>VXAC01008201.1:1101540-1311825 GCA_013399225.1 Rhipidura dahli | reverse complement strand
TTTTTTTTTTTTTTTTGTACAGGTATGAACTGTGAGATAAAAATGCCTGTTTGTGGATCAAGTGTCATGCTTTACTAATGTTAATGTGTTTATTCTGTCATAGCTTTCCTAACTTTATGTGGCAGTTCCTCAATGTTAGGGGATAATTTCCAAAATTGCAGTACTCAGTAGAGTTGATTGTAACTGTGGCCTAAAATGTTACCGTGTAAGAAGAGTACTGAACTTTGAAGTTCAAAGTAGCATGCATGTATTCTTTCCCATGCTTCTAGGTTGGATGGAATTTTGGAGCCAAATGATGTTCTTACAACAAGAAAGTCTTCTGTTTAAGTTGGCATGTATTACTGGAGGGCTGTATATTTCTGTGTTCAGACTAATACTGTAATGCATAATTTCTGTTTATTTTTTTTTCCTTAAGAAGTCTCTAATATTTGGACTATTAGTGGTGGCATTAAGTCCCATGTTTCTGAAGCTTGTTTTTATGCCATAATTCGAGGCAAATTCTAACTCTCCTTGCTAAGTAGATGAAATCAGGTCATTACAGCTTTTAAGAAGTGTAGTGGTTTGACAAGAATGGGTGACTTTTCTTTTTAGTGCACTTTTTTCCTGTGTCCACATGGTGTATTGTTGATTTATCTGTTCACGCACCAGAGATACAGCATTTGTATAGGTAGAGTTGTTTATATCAAATATTACACAGATTTCATGATACTTACCATGACAGAGGTTTATATTAACACATTTCAAGATGAAAATGTCTTTCCCAGACTGGAGTGGTGTCTCTCTACTTGGAGATCTGATTGAACCGAGCATATATATGTCCTGGAAAAACCATGCTTGCTTAAACCATCAGTAGAATCATTGGATGGTTTAGGTTGGAGGGGACCTTTAGAGGTTTTCTGCTCTACCCCCTATTAAAGACAGTTTAACTTCTGTTTACCTATGTGAGTGTTACTGTATTACACTAAGAGTCATCAGAGAATCACAGGATATGTTGCCACATAGCATCTCCAAACAACGGAATGATAATGCCTGAAACCCCTTTAACCTGCTCAGTTACAATTTTCTGGACATATCCTTCAACTTTGTTTTCTGCTGTGACTTTTCAGACCTTGTTATAGTGCAGGTTAACATTTTGTTCCTAGTCACTCAGGTTGATTTTTTTTCTGGAAAGCTCAAGAAAAAGCTAATAAGTCTTTTTGTAAAAGAAGAACTGGGAAGACTGTTGCATTCCCATGTTCAAATACCACAAGCCTTTTTCTTGAGATTCTGTGAAAGTGTAGCTGATTTGTAGTTACGTGCTTTTTTCCATTCCTGATGCCATACTAAATTTGTCTGTCTTATATATCTTGGAAAGAAGAATTTGGATATACTCACAGAAGTAAGCTTTTTGACAGCTTTATTCAAGGATTTCTCCAGCACTGCATACACTTGGGCTTAGACTCTGTGTTAGGTCTACATCTGGAGCAAGCTTTTTTGGTTTTGTTGTTGTTTTTTCTGTGCTCTCCAGTGATGCCTGAGCCAGAGTTCAAGTAGCATGGAAAAGCAATTACCCAGTTTTAACATTAAGGATGTTACTCAGAACAGGGCAGTAGCTTTCAAGTGGGTGGGATTCAATTCTGGCATAATATCCAAGGGAATCAGGGATGAAGATGGGCAAGAATTTGGGATTTGTGAAGGCAAAGAGTAAAGCATGTGGTCAGAGGGACAGATACCTGTGGAGGGACAGGGACCCATGAGAAGGGCATGGAGGGAACTTGAGTGGTCAAGAAGGTGTTGAGAAATCAGTGTTATGGAGAGAAAGAGCATTTGATGAATAGATATGGTTAGGGTAAGACCTGTGATTTGGATCAGAAGTTTATGGAAGGAGATTAAGAGCACAGAAATTTGCTAAGAGAGGCTATTTGAAAAGTCTAAGTAGGGAGAAGGATTGTATCTGGAGGAAGCAGGTGAGAATCAGTATTTGGAATGGAGACAGGATGGTTTGGAAGACAGTAGGAACCACATTCTGCATGAACAGGAGGAGGAGAGGGAAGGATTTCTGATAGTTTGCACATATATTTTTATGGTACTCTTCAAGATTTTCCTTTCAATGTCTTACCAAAGATGATCATCAGTGCTCCAGAAGAGGGAATCAATCCCTCTAAATGCTTGCCTGATGTTTAGTGAGCTAGATAAGGGCAGTTGAAATGCTTTTATCTACTTTTCGTGTGGTTTATTAATACACACATGCTGGTTTATTAATGCAGACATGCTGTGCTATGGGCACAGTCATGTCCCTGTAAACTGCTCTCTGTGTTTGTAACCCCTTTCCTTGTGAATAGAGTTAGTTCTGCTTGGGGGAGTGAAGTTGTGTGTCTCATTGCACCTGAATGGAGATGATCAAGGTCCAGATGCCTCAATGATACACCTGTGTCTCTATAAATCTTTTGTATAGTTGGAAAGTTTAAGATCTCCAAGAGTGCTTGGAGCTGGGAGAATGTGTGTGGGGGCTGCATGCTCTCACTGCGCTGTTAGGTTACTTTAGGTAACCTGCTCCAACAATGGAATGTACCTGAGTTGATGATGAGACTGATCCAAGTACTTAAATAATCAGATTTTATTTTAAACAATGTAATTTTAGGGTTTTTTTCATTCTGAGTCATGAAACTCTCCCTACATGGCAGAATCAGATGAATACCAGTGCTGATAAAAGAACATTGGAATGCATAAACAAGGAGCGGGTGCGATGGAGAACCACACTGGGTAGGAGCTGTTGGTTTTATTACTCACTTACAAAGTCCAGCATTACCTTTGAGATAAGGTCTCCAGCATATAAGATCTTGGTTGTATTGAAAACAAAACAAACCAAAGAAAACCAAAAAGTTGCATTACTGAGCTGTATACTCTTACCCTATGCTTTGAAAAAGAACATTACTGGGCTGTCATAGCTCAGAGACCTAAAGTTACAGTGCAGTGAGATTCACAGTAGATAGGTCTAATGAGCAAAGTATTCTCATGGTTGTCTGGCTGAACTTACTGCATGAAAAGTTCATCTTCCCGAGTACTGTAGCTCTGGTGGTGAGCAGTAATGGATTGCTAAGATAAGAGGAGATAAGAAAAGAGTGAAAAGAGAAACTTCTGCAATGAAGCACCCCAGCACCCTTCCAGCAAACAGCAGCTTAGACTTCCTCAATCTGCCGTTGTACTTTTTGCATCAGATAGAAAAGTCTCAGAGGGAATTTTCTTTATGAATTGAACGCTTCTGAGTCCACTTGTATTTTTTGAATCTATACCATCAATTTGCAGAGTTATACAAGTTAAATTATGCAGTGGGTAAAAAAAATTTGTTTGGCTTTAAACTTGTTCTTCTGTTTGATGCCTTGTTTTTCTTTATTGTGAGAAAAAATAATTTCCTCTGTGATCACAAGGCTTTCAGCTGAAGAATCATAATTTCTTTACTTGTTAACTGTTCTATCTGAAAAGCTGTTCCATTTTGGTCTTTATCTGCTGTGATTCTCCTGTTTGCCTTTTAATGCAAAGGTAACAAACCAAACTGTGGATAGCTATGGCATACTGCAGTTTAGCATAATTGTATTTATTTTCTTCACTTCCTAATAATATCTAACATTCTTTTACTTTTTGACTCAGTGACCTGCAGCTCACATGTTTCATAGAGCTATTCACAATGACTTCAAGATCTTTTTAATGTGATGAGATGTCATTTACTACACTGCTGTGTATATATAGTTGGCTGTTACCTCCAGCAATGTCCTTATTACTTTGTATGTATTCACATTGACTGCTCTAAATCATTTTGTCTTCCAATCACTTGGCATTAATTAGTCTCCTGTCTTTTATTTTTCCTGTCCTGTTTTTGCCTACCTTACTGCTTAAGGTAGGTAAAGTGCATCCTTGGGCTGTTGTGAAGCAGGTAATCTGCAGAGACCATGGATACATCTTGCAGGGAATTGGAAAAAATTATTTTGTGTTCTAACATCTTTTTTCTGTCATTTATCACTTCTTTCTTTACCTTATGACAGCTTAATTTTGTTCATTTGTTAATTTTTAACTAACTTAGGAGCTCTGTGAAACACTTAAATGCTTTTAACCATTTTCCACATGTTGACACCTTCAAGGTGCAATATATTTGGGAGTAATTACCTATATATTTAGTATTTTTATAACTTATCCTATAAAATCATCCCAGTGGAAGTCAGTTTTGAGTCTGTAGTTTCTCAGGATCTTCTAGAAGCTTTTTAAAATATTATCAACAATTTGCTGGGTTTTTTTAATGTGGTAACAAGGCCATTTTAAGAGAGATAGTGTACTGCACAGTAATTAGTTGTTTTATGAACAAGTTCTTCCAGGTTCTTGAAGGATATTGTTTGGTCCTGGCAGTTTATTGCTGTCAATATTTTCAGTTTTGGTTATTTTTTCTTAAGGCTGATGTGGATCCTCCACCTCATCTTCTGTCTCTTTTTCTGTATAGAAGACTTCTGGTGTGAGAACATGCATAAGCTCCTCTGTCAGGAACAGTATTGCAAAAATTCATTAAACTCCTCTGCAATGGCCTTATATGACCTTATGACTGCATGTTAGATCATTCTTTCCTAGACTGCTTCCTTCAAAGTTGAGACAGTTTTTGGGTTGTTGACATTAGGACTTAAATAGAGAAAGAAAAATCTTTTTTTGAGGTTATGAGCAGTGTGTTGGGAAAATGCATGGCAAATTGGTGTTGCATATTGTACCTGGATTGTTTCCTTTTAAAGAAAGGTGTAAGGAACATTCTCTTTTTGCTGCACACATGAATTCAACAGCACTGGAAAGAAAGGAGAGAGGAATGAGGTTTCCCTGCTCCCCTTCTACAGGACCTGGACAGAGCTTAGAGCATTATGTGAAATGTCATGCTTTCAGCATGTCCCCCTGGGCCACTGCCACCACCGTTGCCTTCACGCCGTGTGTGTGCTTGGGGTATGTCCGTAGGGAAGAGACTGTCGGTGCTGAGAAACTTTTAGCCATGAAAAATCTCATCTCTCTAGTGCTTGTGAGAATCTTTTCTTTCTCACAGATGCTAGCCTAAACAATATCACTGTTTTTCTAAACCCTTTGCACCTGCAACTTGTTTTTCTCAGATAGAAGCTTTTCTGTTCGGTAAACATTTTTCCACTACGTGCCAGAGGGTCAGCTCTGCCCCTTGGGGTGGGCTTAGCCCACAGAGCCAGTGAGGTTATGACACCTGACAAGTGCACGACCTATGTTATAAAAGTCTTCCAAAGAATCAGGAAAGTTGTGGATCTTCTGTCAATCTACTGGAGTCAGAGAGGTTCTTTCTATGTGTCCGTTCTATGAACAGCGACAAGAGACTGGTGAGTGAGTGCTGGAAACCAGAGCCAGGTGCTGCTGGCACTACTCAGTCTCACCAGGTCAGGGGGATGCTGTGGCTCAGCTGCTCTGCAGCTGCTCAGGTGTCCTTGCCTGGTCCTCTTCTGTGCTGAAGCTGCCTGTGCCTGCCCAGCTTTTCTTGCCAAAGGCCTATCCTTTAAGGAAAAAAATGGGAACAGTCGTGCTTTTTCATATAGTTGTCAATAGTTTGTTGTGGATTCATGTGAAATAGTCCCCTTCTTCTCTTATTCAGTTAGAAAAAGTTGGTTGCATATGAATAAATTCTTACTTGTTTTTGGCACCATAACCCTGAAACTTCCTGAACTCCTAATCTTTTTTGGAAGATTTTTTGGAAGCATTGGTTGTGTATCATGAACTGAAATTTCAAAAAATTTTTCCCAATAATTTCATTGGTAACATTCCACCTTAGTAAATCTGAACATAGTAACGAAAACTGAGATTTTCTTCATGATTACTGCAGTAAAGGCTTTAAAAATAGTAATTTTTATTTGGAAAGTGGAAGTTGTTCATTCCTCTATATTCCAGACAGTTGTAGTTTGCAAAATAAAATGATGCACCAAGGATAATATTCACAAATTAATTTTGATTAATGAACTGATAATGAAATCTATTTAAACCATTCTTTTGGTATTCATTATTAGATTTCATGCATATTTTCCCAAACAAAGAAGTCAGATGGCTCATGTGAGATCCTTATTCCGTGCATGTGCCTTCGCCGTACTTGAGAGTATTCAGGTTTCCACCTTGATAGACAGCAGAACATTTTAACCTGGTTTTTCTTGGCCCTGAGCCATGCACTGCATTTTGTAGTTACTGTAATTGGAGACACCAGTGTCTTCTAGGGCAAGGAAGTCTTCACTTATTTCATTATCTACTCTTTTGGCCAGATTCTGCCAATAAATACTAGGGGTGTCATTGCAAGGCCCATACCTTGTTTTTATAAAATTTTATATTGGAAAACTTTTGAAGAAAATTAAAAGTTCTAGAGGTGCTTTTAAAACAGTTCAGATTAGAATATTTATTTGATATAGCTGCGTGGTTCTTCAAGAAAATTCTGTATGGGTATCTGGCAGCAGTATTGGACCAGTATTTTGTTCACAGAGAGGGGGAAAAAGAAATATTTTTATTCTTAGTTTGTGTTGGTATAATACCTCTGAAGGTCTTAGTTTGAAAACCTTGACAGTGGTGTGGTGAAAGTGCTGATACCATATAATTCCTTTCAAAACCATGACTAATTCATAATTTCTATGGGACCTTATATTTTGGGAGGCTTGAAGATTTGCCTCTCCATTTCAGTAGCTTCAGGAAGACTTCGGAAGAAAAAAATAAGAAATACTGCTCATTTAGTTGGTTTTTTTTGTGGTTTTTTTCTGTAGGCAGTCTTCTGTTATATTTAAGTAGAAGCCATTGGATTTTGGATTATATGAACCTACTAGTGGATCGAGCTCTTGCATGATAGTAAAAGGTTATTCATGACATCATAGTGACTGAACAGGGATTGAAATAAATTTTGTTGCAATTAGGTGCTATGATCAATTTAAATCTGGGAGTAGCAGTTTTTCTTTATGGGTATCTGTAAGTTCTCAGCTGAGGTTGTGTTTTTTTTTTTTTTTAATTTCTGTAGTATTACTAGGAGAATTGAAACAGCATTAGGAAACATAGAGGAAGACCTTGTTGTGGACATACATGTTTTGGTGAATTTTTCTGTTCTGAAGTGCCCTGTTAAAGTACCTGGGCCTTTCTGACAAAACTTTTTGATGTCTCTGTTTAGTGTATCTTACCCTTCTTAAAACTCTTCAGGGCTGCTTGATTAAAAACAATTCCTGTTCCTTTTGAGCAGAGGGCTTTGGTTTGTGGAATTCCCTAAGTGGCTGAAGAGCACTTTGGGTGCCAAGAACAGAGCAGCTCTATTCAGAGTGAACCTGCCTGCTTTCCCTCTGGTTTTCCACTTTTCTGCTCCACTTCAAAGATTGGTGGAAATGCTTCAGCTCCTTTGCCTGTGCTCAAAGGCTACTGACTTTGCATCAAAGAACACAGTGACGTTGACTTATCCTCTTATTCTCCCTGGCAGTTCTAGCAAAGGATTGTGCAATGTGAAGTGGCCAAGAAAAAAAAGTGGTATGACTTCTATTGATGTAATGCCAACAACAACTAAGCAACTCCAAGTAAAGAAACTGAAAGTGGAAAGTAGCAAAAAGGCTCACTGTCTCAAAGTTTAAGGGAGCCTTCCCAAAATAAAATAATTAGGAACACAGGACAGACACTGTTCATCTTTTATTTTTGCTGTCAGAGAACTTCTTTGTCCCCATATAAAAAAAGATCATTCAAGATTAATCAGTAGTAGCAGAATCTAAGCTTATGTACAAAATATGAGCAGAACACAGAAAGGATCAATGAGATTTATAAAATTAGCTCCCTGTTGCCTGTCATCTTCATGATATTTGCCTCGGAATCTTCCTTATTTTTTTCTTTTAATTGAGAAAAAAACCCTTATTTCATTGAAGTGCTAGATATGAATTTATCCTGTTATGTGTAAATGTCACCAGCCTTATATTTGGCGTAAGTAGAGTGACTGTCGTAGAAAAAGTCTGATTCATTCAAAAGACTATCCTCTGTTCATTTAAAGATGGAAAAATGTCATTTAATTATGATAGAAGTTAGCAGTTTCTTAAAATGAGACTGTTAAATCCAAAATTTGTCTGCCTGATACATATCACAATAGATTTTTCCTGAATTCTCTGTTGGATCTTCAAATGGTCAGGAATTCCTTTAATACACTTTCCGAGGCTTTTTTGAGATTTTATTTGAAAATATTTCTGACAGTAGTGCCAGGTCACATGTGATCAATGGATGCTCTCTGGCAGTAAGTTCAGTTCAGTTATGTCAAATCACAGTGGTCATCTTTTAAAAGCATTTAGTTTGACACATATTTGACATACCACGGCTAATTCCTGTTCAAAGTCCAGGAAATTCTGTAGCATCTCTAAAACTGCTGTATGAAAGCAATCAGTTACAGTGAGTTTAACCCGCTAATCACTATTAGGATTTGAGATGAGGACTTGTGCTCTGGTCAGTTTGTGAATAGCTATAAATATTCATGAATACTATTTGTAATCAATGTGTGCAGTTCATAATTTGACAACGGACAAACTGGAGACATCAAGACCAGCTTTCGTGCTGTTGAATCTCTTCCATTCCTGTTAGAATATAGAATTGAATAGATGATTCTTAGTCATGCTCTAATAGAAAGTCTTAATGCACTGCTTTTAAAAAGTAGCTAAGTAAATGAACTGTTTCAGAACACCTTGGAAAGCTGAATATTCCAGCAAGGTTTTTTTAACATGCTTAGAGTACACAGAGAATTAAACGTGATTAGTCATGTCTGCTGGTTCCTATTCCTGGTTTTACTTCTTGAACATAAAAAGCTCAAACACATGAAGCTCTAATAGGGAGATACTTCTAAATATTGGTGCAATTTTTTCAGTGTTTGGGAACAATATTTTTGGCCTTATGCTACTTTCCTGTTTCCAGGCAAAAGCCACAGTTTTCCTGCTTTTTACTCTTTTCCAAAAGAGTAGCTGAAACCTCAAGGTCTATTCAGGGATCTCTGCCCAGTTTAAAGCTCTATAAACTCCAGTCTGCCACACAGTAGCATGTAAGTTCCTTACCATTTAGTTTCTAGCCAGGTAGTAGTTTTCCAGCAGAAAATGCCTGTTGTCTTAACTTTCTCGGTAGAGTAAAGTTTGACAGTGTTAGCTATTCTCTTTCTTGGTGCTTAAAGAATATATCAGTAATAGTTAGTATTGTTGGGTTTTTATTTTCAAGGGAATTTTGCCTGGTGTTACAGCACTCCTGAGTTTTTGTGGTCTCTGCTGCATAAGGGACCTCAGGCTATGGGGAGGCCACATTTTTTTATGACTCAGATGACTGGAGGTAAGCATTTCAGTTGAGTGCAAGTTATTTACTTTTCAGGTGTGCTAATTATCGATAGTTTTCATGGACTTCCTTCAACATTTCTGTACTGATGAAATTACCTCACTGAAGCAAGACTGAAACACAAGCTGATGAAAACTGCCAATGTCTGTTCATCAAGAAGAGATCTTGTCAAACCAATCCATTTTACTTTTTTAATGACCCAGTAATTAGGGAAGTATTAGGTGCCATATTTTGACTCTGGGAAGTTCTTGACGCTCCTTACCCTGACATTTTTGTGAGAGAGAGAAAATTGACAGGACCTCCTTTTAAACAGGTGGAACGTTGATGTGTTGATGCATTGGAGCCTCTTCTGTTTTGGTCAAACATTTACGTTATGACTTGTGTGAGCAAAGAGTATACCTGAGAACTGCAGGGTGGGTGTGGGTGTGTATTTTATATATATATATATATACACACATATATATATATATCATGTGGGCACAGGATGGGGTTGTTTTAGAAAACATGATCAAAATTAGAACTTGAGAAGTAGAAGTAATGGCTGGGGATTGTCATGATGAAACTTAACTGCAAGGTGTGGAATGGGTGAACTAAAAGGGAGAAAATGTAGAGGTAAAAATGCAATAAAAAGATGCAGGAGTTGCACTGACTTAAAAAATATTATGTGGTGCCAGTCTGTGAAGGGAGACTTTTGTGTGTGAAACTGATGAGAACTTGTCTGAAATGCAACATCCATTTTTGGTAATTTTTAAAGAATAGTCTACCCATTCTAGAGAGAATGAAGGAGATTAATGAGGTTGATTATGAAGACAGAGTATGTGATTTATGAGATGTTTGAAGGAATGCAGCAGCTGAATTTGGTTATTCTGGGAAATAAATAAAGGTACTTACAGACAAGAGAGAGACTTCTTTTTTGTGGCAATAAAACATCAGCTGGCATTGTACAGCAGGAGGTTTAGGTTGCACAACAAGGAGATCCTCTTTACTCTTACTCTCTGGATAAGAATCCAGAAGAAAATGAGAGTAAATATTATTCTGAAAATTCTGTTACTAATTTTGAATTATAAAAATGTGGATAATACACATATATTTGGCTCAGTGGAAAAGGCTAGATAGACTACAGTCAGGATCAGCCTCTTGAAGTAATTTTTAACTGTACCTCTCTGTCTTTCTGTGCTGGTGCCATGCAGGTGATTTCTAGTTTTCAACTGTATTTCTGGCATATTCGCTCATGGCATTTCTCTTTCTATGTTTCATCTTTCCTTTTTTTTTCCTTCTCAGTGTCATTAGTCTTAATACAGTGGATTCTTTTAAAAAGTAAATAAATACCCATACTGTACTGTGGTATTTACTTTACCACTCTTTCCCTATATTTAGAATGTATACAGCAATGAGGTATTTATACTATGCCATGGCAAATGTTTACTTTCAGTGGTGCCCACTGCACTTACTTTTCCATCTTTACTGAGCTTAAATTTTAGCTCTTCTTTAATTTCCATATAGTCCCAGTCCATATGATTTTTTCTGCCTTCCAACATATGTGAAAATATCTCCAATTTAAATGTTACCACTGTTGAGGGTTTTTTAAAATTATTTTTGCTGGAAAAAATGTTTTTTGAGCTACTGGCCTTTGCAGTTCTGTTGCAATACGTTTTGGTGTAGTAGGTGGACTCAGGCTGGCGTGGCTTGGATGAGAATGTACACTTTCAATTTAACACACGACACAAATGGTGGGATTCATCTCACCAAACTTTTGATGTCCGTGGTGTAGATGTCTGCATTTGAGCCAGTCTCCTTTATAATTAGTAGAGAAAAATGAGAATCTCCAACAGACAGTTTATCTCAGTTAAAGGTGGGTAGCTAAAATTATCTCCCCCTATAGATGCTTATTTTTGTATGTAACTGCAAAAGTTATTTAGATAATTAGCTCAGATGTAGGTATCTGCTTTGAGGCTGTTTAAATTCAGGGGAAGTTAATCCCACCCCATTTAATTTGTTTGGCTGTTGATGAATTTTAATTTAAGATGTGGTAGGTAGCCTCACTGAAACAGAAGCTCCTCCAATAAACAGAATATTGGTTTGGGTCTACACTCTACCTGAACCCCATGTTGACAGAGGTTAAATTCCAAAATCTGTAGTCCAGTGTATAAAGCTAAACTGGCATTAGCTGTGGTTGATTTTAATGCGATATTTTGTAAACCAGAAGCAGTCAGAAGATCCATATTGTCTGCAACAGCCCTGCTGCAAAATGTGGTGCAATCTTCTGGGGCAGAAGAAGAGTCTGCGGCGGGAAGCAGTGACTGCTGCTACCACTCGGTTTAACCTGCACAGCTGGGTCTTGGCTCCAGCCAGGGTAGTGTTTGAGAACATTTGTGAAACACTGGTAGTGCTGTATATGTGTGTCTTTGATGGTGCACTAGTTTTAACAGTGAAATACTGATGAAAGAAAGGCCCCTGTTGACAGGTGTTGTGGTGCCATTGGAACAGGTTTGTAGAGCAAAGGAATTGATGCTGAGAACCTGACATTCATGCTAATTGCATTTCAGGGGGGGTTATTTTCTTTCTGTGTGGAATGAACACCCACGAACAACTTCAAAGTGCACTCTAGCAGTGTTCTGCAAAACAAAAGGAATCATTTCAAGGAGGTTAATACTTCTGAGCAGTTTGTGATATTCACAGCCTGTGTGCCTGTCTCAATGTAGAAAGCCAACCCCGATGATGATCCCTTATCCAAAATGTAGACCTCATGTAGTTTTCTGACAATGAGGGCAATACTTTTTCTTGATAATCAAGTTGAATTACCTTGCCTGTAGTACCAAACAATTTCCAGTCAAAGTGCTTGTCCGACCTGGGAATCAGCTGCCTTGTTGCACTTTCATCTTCTTGTGCTCCCTTCAGTACCCTGTATTGACCAAAGAAATCTGATAGAGCAAAGTCAATGAAACCTGGTCATGTCTGAGCATGGATGAGGGAACTAGTGGATGAGAAATCAGGTGCTGTGCACATCTTGCATTTCAAAAAATTATAGTCCCCCTTTTTTATGAAAAGAAATTTTCTATATTTTTAAGTAATGGTGTTTGAAGATTTAATTCATCCTTTGTCAAACAAAAGGATCCTTGTTTATAGCTATGCAGAGATTTTTTTCAACGTTACCATTTGTTTCAAAGAGTTGTTTTAAAAGTGTCCTTAGTTTAAATCTGTAAAATACCAACTGCTTCTGCGTATTATGGAAGAACTTTTCGAATTAAGCTTAAAGCTTAATTCAGGCCAGCTCAGTATATATTTCAGTAGCCAGATTTTAATATCACTAATGACATTGTGGTTAAAATTTGAGAAATAGTTCTGGTAGGATGTAAAATAAATAGATTGCTGTGACTCTTCATATTCTTCCATTTGTATTCTGGCTTCTTTTAAAATGCCAAGCATCTTGGCATTTTAAAGATCACTAATTAAATTTGTATTTGTTTGAAGTTCTTCATTGTATAACTTGATCTGAATGAACATGAAAACATAGGGGTTTATCTTTCTTTGTATATAAAGATGCTTTCATTGTTTGAAGCCGAAAGCTTGCCATCATGTGAGTGAAACAAGGGAATACTATTAAAAGCACAGGAATAAAATTCCTATTCCATAAAGAGGTATGTTTTAAATACTTAGGCAGATTATTTTACATGTTTGTTTCATTTAGCCTGCTTTGTGTGTGAAATGCACTATATTTAGAACTAATCAGACAGGATTGGTATGAACTTTAAAATAAACAGTATTTTAATCCTTAGAATTAAGATACACAGTTTTTCTTCATATGACTTCAATTAGAATACATAGTTTAGGAGAGAAATTTGGATCTGCTGTTTCAGCTACTGTGAAAGACAAGGGCAAAATTCAAGGTGGTATCAAAAATGTAAAGCAACCCCTTCCTGTTCTTGATCCTATCTCTGAAGGAATGATTAGGCATGTTGATAAGTCAGTAGAAAATCTTTTGAATTCTTTAAATTCCAACTACATGGAACTGTAGAATTGGCCTTTAAAAATACCTTTAAACTAATTTTGTGAGTAAGCTCTGATGATATTGCAATCGTACAAATTTCTTGTACAAACTTTTAATTTGTTTTCAGAAATTTCATACTTATTCATAATGTTATTAGCACCTGTGTATAATTTTTGCTTTACTGGAGTAGTCAGATAGAGATTTAAGATAGTTTTCCAAGTGGTTGCATCAGGGATTAGGATACCATTTATAGAAACACAGAATTGGTAAGGTTGGAAGGGACTACAGTGGGTCATCTGGTCCAGCCTCCCGGCTGAGTCAGGGTTATCCCAGAGCACATGGCACAGAATTGCATCCAGATGATTCTTCAATATCTCCAGTGAGGGGGACTGTGCCACCTCTCTGGGCAACCTGTTCCAATGCTCAGTCTCCCACACAGTGAAGTTCTTCCTCATGTTCAGGTGAAACTTCTGTGCATCAGTTTCTACCTGTTGCCTCTTGTCCTGTTGCCTGGCACCATTGAGAAGGACTTGATTCCAGCCTCTTGGCACCCTGGTGCCTGGGGTTATTATTCCCCAAGTGAAGGACCCTGCATTTGCCTTTGATGAATTTCAGCTGGTTCTTCTCTGCCCATCTCTCCAACCTGTTCAGGTCTGTCTGAAGGGCTGCACAGAACTCTGGGGTATTGGCCACTGCTCCCAGCTTTGTGTCATCTATGAGCCTCCTGAGGAGACATCTGCCCCTTCATCCAAGTAATTGATAAGAAGTTAAACTATATTGGGGCCATTATTAAACCTTGGGGACANTGATGAATTTCAGCTGGTTCTTCTCTGCCCATCTCTCCAACCTGTCCAAGTCTGTCTTAAGGGCTGCACAGAACTCTGGGGTACTGGCCACTGCTCCCCGCTTTGTGTCATCAATGAGCCTTTTGAGGAGACATCTGCCCCTTCATCCAAATAATTGATTAAAAGTTAAACTATATTGGGGCCATTATTAAACCTTGGGGACACCACTAGTGACAGGCCTCCAAATAGATCCTGTGCCACTGATTATGAACCTCTGGGATCTGTTCAGCCAGGTCTCAACCCACCTCACTTTTCACTCACTCAATCCACACTTGCTGAATCTGCCTGTGAGGATGCTGTGTGAGATGGGGTAAAGAGCCATGCTGAAGTCAAGGTAGATGATATCCACTGCTCTCCCCTCATCCAGCCAGGTAGTTGGTTCATCACAGAAGGTAATTTGGTTGGTCAAGCATGATTTACCTTTAGTGAATCCGTGCTTACTACTCCTGATCACCTTGTCCTTCATGTGGGTAGAGCTGGTCTCCAGAATGGGGTGCTCCATTGCCTTTCAAGGGATTGAGGTGGGGCTGACTGTGGTAATTTCCTGGGTCCTCATTCTTGCTCCTTTTGAAGACTGGGGTGACATTTGCCTTCTTTCAGTCCTAAGGCACCACTCTGGTCTCCACAAGCTTTCAGACGTGATTGTGAGCAGTCTCACTGTTGTGTCTGCCAGGTCTCTCAGCACTTGTGGATGCATCCTGTTAGGGCCCGGAGACTTGTTGATGTCAAGTTTGGCTAGGTGTTCTCTGTCCCAGTCCGCCTTGACTGAGGGAAAGTCTTCTACCAACGTTCCATTACTGTGGTCTCCTAGATCAGAGATCCCTGAGGGCTGGTCTTGTCAGTGAAGGCCAAAGCAAAGAAGGTGTTCAGTGTTGCCTTCTCTGTGTCCTGCTACCAAGGTCCCCGCTCCATTTAGTAACAGGCCCACACTATCCTTAGTTTTCCTTTTGTTATTGTTGTGTTTGAGCAAGTCCTTCATTTTGTCTTTGTTGTCCTTGACCATATTCTTGAAGGGCCTTGGCCTTCCTTCTCTCACTTTTATTTACTCTGACTGCCTCTCTATGTTCTTTCCAAGTGGCTTGACCCTCTTTCCATGTCCTGTGTATTTCCTGGCTATGCTTGAGTGATGACAGGGGTTCTTTATTCATCCACACAGGTCTCTTGCTGCCTTTGCCCGATTTCTTGCTCATTGGGATGCATCATCCTTGAGCCTGGTGAAGATGATCCTTGAATATCTAGTTTCCCTCTTTTTATTAAAGGTCATGAGAGTGATCCTGGAGATTAGGAAACCTTTTCATTTCTACATTGATTTGAATTTGTATTTTATGGCTTCTGTCTTGGTAGGCCTTGGAGACACAAATAACTGTGACTTCTAGCTCTTCTAGCTCTTTTTCATCTACTGGCTGTAGGAGATAAGGCGTGTTTTGTTCCCACTTTTTCTTTGACGTTTCTGGTAATCAAGAAAGTGACTCTACTCTCTAGGAAATGCTTTGGAAATGGGACATTTAGACATTCTTCCAGACTGTTTCGTAAAACTGATGTTTCTTAGTAGAGTTTTGGGTTTTTTTTTTTTAATTTTAACTTCTGTTAAAGACATTTCAGGAAGTGGTGGCTTTGAGAAAATCAGCCCACTGAATAAATAAATACTGCACTTAAGGATAGTTTTTCTCTATAATGCAATTCACACTTGACTGATTTTTTTTTTTTTAAACTGTATATGTAATGCTTTTGATATTTACTCCATCACATCTCAAAATATGCTTTAGTGATTACAATAAGAAAGAAATTAAGTTACGCCTTGGTAATCATAAATGAAGCTGCTTCCAGGAAAGTGCATTATGATGAGGCCTATAAAGTGGGAAGTGTGCTTATTTCTGGCTAGGCAGGGTAAAGGGAGTAAAGAAGGCAGAGAAACAGTTAAAGAAGAACTTTTTTTGAAGACCGTATCCAATTTCAACCGTGCTTGGAGTGTGGGTGTTCATCTGTCAGGAGGATTAACGATGAATTTAAGTTTTTCATCAAAAAGCTGTTCTGGCAGAGTTCTGAATGATGCTGTCATGCATAACTTTCATCACTCTTTAAAGAAAATTTTGTTAAAGGTAACTAGTTCACAAGCTTGAAGAGCTGATTCAAGAAGCTGCTGTTGATTTCCTAGTTCTAAACTTAAAAAAATATCATTATTTCAGTTAAAATAGATGCATAAAATATTTTTAACCTTGTGTGATGAGAAAAATAGAAAAACAATACAATTCCTTTAACCATGACGGCTGTTGAAAATGTGGGGGGATGCTTTACAAGAGAATATCTTCTGATACCCTGAATAGCTCATAAGAGCTATAAGAAATTGTAGCTAGCCTTGGAGGTAGGAGTTTTAAAACTGAGCAGGTGCCCAAATTTTGTTCCACTGTAAGTCTAATTTCTTCTAAATTTGTATTTCATAGTCCAGTTGGCAAAACCGTTCTTAATAGCAATTATTTGGGAAATGTATTAACTTTAAGTCTTGTTCATCCTAAAAGCTAAATCTGCATGCTCTAAGATTTTGAGGTGACTTAATATCATACAATATATGCAACAAAGACAAACTGTAGTGGCTTTTATTTTAAAATATTATGGACTTGTGATTTTGTGGTAGAAGATGAAGCAACTGTACTAAAGTTTATAAGAACAAAGTGTATACATGGAGGTAGTGTGTTAATCTGTGTTTTTACAATGGGCACAATAGGGAAAAGAACATTTTATGGTGGTGTGAAAACTAAAGGGAAGAGAAGAAGAATTATGCAAACTGTCATATAAAACTTCATGGTTTAAGATTTGAATATATTTCTATGGAGATTTAAAAAGTTGTGGTTTATGACACAGAAATAATGGCCCAGGATGGTGAATGGAAAATTTGTACTGTTTTCTAAAGTCATTGGTCTTTGTATCCATAAGTGGGTTAACAGATTTGATCTGCCATTATTATACTGTTTCAGTATTTCTGTCAAAATAAATGTTGAATTTTGAGAGTCAAAATGTACCCTGAAATTTTTTTACTTGCTGATAATACTAATAATAACAGACAAAAAGCAATCCAATACATTAGAGACTTCTGAAGAAGAGAAGCAAGAACATTTATTCTAGGATTAGAATGAGTGATAATAAACTCTTTACATAATAATGGTTTTGTATAACTAAGGACATACTTGTGAGTTATCTGATTAATATGAAAACTGCATGTTAAAATAAATAGAAAAATAAATTTTAGCATGTGGAATTTTTCTGTTATATTTGTGTAATCTTTGTCTGTGTTAAGGAGTTTTCTACCTTTTATCTGTGCCAAAAATTAATAGACATGATCTCCAGTGTCTGCATGGGAATTTGGATCTGGAAATATTGAATTACTGTTATTTAGATAGCATAGTCTCACTTTATAAAACTTTGTCTGAATGTATGATGAAATACTTGAGATTCTATCAAGACATGTGTTTCTTTCCTGGAAATATTCTAGTTTCCTAACCTGAGTGTTGGTATTAAGAAAGTCAAGTATTGGGAAACTATTTCAGCAGCTATCAGGAAATTCCAAAAGTCAAGCAGAAGTATGGGTACTTTGCACTAGAGCCATGGACCACTTTGAGCAAACCCTAGCTTAGAGCAGTAAAAACTATGCATGCATATTATGGTATGATCTTCTTCAAGAAGAGTATGTCTTAGTATGCTTATGAAAGAAAGAAACTTGGATTTGCCTTTCAGCTACAAGCCTATTGTTTCATCTTCCTAAAAGAATAAAAATTAATGCTAAAAAACAGTTCATAATCTTTCTTTGACTTGTTCTAAGCATGCCTCTTACTATCAGGAATGTCTCTTTTTTGCCAACCTTGCCATAAAATCAGTGAATGACAACCTTACTCTAGTTTTCATAATTTGTATTTGAATTGTGTATTATTTCAACAAAAGCTAGTTACAGAAAAGGAAGAGGAAATCACATTCATTTCACATAAACTATTAGTTTAGACGAAATAAGCCTTGTTTGAAAGGTGGTTGGATAATACCCTTTTGGCTAAGAAAAAAGCCCATTACCAAAAAGAAAGCTCACAAGACAGAAAATGCACTTAATTTCGCTTGGAAAATTGAACTAAGCCTTTCAGTTTCATATTTGTGCTTTATTCACTGCAGCATGGCTGCACATGGTTTCTAAAGGGAATGCTGTGAAGGGATTAAAACGTTTTTTCTCTTGGTGAAAACATTTTTCTGTCTTATGTAACACAAATGTAGTGGACAGTTTTCAAGTCTTACTTTTCAGTCTTCTGCCTCAGTAAAAGAAACTTCCAAAAATTAAAAAAATGGACAACTTGTTTTTTGTTTTGTTTTGTTTTTTTTTTAAGAACAAGATAAACACCAGATATTTCTAAGGAGATTTCCCTTTCTTGCCTTTCAAATTTCAGACATGGGACACAGAACTGGAGAGATCTGCAGAGTCATGGGCTGAAACCTGTCTCTGGGAACATGGACCAGCAAGCCTTCTTCCATCAATTGGACAGAATCTGGGGGCACACTGGGGGAGGTAGTTTAAGATACTCTTTCATGTAATACATGAGATTTTTAAAAATCTATCAAAGTTTGCTTGTTACTTAAAGGAGAAATGGTAGAAGCTACAACTTTTGAATGATCTAATACACTGCTACTGGCTTTCCTAGGTACAGACCTCCAACATTTCATGTCCAAGCATGGTATGATGAAGTGAGGGATTTCACATATCCCCATCCTCATGAATGCAATCCATATTGTCCGTACAGATGCTCTGGTCCTGTTTGTACACATTACACACAGGTATGTAGTTGTGCCTGATTTTTATCAGCCCTGGGAAAGAGTGACAGAGACTTGCAGCTTGGTTGCTGTCTGACGCTTGGAGCACACTAAATTTGCAGTACACAGCACAGCACAAAAGCCCAAAAAGGGCTTGTTTAGACTCCTTAGTTAACAAGTTCTGGATATCAGTGACAAAGTAGTTAGATTTCACCCTCATAAATATCAACAGGATGAGGAAAAAGCTCACAAACACCAGTATTAAACTGAGTGTTGCTCCTCAGTGCACTTTGCATAATCCGGGTTATCCTTCCCATAATATGTTGAAGGAACAGCTCAGTTAAAAAAAAAAAAAGTTTTCTTAGGTGAATTCCTCAGATCAAAGAGTAGTTTTTAAGACCTTGTTTCAACTTCAGGGAAGATTTTAAAATTGCATAGAGATTATTTAAGTCATGCTTCTGAATTCTGTGTATCCAGACTGATTTTTTTCTGAGGGCTATCAGCATGTTTTCAGTGTGTGGGAAGTACATAATCTTCAGATTATACTACAGTCTACATAAAATTTTTGGTATAATATTGGAAAACTTAAAAATTATTGCTTTTTAAACACTTATTTTCTGTTTCCTAACATAATTTACAATTGTATCTAATTTTGAAGTAGCGTTACCTCTATGTTCTTATTTACCATTTCTATGAAAGTACCTGTAATTGCATCTACTATTACATGCAAGATCAATACATATATAGACCTTTTTTGTGGTACTAATTCTTCACAGTACTTACCTCTTTCAGCTTTTAAATCCTGCTGGATCTACAGATTTGGCTTACCTTGAATGAATACATTTTCAACACCTGTCATACTTGTCTCATTTGAACATTTCAGACTTTGTCATTCTGTTTATTTGTGAGATATGCGATGACAGATGAATAAAGAAGCACAGCCACTTTAGATTGCAATGAAAGCATATGAAAGCATATTCTTTTAAAATCCATTACTTGGGTCTATTCAGTATATGAGTGATTTTGTTAATGGTTTTATCCTTTGTTACCTCTTGTACTGCTGAAAAAATCTGATGTCTCAGTCAAAGCAATCCAAACCCCTCTGGGTCTTTAGGTTGTACTTTAGGAACTCCAGCACATGGGAACATAACTTGTAACTTACAATTATCTGTTAATTGTAATTCTAAGAACCAGTTCTTCAGATACTGTTTTGTAAATGTTTTGCTACACTTTCAAATATATGCTTAGAGCATTTGTATAAAATGAGAGACACACCTTTTCTATCAAGGTAAAGCTTTTCTGTCTAATAAGGATATAACTGAATGGCCTTTTGACAGTTGTAATTACGTCACTTCAAATCATTTATAACAGAGGGGAATACATTACTTTCGTGATTAGAGTTTTTTATATTAGAGATAGTTTTGATTTTAAGTTGATTGTTTTTGGTTTTCACATGTTTTCCTCTTTTCCATAGGTTGTTTGGGCTACAAGTAGCAGAATCGGTTGTGCTATTAACTTGTGTCATAATATGAACATCTGGGGGCAGATTTGGCCAAAAGCAGTTTATCTTGTATGCAATTATTCTCCTAAGTAAGTAGATTGACACCCAAAAATATCTTGAGGGGGCGAGATACTTTATAATAGTCCAGGAAATAATCTGCAAGGAAATCAGTCTGGATTTTCTGGGTTTTGTACTGTTTTAAAATAGAGTATTTTTCCCAAACAGTTTTTGACTGCACAAATATTCCTGTGAGTTTTCTAGCCTGTGTTTTGGCACATATACAGCATCAGAGATTTTTATTGTAGTGTGATTTTTTTTTGAAAAAAAAAGTATGTCCCCACTGTGACTTAAAGGAATGTGCAACAGGAAGCCCATGGTTAGGATCAAATTTTGTACGATATTCCATACAGGAGAGTGGAACCTGGTGCTGTGCCAGTCTGTAAAGATCTTAGAGCACTTTATACCAGTTCTTTTTTTTTTTCTTCATTATCTTTTCAGCTACATCCTGTGTATTTGATGTAGAATCGTAGAATTATTTGGATTGTAAAAGACCATTAAGGTCATTGACTCCAGCCAGTAACCTAACGCTGGCAAGTCCACCACTAAACCATGTCCCTGAGTGCCACATTTACACACCTTTTAAATACCTCCAGGGATGGTGACTCCACCACTTCCCTGGGCAACCTGTTGCAGTTCTTGGTAGCCCTTTCAGTGAAAGAATGTTTTTAATCTAAACCTCCACTAGTGCAACTGTAGGCCATTTCCTCTCATCCTAGTGCTTGTAACTTAGGAATATCAGAACAACAATGGCCTGTGTGCCTCTGGTTTTCATAATTTATTTGTTGACATATTAGGTACTGTTTAATGTTAATATGCTCGTTGATTAATTTTTTGCTATTTTTTTTTTCTTTTTTTTGTAAAGGGGTAACTGGTGGGGTCATGCTCCTTATAAACCTGGCCGCCCCTGTTCTGCGTGTCCCCCTAGTTTTGGAGGAGGCTGTAGAGAAAATCTTTGTTACAGAGGTATGTACTATTTCACTGTTACAACTGTAAATGGGAATAGAAATGTCTTTTTTTCCTTTTGATTTCTTTCCTCGTTGTGCTTTAACATAGTGAAATAGAATATCATATGTATGTGCCCAAAGACCAGTTAGAGACCTACTTTACTATGATGAATGGGAACATGTACTTCTGATATGTGAGGCTGAGTCTCAACAGAGGGACTGCAGTGCACTGAACTCCTGCTGATAAGTTCTGGTTCAGGGGTCTTAGTACACAAAGATGGAGACTCACTGTGTGCTCTTTATATGCCTTTTTTGTAATTACACTGGAATTCTATGCAGTCATTTGTTTACAGGGAAACATTATCTCAGTGACATAGTTGTGTGGTGTGTGAAAAATCAAGAACAAAGCTAGAAGACATTAGTAATTAAAGAAAATGTCAGCTAGGATGATTATTAACTTCTTACAATTTTTGGAATGCTATTCATATTTTATAGCATAGAAACACAGCGTATTATGAAGCTGCTGCTTCTTTTTTTCTATTCTGTGAACAGCTCATTTAGCAATTTTTGTTAATAACTTTGGAGATTTTGTATAGACCATATGAAAGCTACATGTGTGTGCCCAAATATCTTCCTTATGGTTCTTGTCTAAGTACGAAATGTAGATTCAGTTACAAGTATTTCAGAATTATTTTCACTATGTATGAATAGAAGGGCCTCATTTTCAGGTGTATGTTACTATGAAATAAGCTTCTTTAATTGCAAGCTATCTATGAACTTGGTAAAACTGTGCCCATGTGTAAGAGAGATTGTTCCATTGGTTTTCTGATGGCATAAAGATACTAAAACAGGAGTGTTAAGAGCAGTTTCATACTTGAGTTGTGCTTTAAGTGCTGGGAAAAAGAAGTACATCTTTGCTCGCTATCACAAACCTACTTTAAGGTGTTTTAATAATCTTGAGTTCTCCATCTTATGAAGCTGTTCCTTTTGTCCACCATTTTTTGGGAACAAAGCTGTTTTACTGTAACACGGTAAGGGATTTACATTCCTCACTGATTTTGTTTTTTCTGAGAGATTTTTTTTTTTGCCCATTTTCTGAAACAGAGGATTCAGAAAGACCTTATTCCCCCCACGAACCAGAAGAGGAAACCAATGAGATTGAACGTCAGCGATCCAAAGCCCAGGATACAACTGTGCAAAGCCGGCCAAGAACACATCAACCTTCAGCCTCCACAGGCACTGATGACAGTGAGAAAAATGAAGTGATAAGCACGCAGCAAATGTGTAAGGAATTTACCTGATTTTCAAGTGGCCAACAAAATTGAATTATCTAGTGTCAAATTCATTGCAGTGAATTTGCTTTTTGCTTGTTTTAGCTCAGATTGTCTCATGTGAAGTAAGGCTAAGAGATCAATGCAAAGGAACGACTTGCAATAGGTATGGTAAATTTTACTGTTGTCATTTTGAGATTTTTCTGAAAGGCTATATGTGTATGTGAGCTGGAATATTTTCCCTTTTTGTAATCCCAGGATTTAAGACCAAGTTGTATTTAATTCTCTTAGGTATGAATGTCCTGCTGGCTGTTTGGATAGCAAAGCCAAAGTTATTGGAAGTGTACATTATGAAATGGTAAATACTTTTAAATTAGATTTTGTACCAGTAGAGTGTTTAA
Organism: Rhipidura dahli; assembly: GCA_013399225.1. Lineage (NCBI taxonomy): Eukaryota > Metazoa > Chordata > Aves > Passeriformes > Rhipiduridae > Rhipidura > Rhipidura dahli. The sequence continues at coordinate 1,288,715 of VXAC01008201.1, read as the reverse complement.
TGAAATGTCTTTTCTGTTGGCATACTAGTTAAAATCGTATTAAGAATGGATTTTGAGGATGTCAGCATTCACCAAAAGTAAAAGCTTACACTAAATGTTTTAAGATAGCATCAGATGACCTGAATTTGCATCTGCTATTCTGTATGTACTGGACAAATGTACTTCATACTTACACATACACAGAAGTGTAATTTTTGTGTCGACATATTTATGTGCAAATATGTGAAGGTGCAACTAAAAGAGAAGTACAGCAATTTGTGGGTATGCTTGCACAAATTGTTTCAGTAAAATGGACCTGCTTGTGTAACCTTAATGCTAGCTGAGAGAATATAATTTACTCTGTAGAGCTGGAAAATAGTATAGGAAATGACAGCTACTGTGAACAATATGCTGTAAATGAGAATAGTTTATCTCTGAGTAAGGCAAAGTGGTGGTTTATTTGTTTGAAATAACACCTATATAGACCAAGTCACACATAAAGGACTCTTTGCCAAGTTTTTAATGACACATTTTAATTAAAACCTGTTTTTTGTCTGACATGGATCTGCTTTTCCTGGTCTGTTTTTCAGCAATCCAGTATTTGTAGAGCTGCCATACATTATGGCATCCTAGACAATGAAGGTGGTTGGGTTGATGTCACTAGGCAAGGCAGGAAAAATTACTTTATCAAGTCTTACAGAAATGGCGTTCAGTCAATTGGGTAAGTTTTTTCTTAAAATTAAAATGTATAAAAGGGTTTTCACCTGTTTATTTTTATTTCATACAAAATATATCACATTTTAAAAAACATTTTGCTATGCTTTTTGTCATAAAGAATATGACATTGCTGTAAAAAGGCACATAGATATAGTGGCATTGTATCCATTCTGAAACTTTAGCCTGTGTTTAATGGTGGACAGAGAGTTGGCACAATAATAATGCGAAAGAAGGTTAAATAATTTAGAGAGTCACTTGGGCAGTAAGTTAGTGTTTGTAGTTAAATAATCTTAATATTGAGAGTATTCAGTTAATTGGTAAGAGTATCTATTTATTTATTGTCAAAACTAGTACATGCTGGCAGATTGTTTTATGTGTTTTGGACATGGACAGAGCAATCTGTGACAGTGAAAAAAGCAATACTATTGCAAGTTTGTATTTGTAAATGATCCTCTTGTAGTGTGCATATGAACCAAGAAGAAAATACACAATACACAGTGTTTGGTAATTTCAACACAGTTCCACAGTTCACATACTACATTTTGCACAAATATTTTGCACAATTTCTGCATTGGCCAGTGATGGAATAATATTCCATGCTGTGGAAACTTCATTTGGAGGTGTACTGCACTGCTGAGCTGCCTTCCCTAAGACTGGTATGTGAAAACAGCTCCAAATACTTGTAAACATGCTAAAGGAAAACCCAGAAAAGGAGCACACAGAAGTGAGGAATGCTTGTCAGGTTCATATGTAATTATCCAATGTTTGAATCTAAGATAGTATTTGCAAATTAGACTTCACTATATCATAATGTATTCTTCAGAGCCGTAAATTGCTGTCCTTACTTAGTATACATGTAACAATGATGTATGTGTAGCTCATAGGAGTAATACTGAGCTGAAAGAAAACAGAGTTTTTCTGAGTGATGTATTTGGCTCAGGTGTAAACCCAAGAGTCAAGGACATAGGTAATCATCAGAGGCTGTGCTCTCACTCTGTGCTGTGCAAACAAATGACACGGGCTATGACACCTGTCATTGTTTCTCTTTTCAACAGATAGGTCTAATCCAGCATAGAGAGGAGCACTGACCTGCTAGACTTAATTCAGTGGCCTACAATTTGGTCTACCTGGGTAGCACTTAAGGCATTGATATCAATCAGCTTCTTTGGATGTCCAGTGATCTGACCAGTTTGACTTACCTGCCTAAAAATGAGGATACAGACAAATACTTCTTTTTTTTAACTTGCTTTGATACGAAGAGAGAAGTAAATCTTGATTATATCAATACTAACATATTAGGAGCCAGCTTGCCTTCAAATGTAGGAGTAGATAACCTGTAAAAAAGTCTTTAAACTGGAATCAGTTGATTTCCCAGCAGTTGAAATCTCTGTGTTTCTGTGCTATATGAGACAAGACTGTATAGGTTCTGTCCAGCCTAGAGAGTGTATTTAGCACCTATCTTTGGAGAACTGGAACTCAGGGCAAGGTATTTTGGCTATGGAATAAATAAAGATTATTTACCAAAGTTTTAAACCTTCAAAAGGCCAATCAATAAGGCAGGGGATACCTTGCAGCTACCTGACTCTCACCAGTGTCTGTAGATGGAGCCTTGCATAAACTACTTATCTACTCAAGAACAGATGAAATAAAGTGGATCTCGCCTCTACTGTGTATTGCAAAACAGCATAGAGAGTACAGAAGAGTAAGTGTCAGTGCAGCATAGAGCAAACACCCTAATCTTCAGCTAGACTGATTTCTTATCAGGATTGCTAATACAATATTTTTTCAGCTGTTGGATATTTTTAGGATAGGTTACTGTTCTCAATATTTCAACAAGCCAGTCAACAATAGAATACATATTCCTGCATCAGGAATATGCAGGACAACAGAAGTATGCTTGGGCAACAGAAGTATGAGCTACCTCAGTGAAAACAAATTGGAATCTAGTAAATGAACAATGTGAAATTGATGGGTCATACAAGTAAATAAACCAATGCAGGCAAACAGTGGAGTCCACAGGAGCAATTTGCTCCAAGGGTGAATAGGGAATCATTTGCTTGGTTTGTTTTTCTTTTTTTAATAAGTAACTTTATGGTGCCAGAAGCATCATCAGCTTTGTTACAGATGAAAAATATCAGAATCAGAGGCATATCACAGGAGTTAAAAGAGGAGGAAAACAGAAGATAAGGAGAGTAAAATAGAGATGTTAATCGATTTGTAGTGAAGCAACATAACCTATATACCTGACTTTTTATAACAACAGGAAGCAGATGCATCTGGGTGCCATAAAATTACACAGAAAAAAAGAACTCTTGCATGTTTTACTGGGTTTTTACTGATGCTGATGATAACAGGAGATGCAAGATCGAAGAATAAAATTTAATGAAGTGTTTCAGAAAGGCTGTTGGGAGAAACTCTTCCCAGTGTTGGAGTTGCTTGTGTGAATGAACCTTCAGCACAAAGTGAATGATCTCTTCTGGTAGATGAAAGTTTCTGAGCAACCACATGCTACATTATGAGGGACCAGTATGTTGCATAATTGGTTTATACCACACATTGTCTTCATTCTCTTAGCAATTTAAATTCCTGAACGAGTTTAACACACGTTCCTGTTTTAGAAACAGAATCACTAGGAGTACAAAGTAAATATGTCATTGTCATAAATGAACTCCCAACAGGGGAGAGGGGGGTGCAGTGAGTAAAAACTGATTTGGGGCATTGTCTTGGGTTTATTTCCATGTTGTCTAATAAAAATTATTCTATCTTAAAAAATCACTGAAATATGTTATTTACTGGTAATTTCTAATATTTCTTCTTTAGAAAATACCAATCTGCTAACTCATTCACTGTCTCTAAAGTAACAGGTAAGTATTTATTTCTTACAAGTTCAGCACTGCTCTATTTTTTCTAAATAGCACACGTTTACTTGTTTCTATTTTAATTTCTCCAGTTCAGGCTATCACCTGTGAAACCACAGTGGAACAGCTGTGCCCATTTCAAAAACCAGCCTCACACTGTCCAAGGTAAAATTCATAAAATATCATTAATTTAAAGTGCTGCTCTATTTTCTGCCATTTACCAATTATTTTAAGTTGTTGAGAAAGGTGACAACAGTAGCTGTAAAAATGAAGTCAAAAATGTTCAAGTGATATTTTAGTCTTTGGTCTTAGTAGAAGGTAGGTAAAGATGATCCACAGTATTTTTCATTAGGAAAGTCTCTTTTACTCATTAAGATCCTGGTGCTAATCTTAGTGAAATCATTAGACTAAAGACTGAAAAAAAGTGTGGTTTAATTTTTTATTTTCCATTTTTATATATATGCACCTTGGGTAAAGTACAATTTATTTCAATTTACACACCTGTAAAACATGTACAACAGGAGGATAAAATTCAGATATTTCTCGTAGACGTTACCAATTTGCTTGTGAGTTCTGGAGAAACTGGATAAAAAAAAATTGAAATATGTCTGGTTAAGGTGAGGTGTGGTCTGCAGGTTAGCTTTAAATATCTGCCATTTCTTTGAAGCCTGTTTTTTAACTCTTCGAAAGGTGCCTGTACCGCAATATTTTGACAAAGGAATTCAGTAGCAGTTCTTAAAACCATAGATGAGTCAAAGGTAAATACATTGTAGCATGATTTACCACAAATTAAGCTGGAGATATCCACAGGGTTACTTTCATAGCAATCTTGCAGCCAACACAGGAAACAAGTACAAAGCCAAAACTGCTAGGAAAACATCCCTTCATGTAGCATTTGGGTCCATGGACTTGCTTGGTGTTTGGCTGTGATTCCTGGCTTTCCAGCTGGAAGATGTGGAGATGTAAGGTAAGGAGTGGAACACAGGAATGGATGGGTACAAGCTCATACTTCAATCTTTGTCTATTTTTCCTCATTATTAAAAATGAAAGCTAGCTTCATTAAGAGAAAAATAGGTTTTGTCTTTAGGAAAATTAAAAAATAAACACAGGGTAAAAAATTATATCATTCTGATGTGTCAACTTTAGGAATTTCACAACAGCAGAGATTCATTCAAGATTCAGTGCATGCTCTTAATTCTGAAAATGTAGTCTCAGGAATTATGAGCAGTAATCAGCCATGGCACTGAGTATGCAACCTCATTTTTCCCTCTTACTACTGACTCATAAATCAGCAGGTCTTCAAAAGGCTTCTTTTGACTTCTTGCTTCCTTCCGACAAAAGTATCTTTCCCGACTCTGTCAAAATGTTTTAGTTACCCATCTGGCAAGACTCTAGCATGCCCAAGTGATGTGACTTGCCAAATACCAATTGGAGCCTGGGTAACATCATGGAGAGGAACACTTGCTCAGGGCTGCCCCATGTAGGGTGGCTCCATTTTTGAAATTAAACAGCTCAGAGTAGACCTAGAGTCAGTCGACTCATGGTTGTTGCTTGAAACATACTGCAATTAGCAAATAAGATGCTGACACCTTCTGTACTACTCTTAGCTTCCCTCATGGTTTTCCTGTGCATTTTGAAGCTATAGAAGACATGAATCACAGAGGAAGTTTTCCTCAAAGGTTAACAAAATGCATTTAATAAAACCACTTTTTTTTTTTGGTAGGTTTCTGATCTCCCAGAATCAGCTAGGAATCTCACTGCTTTCCAAAGTTTTTCATTCTGGGCACAGATCCCTATGCTTACCTTCATTATAGGTTGCTAAATTGGCTTGTGTCACCAGGTCATTAGTATCATATCACTCAGATCTGCCTCTTCTGGGAAGATATCTGACTGTACATTTTGTGTAGAGCACTTAGAATCAGAGAAATTATAGAATAATGAGCAGTCTCTCTTCTCACTGACTTTGCTACTTGCCTCACTTATGTTGAACAAGAATACCATCTGCTTATCCAAAGGAAGGAAGACCAGACTTGTTAAAGTATGATTTTCAGCACTTCATTATGAACCTCAGCACATCAGAAATGCTTTCAACTGTATGGTCAAAGCCTAGAAAACTGACAGCTTTTAAATAGCATTATAGACCCATAATCAACTTGATTTATACTTATTAATGCTATCATTGAACATGATATATTAATCCTGATACTCTTCCTAACTGCATGTGGTTTGGTTTTGGTCTTTCAGGGTGTATTGTCCTCACAACTGTATGCAGGCAAATCCACACTACGCTCGTGTAATTGGTACACGAATTTATTCTGATGTAAGTATAGGGATTTACATTGTCTTATATAATGAGATATAAAATTCTATGAAAAAAATATGATGTAACTGTAAGAATATTGCTGTTCAGTTTTCTTCCATATGCTGATTTTTCACACAGTCTTTTCAAAAGTTGTTTTTTAGAGGCTCCTATATAAGTTGGCAGTACTCAGCTCCTGAAGATATGGAAAGTTATTTGAAAACTCATTGTAGGCTTCACTAGTCTCTGGATCCACTTTCAGTTTTTTATTAAAAATCTCACTGATTTGTTCAACATTAGCAGTGTATACCCATTTAAACCCTTTCACTTTAGATCCTGATGCAGCCTTCTAACTTCTGTCAGACTATACAAAAAAATATTACTCTTGAAATAAGTGTCCACAGTCTCCTTACTGTGAATATTTCTTATCTGTGTGGATAGCTAAATATTTGCAACAGAGTTTTGATCTGTTTGTGTGAAGTATCTCACGCTGTCATATTATTTTAACAGACTTTTTTTGGTCATTCTGTTTGTTAGTCAAGTTTTTTCTCTGTCTTTTCTACAACATGTTTAGTTCTGAGGTGGGTAGAAAGTCTGAAAAGAGATTTCTGTTTTATGCCCCTCCTTCATCATCTCTCTATGGAGAAGCCAGAATGTAGTGGCAGAGAAAGCAGTTCACATTTTTGGCAGTAAACTCTATGGTTTAACTATCTTATGGATGTCATAAAGAGTAGTATGGCAACCAGATGGGTCAGGTGATAATTTTCACTCCTCTCCAGTTCTTTGAAATGTGTGAAAAATACTATGCAAGTATTTACTCATCAGTATTTTGAAACTAACTAATGTCCATTAGATTACCTGAGTGTCTTGTCCTGAAAACGCTCTCATCCGTAAGTAGTGTCACGGGTGTGAATAGTACTTCCACTTCAGAAAGACAATTGATTTGTGGACTGGATCCTTAATGTGTATAAAAGAGGCAGTGAAAATAGACTCACTGTAAGTGCAGTTTGAAGAAGATGATTTTCTTTCAGCTCTGTGGTTGCAATTAAGGGCTACAGACAAAGTTTCCCAGTGGGTTAGAAGAGACTGCTGGAGGAGAAAGAAGACATGCTTGTGTTTAATCAGGAGGAAATCTCAGGATACGTATTTTCTTTGACTGGAGAAGTCCCAGGTGACTTTATTTAGTTATAGAGTTTAAATTAGAGTTTAATTAGTTTAAAATTATTTTAGGTGCACTATCTCATTATTCATCTCCATTGTATAAAAATGTGTGCAGCCAAACTGCTTTTAGGGAAAAATGGACATAAATGCAGGTAAGAATCCAGAGAAGAGGATCTTACCAACTTCAGGTGCTGCCAAGGATAGATATTTACACTGAAGGTGCTGTTCTAGATTATTTTTGTAGCAGTTTGTAGTACAGAGAGTAGAGTGGTAAAGGAAATAAATAGGTATCTGCAGAGCAGAATTAATTTTACTTTTTCAGAGTGTCTACCTTACTTCTTTTGACAGCTAGAGATCAACAAATATCTTTTATCTAAAGAGTTCAATGGAGCTGTATAATTTTATACCATTTGAGGACTTTGGTCATACTGATTTTTGTTTCAGTAACCATGTATGGAAATATTCCCTGAAACTTTTGTAAAAGTATTACTAATTCTCTGCTATAGTAAAACATAGAGACTATGATGTAGAAAGGTATTAAATAGCTCCATATTTTTCTATGATGGCAGGCTAAGGACACTTGTGGTTTAAATACCTTTGTTATGATATGCTGTGGTAGATAATCAGTATTTGTTGAGTATCCAAAGTGGGGAAGTAATTGGGTAACTTGGTATTCAGATCCTATGACCTGTTAAAAATGCTGACAAGTTCAGGAGTGTTCACAACACAGCAATAAAGCACGGCTGTGTAATGCTGTAAGAAGTGTTTATAATAACTTAAAAATACTGCCTTATATATCCTTTGGAATTTCTTCATCAAAATTCTTCATCAAAGAAACAATCCCAAATCTTTGAAGTCTTCCAGAAAGTGACACAAGGGTGCTGATGTAAACCTTAAATAATATGCTGAAATTTGTGATAGACATAGTGAAATCCTGTTCTGCTTAAATCAACAGGAGACTTACCTTAGTGGTTTAAAGAAGTGTGATCTGGATGACATAATACTGAACATAGGAAATACTGTGGCATCACTACTGGAATCTGATTGCATTTAGATGAATGTCTAATAGTCTCATTCCAAGACGATGAGAAGTTTTTGAGAAATAAGGGCAGATAATACGTTGTGAAAAAATGTTTTCTGTGTATGTTTATAAAACTAAATACATATTTTCATAGCTATTCTTTCAAAATAGTTCATAACTATGAATTTATACTCATTTAATTGTTCATATATTCAAAAAGCACGTGCACTTGTTGTCCAGTCGCATCCGGAACGTAGCATCAGAACATCAGTTTATTTTTCATCTGAAAATAGCCTCTGAGCTGGCTTCATCAACCCCAGTCTTCTGACCTCTCCTTTTTCACATATTCCATACAAGTGTTTTGCCTTCACCTTTGAAATGTTGTGCATTAACCCAGCTATATTTGATTGGTCTACTTGTGGTACCAGCCCTAACAATAGCCCCATCCTTTGCTGGAGATCATTTCCAACAAATAATCAGCCTCTTCTGTCAAAATCTCCATCCCCTGACTTTTTCTTTCCTTTTTACTTGACAAGAAACTTCAAATAACATGGAACAGCCAGATGTTAGCTACCCTCAAATGTAATTATGAAGGTATAACCCTATCTCATGATGGAGAGAGTGTAGCATTTTGGTTACTGTTACAGAAGTGAAAAAGCTGATCTTTCTTTTCCCTACTTGTACCTCCAGCCTTTTTTTATATCTCTAGTGGGAGCTGAAAACAAAGTTACTGCTGTGTTATTGTACTAGGAATGAATAGAATGAATAGTATTATTCTAGTTCTTCAGTGTGGTTAATTGCTTTGTAAATATCATCTTTTATTTCTTCTGACTGTAATCCTGTATTGCAGAGGCCATTTTTCCCCCTGGGTATTTGAAATTGCACATGATTAGTTACTCCACAGTATGGATAAATAAGGGATGCTATAATTGTCACAATAAAGCATCTGTTGGCATTCAGGATATAACAAAAGTTTTTCAGCCTTGGGAGGAGGAAGAGTACAGAGGGGTTTAAATAGCATTCTTTCTGGCATGTTTAAAACCTGCACTCAGCAGCGTGGAAAAAAAAACACTAAAGCATCTTTGCAAAAGATTACTTGCATGAAGTATTTCAGATCTTTACTCCTTTAAATATTGAAACATTAAAAGACAAAATAAATACGAATGAACCTGGCAAGTCCTGCACTTAGAATGACAGTAAGAAAATCATTGATATTATAAATTCCTGATTTTATACAGCATTGAGATTGCAAAATGGCTATGATAACATGTATAAATTATTCCAGTTTTAACTGGAAGAAATGCAATTTTTATTTAAATAGTGGGCTGTTTGACCAGCTACTTGTATTTATATTGACTAAGTTTTTAGGGTTGCTTGTGGAGAAACCTACTGCGTTTAAGGCTTTCTCAGAAGTTTGAGACAAAAAAGTTTGTCTCCAAGTGGAGATTCACTGTAGCTGGAACTGCACTTTGCTATGCTATGTATTAAAGATTGGGACCTACCTTATGGAATATCTAAAAAGTTTTGTTCTTCTGAGAATTTTTAAAATGCTGATAGAGTAACAGAATACTGCAAGACTAAATCAATTATTTAAATTGTCACTGAGAAATGCTTCTGTGGATATAGTTTATTCTTCATGGGTTCATGAGGGGAATTAGTGACCAGAGAATAGAGGTTTCAGGAAGCTGCAGGTGCTGTTAACTTCATAGACAATTTTCATTCTAGACCTCTGTCTTCTGTCTCATGCTCACATTATACCTTTCATCTAATTAGCTTTTAGTATTTACACATGCCTGGATAGGAAACTGTGATTCTCCCTTTGAATATGGATCATTTCACTGATGTTTGATGTTTTGGCTGATAGATTCTTTCATTTCTAAAGGCTCAATAATTCAAACATGTTCTTGATCTTTGAAAAGAAATAGCCTGAAATAAATTATTTTCATATCATAGTGAAAGTGACCTGAATGGCAACATCTGTATTCCTGTAAATTGGCCTAATTCCTATGAAGCTGATTTAAATACCCTAAGATTAATAAAGCTAGTCATGCAATAAATATAATTATTTTATGTTTCCTAAACTTGGTTCAAATGCCTTTATTTGTCTTCTTATTAAAAATTATGAAATAGAAGGATGACTGCAAAGCTAATCTTTTTTCATCACTCCTCAGATCTCCAGTATCTGCCGGGCAGCAGTGCACGCTGGTGTGGTCCGCAACCAGGGCGGTTATGTTGACGTTATGCCGGTAGACAAAAGAAAGGTCTATGTTGCTTCCTTTCAAAATGGGATATATTCAGAAAGGTACAGAGCCAATTTACAAAGGTTACACTTTACTCTTGACCTCGATAAGGTTCACAGTCTTGCATTGTGTCTGCTGGTACCTGGGGCAGTGGTAGAAGCCAAACAGACAGGCCACAGGGGGTGATTTACAGAGCTTGTGTAACTGCTGTGGTGACTTTAGGGAAGCTGTGCTAGTGGAGCTGCCTGCCTCCTCTAAGCTCATAAAACATTACCCTGAAAAGCTGCTTATGAAATAAAGTAAACCTCTTGTTTGCTTTGCTGGTTCTGTAGCGACTAACACAATATTTGATAAGAAAATTGCCTTTACATCCGTAGGTATTTTTAAAAATTAACATTAATGATGCAGGTTCATTGGTTCCTGATGAACTGTTCATGAGTGATTTACATGGTATCGAACCAGTGATCCTGAATCATACTTAGTACTCACAAACATTAAAATTCACAGTCATTTAAACCTTTTTTTTTTTTTTAATAAGTTGTTAACAGTGTTTTTCTGAAAGACATGGAGATGCTGTGAAAGTTCACTACTTGTATTGAGTGTATTTGTTCATTGTATGATGATAACACATGGCTATACATTACAGGTTAATCCCTGATAGGGTTCTCCAGGTTCTAAGGGAAGAAAGAAAAATTACTTTAAGAACATTGTGTCACTCTTTTTGTCCACTATAGCTAAGAATGTTTCTTAGACTAAAAATGATTGTTACCTAACCAGACTATAGCCTTTCCGAGAAATTTGAGTAGGAAAAAGCCTCCAAAAGTTTCTGTAGAAAACCCAGAAGCAGGAAAATATTGAGTATTTTTGTCTTGTTTTTAACTGACAAAAAGTCAGTTAGGGGGGTAGGGGAATGTCTTCTTTCTCTCAGACCTTTCAACAAATCTGGAAGCTTGTAAAATACAGATTTTCTTTACTTGATGGATGACTTATTTTACATATTTTTTGACTTTTCTCTGTGATCATGCACTTCCCTTAAGAGTGCTTCCTTACTGACACTTTTGCTCTCCATATAAATCTTCTCAAGTGGAGATACAGACAGGAAGAAATTTGCAAATTTGATCATTATTTATACTTTATATCTAATAAATGTATTACATAGTATCTATAAATGTAAATTTTAAAATATGTATAAATACAAACATATATTTACACATAAATCATCTTGGTAAGGTTTGGGAGGTGAGCAGTTTGATAAAGAGTCCCATGCAAATTCTCTGTGAAGCAGACGATGATGAATTCTAATGCCGTTGTAGCCAACCTGTTCCATTATGCCTTTCCTTGCTTTCACCTCCCTTTCCCTTTCCTTCCCAGATAATCTTCAGAGTTTGCTAAAGAAAAAACAAAGGACCATTAAATAGGACAGGCTGGTCCAACTTTTAAGGCAAAAATACTTATTCTATCAAATTTCATTGGAATTGGTATTTTTGTTTCTTTTCTTTTGAAGTCAGATATTTATCCATTCAGAAGAGAACCAAATGTCTTTGGTTTTCTTAGACATTAGGTCTCTGTAGAAATCTATTCTTCATTGTATAAGCGACTAACAAACAAATGATCTCCGGGGTCTGCAAGTTCTCTCCAAGTACAGTGGCTAGAACAGTAAGCATAAGATGTATGTTTTCTCTATTTCCAAAACACTTTCTGTATTTTGCTTCAATTCTTTAAACTAGAATCCCCCATCACAAAGGATTACTTGAGTTTTTTTATGTTGTGATTTGTTCCTAATAAGCTGTTTGGAAAAAAAATATCTGAAAGTTATGTAGTTTTTATTTGTAGCAGTTTTAAAGAAATCCTAGAGAGCTAAATTTATGAGCTGTCACAAGAAGTGCTGCAGGATACTAGAATTAACAATTAAATTTTTTAAAAAAGTTGTTATTGGAGTGTTACAGTGTTAAAAATAATGTAATGATGTTTTTATGTTCCAGTTTACAGAATCCTCCAGGAAGCAAGGCTTTCAGAGTATTTGCCGTTGTTTGAATCTAGCAAGTAAAACTTAAAACAGGCAAGTGAAACAAGAGCACTTGGAAAAGATTAATACAGGCCATTTCTTGTAATTCCTAAAATTTGTATAAAGCTGTAACATTATTGTACAGAAGATGTATACTGCTTTCCACCAAAAAGTTTAAATGACATATAAATCTTAATGGAAAAAATCTGTAAAAATAAACATGGGAGAAAAATTCATTTGAAAATCTATAATGATATATAACAATACTTTGAATCCTGTGTTAAATATTGCTATATTTTCTTAGCAGTTACTCCTATACAGTTAATTCAAAGCTCATAAATGTTTTTTGTTTTCTTCATTTGAATATATTATTATATGGTGCTTTATATATGCCACTAACAGTAACCTTAAAACTATACCATAGGGAGGCCTGAGTTTTTGTTTTCAATGTACATAAAAGAAGTCATCCCAATATTTTGATAAAATAAATCATGCCTTAAAGTAAAATGAAAACATACGTAACTTTTTGATGATTTACAGTAGCATTAGCCATGCAAGCATAAATGAAGATCTAGATTGTACTCAATTTCACACTAATCATAACAAGTAAAAATACCTATTTGAAGTAAAATGGGAAATACAAAACATAGGAAGAAGCCCTGGGTCATGTTAGCATGTTTTCCTCCAGAAGTATTTTTAAGAGACTGGGCCATTCATGTCTATTATTTCTTAAATAGATTAATAAAGTATTTTTTGGATGCTGGTAAGTTCTTTAGTTCAAATAACCGTCATTCATTATGGTTCAGTCCTTCACAGATATTCCCCTGTCTTGGGATGGGTGTGTGAGAGACAGACATACATAACCTTGAAGGATCTGATGAAATTTTTGTATTGAGAAGTGCAGTAACCTGAAATTAAGGAACAAGCCTGCAGTTCTGCACATACATATGCTTTATTTTTGCCCTGTGATTCCTTCAATTTGGATCCAGAAAAAATGTAGAATTGTACACATACATAAAAATTTGCAAGCTTGTAGCCTTGGGCTATAAATGTTATCAAAATACTACACATTAACATTGGGGTAAATGTTCAAAAAAACCAAAGAAAACGGTAACAAAGGCTAACCTTGCTCCTTGTGACCTGGCAAATACTCCTGCAGGCCAGGAAGTATAGTGGTACGAAGCCCAGTGACAATTATGTCATTTGTTGCTTCACAATTTTAAAGAATTCATTTATGGTGAACAGCTTGGTGCATTAATTTTACCATATTATGGTATATGAAGAACATGTAGTGGTGATACTATGTTTCTTTCTATGAAAAGTGTATTGGTGCTTTAAGACTGAAAAGCTGTTAAACTTTATTTTTGGTATATTTTGTTTCTGTTGTTGAATTTATGTCACTCCAACTTGTAATATTCATATTCTTCATATTTCAGAATACTATATTCTGCCTTCTCTTTTGCTACATGTACTACCTCATGTAGTTAGACAAGCTTTGTTAGTTTTTTTAATCTGTTTTGAATAAAATTAATTTACATTGTAAGAATACCTTTTACAGCTTTTATTTTTTGTTTGTCCTGATTCAAGAAAAAAAAAAATTGACAGCCACCCAAAATGTGTGTCTTTTTTTGGTTTTCTGACCCGAATATTGCAAGCAGCCATAGTCTGAGGTTCTAAAAGCTGGAAAGGCAGTTTAGGCACAAAACTTCCACTAATTGCATCAGAAGTCTTATGGATAAATCTCATTTTTTCAAGTTTTGACCAGGGTCAAATTGATGAGGGAGACAAAGAGTCTTTTATATATAACCTTTTTTTTTTTTTTTTTCTGCAAGTGGTGGCCACTGAAAGAAGCTTTCATATAGATTTTGCAATACTGGCATTAACCATTTTTTCGGATTGAAAACCAAAGTGCAAGCAGACTTTGTGATGAATCTCCAAGTCAGTCAAAAGCTTGAGACAGACTTGCACCACCTTTTCTTAAAAGCACCAAAGCAGTAACACAGAAAGGTCTTGCAGTACCTGCAGCTGGGATTCTCAGAGCATGAATGCGGTCAGGCCACCCCTGAAATTAAGGACACACAGAACTACTGAGGGAGGCATTCAAAACAAAACATTTTGACTGCAACAGTAGGGTCCCTTTGAAAACAGGCAGGACGCTTCCTTGCAACCTGGCCTTGCCATCCAGCAGCTCTCCATGTCCCCTGCCTGGCCTGTGGTCCCCAGCAGTCTCCTCAGAACCCCTGGGGAGGCTGTGGGGCTGTGGAGCTTGGGTCCATGCAGCAAGCAGCAGAGCACATCCCTTCCTGTGGGCACTGCAGAGCCTGCGGGCAAGAAAAGAGCGAGGCAGTCACACCTTCAGTCATAACCACAACCTCCTGCTTTGGGTAGGGGGTGAATGGAGTCATCCATGGAAACACAATTGTCCCTGCAAATTTCTGTCTTCTTCCTCCATTTTTTTTTTCTGGTGCCTTTTTCTGTTCTGTGTATCTTTGTGTATCTTTTCTGTCATCTGTAAAGTCCAGCCTACATTTCCTGGAAGTGCAGTGGGGTAGGGGTGGACCCTTGTAGCCATAACAATAAAATTTGTGCTTGGTGGGAGGAGAAAGAGAGATACCTGCAACATTCCATGTGTGAATAATTTTTGTGAGCAGCTCTACTAATCAACAGAGTGACAAGCAGAAAATTACTCACCACCCTTTCTCCTCATGTTCTGTTGCCCAAATTTTTGGAGTTCTGTTGCTTTCCCACATGCAATGACTATCCTGTTCTTATCGAAATAGTCTGGCTAACACTGGCTTCTTGAGAAATATTCTTCTGTATTTACTTTAAGTAATTAGTCAATGAGTAGACATTTCCAGACAGTTGTAGAGTGGGAGCTACACTTTGGTATTTCTGTCTGCAGCAGAAACAGTTTTAGGCTGAATGCTCTCAACCAATTCACAGAAATCCCGAAAGAGTAACTAACAGTACTGGAAAACTTACTATTGCCTAATGAAAAAAACATATTAAAAAATCACTTTTTAAATTGTGAAGAATTTTTGGTTAACTGAGCAGTTACAAAATTGTGGTCCAAACTTGAAATACAAAGGAAAATAAGTAAGAGAGTAAAGCTTAATTAATGCTATTCATAATATTTAGTTTTCCTCTCAGGGAAGACCTAGAAATAGCCAACAAGAATTATTACAACTTATATATAACAAAAATGTGTTAATACATTGATATGAATTGTCAGTGCATTAATAGACTAATACTGTTCTAATACTTAGCATTTATAATTTTTGAAAGGGTTAAAATTCCAAGAAATGTAAGCCTGCTCAATACAGTAGGCCATTAAAAGCATATACAGAGCAGCAAAGGGTACATATGAACCTTTTCCCACAGTCTTCTGGTATTTCCCATTAAGACTTGCTTCATGAGAAATCTTTTCCAAAGAAGTGCATAGGAATTATTTGGAGAGGAGTCAAGCATTTGTCAAGCAAAGGTCATTTGCCTGGTGAGCTGTTCAATAAGGACCAGTTGATGCCTTGCTCTGGTGTGCTGTGTCCTGTCTAGAGTAGCTGATTTCATAACTAAAGTGGTCAGACACAGACAGACAATTCTTTGAACAGTCACTCACCATTTTGAGAGCTGTGTGAGGGTACTTTGGCTTTAGGGAACTTGGAACTCACAGTACTGGCTGCATATAAACTAAGGAAACTTAAAAAACATTTCCTAAAATGTGGATGCTGAGGAATTTTTGTTAAAGGGTTCACAGACTTCCTTGTGTCTGATTTCTGCATAGGGGACAGTCTGGTCTAAAAATTTTACATAAAGTGATTTTGAAGTCAGGCCTTAAACACAGGTTGGGATAACCTGTGTGTAAGTTCACAGTTTTTTAACTGAAGACATGGATTCAAGTTCTGTGTAAATGTCAAGAGTGTCAGCTGTCTATGGATTCTCAGTGGGTTTGAAAGAGTAAAACATCAGCTTTTTTGTATGTATTGATACATATGTTCAGGAAAATGCATGACCCTTTACTTCATATGGCAGAGATGTAACCAAGTTACTCACATTAACAGTGTCTTCTGTGTGGCAATTGCTTTTGAAGTATGTTTTGAATTTGGCTTAAAAGTCAGATAACCCAGATTCCTGTGAATACACAAGGGAGGGTTTATTTCCTGCAATTTCTGTAGTCATACAAAGGGCAAGATTTAGAAACATAAATATTTGGAAGTTACAAAGATTATTTCTACAGTGCAATATTCTGTTCAGAAATGTATATAAATACTGTATGAAATATTGTACTGTCACACTTCTATGTCTTAAGGGGTTTTATAGCATCTGTGGAACTCTAGGGAATTATACAAGGAGTGAAAAGCCTGAAGATTTTTGTTTCAGTGTACAGTATGCCTCTTAGACAGCTTTAGATATACAAATGACAGCACACTTTAACACTCAGGAAATTGCATATGATTTTATAAAAACATGCACTGTGAATATGGAAGAAGAAGCCATGCTGTCAGTCTTAGCTTTAGCCTGTCTTTGCTGTCAGAAATGAATGATGGAAATAGTGTTTTATGTATGGTCATTATTTATATTATTGATATTATTGTTAGTAAAGCAGAAGTCCTTGACATGACAAGTGAAAATACAATAAAATGTGATTCCTGTTCCATGTTAGCATAGGATGATAATGTGACACCTGAAATTTGCCATCAGCTGTTCAATGATCTGTGCTGTCTTGTTCATCTTAGCCTGTTTGCTGGGAGACAGATGCCTACATCATTAAACCATCACAGCCTCTCGTAAAAAGTGCTAATAGTGAGTGTTAAGTATTCAGAAGGTAGCAAAGACCCCCAGTCAGACCAGCTTGGCATGATAAGGTACAGGAAAATATAAGAGACCAAAGGAGGAAAACCAAGAACGTGCAACAAAAATGGCCAGCCATGATGCTCCTGTGTGTTACTGTCCACATTGATTCCTGCAGTAGCCACCCCAGTTATTCAGGTCAGTATCTGCCCCCAGTGCTCTGTCCAGTGTTGGTGTTGTCTTTGCTATTAACAGGGTTAGTGTCTGAGGACTGGCAGCAAAGCTGTTGATTAAAAACCTGAGATATGCTGGCCAAACAACACTGTGTCTTAGTAGGCATACAAAGGACTCCAGTTGCCAGTATCAGTAACTCCTGAGCTTTTAAATCTCCAAATTTAATTTAAAGCATAAGCATTTATAACAATATTAGTAATAATCTTGAGATCTATTTGATATGAAGTCTGGCTATGTAGTTTAAAGAACTTTACTTGATATGTTTGCAGTTATTTCTGAGTGAATGATTTTCTATGACAATATCTGTATTAAGAGTATGATCGTAGAATAAATACAAGAACTTGCATTTGGATTTGCTCACATATCTGCAAGCTGAGAAACTCATAAGACTTTGTAGTAATACTAGTTATTTTTGGGATCCTCAAGGAATTAAAAGTGCTAGGAGTTAGTAAGGCTTCCAAACAACCTACACAGTTTGAAAAACAGGTACTTCAGTGGCTTAATTATTCACTTAGGCTTGTTTATATGCAATGTAAATAGCAAGCTGGCTCTGACTTCTTATGAATTGCTGCTACTGTACATCCCAAAGATAAATTGAAAACAGTTACTAAATAAATCTCCCTGTAGTCAGTTCAATCTTCATTCTGTATTTATCTGTTGAAATCCATCTGTTTCTTGTTGGCGGTTGTTTGCTTACTGAAGATCATGTCCTCTGAATAAGTATTTCTTTCATTGTGTCAGAACAAGTCCAAGACCTTTGGGGCTGCGGGCTGCACTCAACAAAGAAACAGAGCAATCATTTTATGCAAAAGGACTTAGTCTCAGATTTTGGATTTAGCTCAGTTCAGTACACAAAGAAGTGCATTGTATGAATTGATTTAGTACTTACTGTACAGGAGGTGATAGTCCTATTCCAGCACAGCTATAAAACTGAGCCAAGGAAAAATTCTGTGAAATACTCTGAGCCTCTCTCTTACCCAATAAGAGTTGTGGGGTAAAGTAGATCAGTTTGCCTTTTTAAATATCAGGAATGGCTAGACACATGTGTTTGGTGGCTTATTAATAAAGACATGCCCTTCTGCCAGTGACTGAGAGTTTATGGATGTTATACCAAACATGTTCAGTGATGCACAGAGGGTGCAGATGCTGTGGGTTTTTTTGCTTGGCACTAGTACTAAAAGGATTTAAATGTGGACATTCTGGCAGCTTTTAAAGCATTTTAAAGCAGTTTTCTAAAGTTACAAGGCAATTCACTTCTAATTTGCTATTTTGTAATGTGTAAAGGTTTGTCCTAGAAATAAGGAAGTCACACCTTGACTGAGCTGCGCTGTTGCATCTAATACACAATAAAAGTATTGTTCTTTCTTTTCTCATAATACTTCAATTCAATTTGTAGTTTTTGTTACAATTCCTGGAGAAGTACAGTCAACTCATAACACCTAAATATGCTTAAGGAAAATCATCATACCTAGCAAAGTCTCTGAGAAGACATTAAGCTCTTATCTCACATCATTACAGCACCTAAACAGCAACTCAGAACCACTCCTATAAAAATGTCAGCCTATGATGCCTGAGAAGGCTGAGATTCCAACCCAGCTTCTTATTTAACATAAATCAAAGGCATTGAAAAAGGTTTAACAAGAAAGGTGAGACAAATTTGCAGGAAAACTAGAACAGTTGAGATATCAGAGAATGTGAGAAATGCCTCTTGAGGAAAGCAGGGCACTTTGATGTATTAGGACTTATGTGTATATATCACAAGATCCATGAGTAGAACTGGTAGATGCTACTACAAAACAAAGAGTAAATATTAATAAAGATTGATCTCAATACTTTAAAACTGTCTATTTACTATCCCAAACCAAATAACCATTGAGTAACATTTCAAAACTCATTGGGGTTTTTTTTTGTTTGTAAAATTAGGCAAATACTGAGTTCAGGGGGCCTGCGAATTTTCTGTAGTTTGACTGGTAGGGGGATAAGAACTTGGTGAGGTATACTGATGCACAAAAATCTGATGCAAATTTTCAACTTCACTCTCAGGAACCCAAACTCTCTGAAAACAGTTTTCATGTGAGGTTTATTCTTTCTGACAACAAAACACTTGGGTATCCAAGTGGGTACCAAGTGGGTAAATGGGTATCCATTTGAGTTACATTTCCCTGTTTAGCAGGACTGGCAGAAGAAATTGATTTACAATTACTTTTAACAAATGTGGGTCTGAAGTCATTTAGCAGTAGCTGTAAGATGAAATAAGAAATATCCCTCACTGTATTTCAGAAATATTTCTTTATGCCTTGAAACTGCTTATAATACAGAGCTACAACTCTCAGTATTCTCTGATGAAATAAAGACTATTGTGGATCTTCCACCTTTAAGAACTATTCTAAGAGTGAGGAGGTGATGGATGCCAAAGCTGGGATGGAGGATTGTTTGTTTTATAATTTTGCCATAACAGGTTTCCCAAATTGCTTAGATTAGTTAGCAAGTACATCTTCATGTCTTCTAAACTGAACAATCTCTTAATTTCTAGAGTTAGATATTTATTTAATTTTGTAGACATAAAGGTGCCAAACAATAATTGTATTTTAAATAATTCACAAGAACTTTAAACTGAATTTAAATTCCTGTAGTCTGTTCAACTCAAAACTCCTTGCTTTTTCTTCCAAACCTTTAGTTCACTGTACTTCTGTCAATTTGGTCAGAAATACTCTCCTGACATATGTATTTCTAGACAGCAGTGTGTTAGGAGTGAAAATTCAGAGAATATGCATTGGTAAAAAGTTATAAATGTTGCAATAATAAATGGGTTATCCTCACAGTGCAATGAAAGTAACTGCTTTTGGGGAATTCAGTTTGTTTCTCCCAAAAGCCAGTGTAAAGGAAATAGCATCTTTCAACCTACTGACTAACTGATAGGTGTTAGTGAAGGACTTGTTATTCAGTAAAACTGGGGTTGACCCCGGAGTTACAAAAAGTATCTGTACATTTGAAGTTGCTACCCAACTCCTGTAACTCATGCCTAGTGACAGAAGTGACTGTGAAATAGATGCAATGTCTCTCCTCCCACCTAACCCAGCTGCTTTGTGTCTCAGCAAGAGCATAAATGCCTCTTTTCCTTCCCAGTCAAAGGTGGGAGTTTCAAAAGACAAGAAAATCTTGAGAGGATGTCTGTGGTGATATCACTGCACAGCAGGGCTGGAGGGATGGCAGACTCCTTGCAGGGCTCTGTCTCTTGGAAATGCTCATGTGAAATCACAGAGAGAGGAAGAGAGAGAGGGAGGGAGGGAAAGAGTCCTGCCATAGCAGGAGCATGTACAAGGAAGCCTCATAACAAAGGCATTTTCAGCACTGTAATAATAATGACAACAGACAGATTTTGAGCACTAGGAAATTTAGCAAAAAGTATTATGAAGTGATCAAGCTCTTTATTGCTATATATATTGGTGCAAATTTGATAAATGAGAGGTTGGATTATTTTTTCAGTTGAACTGGTGTAAGTAATTTGATAGAATAATCACACCTATGTCTGTGATGATCCTCAGAAAATGGAATAAGGATAGCTTTTCCCTCCCTAATCATAATACTTCAGCTGTTAAAAAATCAGACATCATCATAAAGTTTTGGCTGTGTTGGTGTTTCAGATGTTTTTGGTGGAAGAAGGGTCAGCACTGCCTTTTCTGAATGATGTCTTATGTTGGTTCTAGGTGCTTTAATATGAAGAGACATATTAAAAGGGTAGCTAATCCCCTTCACTGGGACATTCAAGTGGAGCATGATCACAGAATCAGGCAATGGCTAAGGTGGGAAGGTACCTCTAGAGGTCATCCAGCTCAGACCCCTGCTCAAGCAGGGCCACTTAGAGCTGGTTGCTGAGAACCATGTCCCGAAAGTTTTTGAGTGTCCCACCCTGGGCACCCTGTGCCTGTGCTCAGTCGTCCTTCACAGTAAAAATTTGTTTCCTGGTGTTCAGAGGGAACCTCTTGTGTTTCAGTGGGTGCCCATTAACTCTGATTCTGTCATTGGGCACCACTCCAAATAGCCTGGCTCTGTCCTCTTTGCATTCTCCCTTCAGGTATTTATAGATATTGACAAGATCCTTCCAAGCCTTCTCCAGGCTGACAATCCCAGGTCTCTCAGCTGTTCCTCACTGGAGAGAAGCTCCAGTGCCTTAATCATCTGTGTGGCCTCTTGTTGGACTCTTTAGTATGTCTGTGTCTCTCCTATAATGAGTAGCCCAGAACTGGACCCATTACTGCAGATGTGGCTTCTCCAGAGCTGAGTAGAGGGGCAGGATCACCTCCCTCCATCTGCTGGCAACACTCCTCCTAATGCAGCCCAGAACACCATTGGCCTTCTTAGCTACCAGGGCACATTGCTGGCTCATGTCCAACTTGGTGTCCACCAGAGCTCCCAGGTTCTCTTCTTCAAAGCTACTTTCCAACTAGATGTCCGCCAGTGTACATTGGGGCACAAAGTTGTTCCACTTCAGTTGTAGGACTGTGAAGTGTGCCCTGGTACTTCAGCTACTCCTCCCTGTTTGTGTCATCAGCAAATATGCTGAGAATATGCTATCCCCCTTCATCTAGATTATTAATAAAGATGTTAAGCAGACTTGGACCCAGCACAGATGCCTGGAGAACACTGGCCTCCAGTGAGAATTTGTGCCACTGATCATAACTCTCTGGATGCCACTATTCATCCAGTTTTTAATCTACCTCACTCTGCTCATCAAGGCCGTAATTCATTAAGCTTCTCTGAAAGGGTCTTAAGGGAGACACTGTTGATCTATTGACAGAAAGTATCCTCTTTATGCCTTGCCTCTAGTGCTTTTTACTAGGCTGCAGTTAATCTGCTCAACCAGTGGCTGCAGGATCAGGAAGATTAATGCAGGGATTAGTAGGGATTAGCTGATGCTTTTCATTCTTTAGGTGGGGGCAGTCTACAGACACTGGCAAGCACTATTCTTGATATTATATATATATATATATGCAGTCATATTTTCGTATTTTTTTCCATAAAAAAACCTCCCAGTCTCATCATATGGCTCTTCAAGGTATGTCTGTGACCTTCATCCATCTCTAAACAGTGTCCCAAATTTCAAGTGTCAGGAGCCTAAAATATCCACCTCAAAACATGTCCTTTACAAAATGGAACAGTAGGTGAAAGTGATGACCAGTTTTGCTATTTCATGTGGCTGTTACTCAGTCTTTTAGTCACTGACAGACATATTCAAACTTAAAGCATTGTCAGTCTATTTGTGCCTATTTGCATCAGCTAAAGGCACAACTGAGAAGACAGTGTAAAGTAGGAAGTGTTGCAGTACCATGAGATAAGACAAAACTCTGTAAAAAGCAAATGTTTTTCTACCTTACATCCATATACTAAGCAGAGAGATTTGAGTGTGATGAATGAACTGATTTAAGAATCATGTTACTTACCTGATTTCACCAGAACAGCTCTATATGGAAAAGAGGAAGTGAAGCAGTTTGGTTTAGAAATGTTTGAGTAAGTATCATAGAACGTTCAAAAGAGCAAGAAATTATTTCAGAGGGAAAAAAATACTAACAAAGAAGTGTACAGATTATTCAAACAACTTTGCTTCTCTATCCCGTAAGAAAGACTAACTCTCATTTTACTTCAAACAGCTTGAGTAGAAGTGTTTCTAATTCCATGAGGAGGGTGAACCTTAGATCTTGCTCCTTTCTCTCCATTTCACACATTTTCTCAACAGTCTTAAAGACCCCTGATGTCTTTCTGGGGTGCTATGCTATGATCCAGTTGGGTGTATCTCTCTATATGCCAGCTTTTTTGCACAGCAAGCCAACTAATGTTGTTAGTCTCTGCTACTGTGAATAAGAATAGTGCACAGGAAGATCTTCCAAGCAAAGTATAATTTACTTCAACCAAAAGAATAAAACAGGCAGGGGAATGGTCTCATTGCAAGAGGCCTGTCTGCCCTGGATAAGCCTTGAGCTTCTCTTACATGGGCTGGTCTCAAACTTGGCATGCCAAGTTTGGAGATGAAGTTACAGTTCTTTGGCTTTCAGACAATCTCTGTGCTTGACACAGCTGACAGCTCCCTTGATCTCTTTCTGTCAGGGCATAAATGCTCTGGCATAATGAGCAGGACTTATTGGCTTAAGGACACTGATTTAGTAAAAAAAAAAGGATCGTCTAACTTTACTGTCATGTGGAAGAAGCAACTGTCTGTAATGGCCCATTGTCCCAGCTGTCTTTGAGATTCATAGCTGAAACTCTTCTAGCCCTGAAGCTTCTGCTTCATCTTCCACTTTGGCAAACAATGTTATTCACGAAAAACAACACCAACATTTTTTCACAGTGATTTTTGAAATCTCAAGCCAAATTTTCAACTGATGTCAAAAAGGACAGCTGTCTTGACTTTAAGGAAAATTTGTGAATTTATGTGAGCTGATGATATAGTTTAGAATTCTAAAGCTACAGTCTTTAAAAACACACAGAAAATAAACATTGGCAAAGATTTTTAAAAGGACATCTAAATTGGTTTCTTAGTCATCACCTCCATAAACTTATACAACAGAGCATGCATGATTTCCTGTTCCCAGGCTCACTTCCTGGTTAACAACACAAAATGGTAATGCAGGAAGCAAACAAAACTCTCTTTAAATTGATGGTATTTTTTTTTTTTTAAATACTGCTATTGAAATAAATGTTTCATAAATATCTGGTTATACAATGGAGTGTATCTCTTCCAGCATGAAGGTTTCAGGAAATAAAGCAGGAGAGAATTGGATTTACTGCGTGGATGGGACAAAAACTCTAGCTTGCACCATGAAGTGATTTTACTGTCATTAATTTTCTTTGACTGAGAGAGAAGCTCTTTTGGCAATCCCTGCAGAGCCCCCAGCACACAACTTATTTATGCAAGCTGAACTCAGAGCCAGAATTTAAGTTAAGCACAGTAAAAATAATGGGTAATGTAGAAAGCCAGGTGTATAGAGCAGTCTCATACAAGCTAATAGGTACTTGTTTTTATAGGTGAGTCCTGGTGAGCCACTTCTAGATGATAT
The DNA here is from genome assembly GCA_013399225.1 of Rhipidura dahli. NCBI lineage: Eukaryota > Metazoa > Chordata > Aves > Passeriformes > Rhipiduridae > Rhipidura > Rhipidura dahli. The sequence continues at coordinate 1,264,361 of VXAC01008201.1, read as the reverse complement.
TTTGCCTGGCACCGAAATGCACCAAATCCCATGGGAGTGCTCTCATTTTTTTTCTCTGCATCTAGTGAATGTTCAGGGGGACTGAACAAGAACCTCTTTGAATTAGTTGTGTGGGTTTAGTCTTTGCTATTATTTGGTGGAATATAGATTACATCGTATGAATATGGATGGTATTGCAGAACCCAAACCTCTTCTCTTCAGCATTGCTTCAGGAACACTCAGAGGGTAAAATATATGCACCTCTTTTTTGTCTCTATATCAGGGCAAAAATCTAAAGATGCAAAGGGTCCTAAGTGAAACTGAATGAAGTAACAGTGGTGGGTTTTTATTTAGTAGGTACTCATAGGGGTACTCATATGTGTTTGCTGCTACATAACCTATACATTTAAGGACAAATTTTCTAAAAAAATCTGATTTCTGCAGTACAGGGTTAGAAACTGCAAGTAGGTACATAAAATCAGAATAAAACAATACTTAATGCACCTAGTCTTTTTGAAAATCTGTCCCTTGTAGCAGGCACTAGATAAGATCAGAAGTATTTTGAAAACCTAATCATTTCACTACATAATTCTGGAGAAAAATAGCTACTAAATCGTGAACATATTTAAACTACATTATGAAACAATGTGATAGTCATATTTTTTCTTGTTTTTTCCATCAGCCTTTTAGCAAACCAGTGTATGTACATATATGTATGTATGTAAGTAAATATGCAGAAAATGTTAAGGAGTAGGGAAAGGAAGAGAATAAGAGAAAAAGAGAAAAATGGGAAATATATCTTTTATAGTCTGGCAGAATTATATCTATATTAAAATAGGTGTGACAATTGTTGCATTCTGTTGGAATGGATAAGCAGCGCCATTTTCTAATCAGACAGTAAGTAAAATGTGCTAACAATTGTCCTGGCATTTACTTCTTTGAAATCAAACCATTTGAACACTGGAAAAATATTATACTATTATCTGCTGAGATGGTTGTCAAATTTCAGTAATAACTTCTTACTTGCAATACTGTAATTCGTACAAGCACTATTAACATCACATTTCAAAGAATCACGGAAGGCTGAGCTCAGAAGGAATCTCTGGAGGTGTTCTGGTCCTTTGCTCAAGCAGAGCCATCTAGAGCCCGTTGACCAGGACAGCTTTTGAATATTTCCAAGGATGGAGGCTCCACAATCTCTGAGGGCAACCCATGCCAGTGCTCCATCCGTCCATATTGCAGACATGCGATGGAAAACAATGTATGCAGCACACCACCACTTTCAGGAGGCAAAATTGAAAATTGTCCTGCTTGAGAAATGAGGAGGAGCTCATGATCAATTTTGAAATAGAATTTACTTATTTCCTTTTCCATTACTGACTATACTCCCATGCTAGCATTTGCTTTTTCTAAAATGTCATCACTCACACAGTCTGTTGTCCACAAATTATTAACATCCTCGATATTTGGAGGGTCCTGAAGGGGTAGTTTAAATTGCATATTATTATTTCTATCCCCACTGGCATTGTTTCCTTTTTATTTGAATGTGTAAGCAGTCTAATATAATTTTGATTTTGTTGTTGCCAGGCTCAGTAAAAATAAAATCAGAGCTACAAAGTTTGCATGCATAGCAAAAGCAGATGTATTAATATGAGAAGTAAAAGCAAATAGGCAAATTTGAATGAAGGCAAAATCATTTGTAAATGGGGTAAGATGAATCTCTAACAATGTTAGAGGGGGGAAAAGTATGCTAGCCTTTTTCATAATCTCTTTAAACCTCTTAAATTTTATACAGAAGGAAAAGAAATCTACAGTTCCTGCATGAACCACTACTGGCTATTGAAGAGGAAAAGTTATTAAAATGAAAATTACCATTTGACTAGAACTTGCCTGGGCAAAGTTTTATGGGCTACAACAAGACATTTATCTTGATATATTTGAATTACTAGTATCTTAGTTTATTTTTCCCACCCCTATCTGAGAATGAGATTCCTGAATTTGGCACAATTAAAATTATCATCAATAACTTCAACACCAATACCTTTAAAGAAGCTTGGGCAGGGATAAGTATGTCCATCAGGTGTGTCATTTGAAGACACACCTTCCCTTATATGAGCATAACTCCTCCAGTTAGAAAAGGTATCACACTGGTGGTGGGTCAAAAGGCTGCCACTGATGTTCACCTCTCCTTTTTATCTGACCACCTGGAAATCATCAACCTCTGGACTTTCACACTATTGGTCACCCATGAGCCAGAAGAGCCCTTGACCCAGGGGACTGAGGGCAGTGGGGGCTCCCTGGGGTGGCAGGGCAGGGCCTGGAAACCCATCCAGGAGCAGGGCATTATCAGGTTGGGCATGGTGACAATGAGGCTGCACAACTTCAGCTTCTTGCAGCATGCCAGATTTCATCGGCTGTGGTCAGAGCACAGGTGCAATGATCTTGAAGCTGTCGACAGAAGGATCTCAGCTGTGCCCTAAAGCTATGCTAAGATGGAGGACCATAAAAAGGCAACAAACTGATGGGTGGCTGCAGCAGATTTAAAATGCCATAAGGAATTTCATTGAAGAATACAGAAGGTAAATTGTACTTCATCCTTCATGCTCTTCCTATACTGCTTGCAGTACTTTTAATCAGTTTTATAGAACATCATATTTATGTGTTTGTCGGTAAATCTGAGAAACTTTCCCTTGCAAAGGGAAAAGCACTTCCAAAGCAAAAAATGCTTCTATAACAAACTCCACTTCTCTTTCTGGGGAGAATTACAGAACTTTAGAATCATTAGGTTGGAAAAGGCATCTAAGATCATGAAATCCTACCTTTAAGAAAAGAACTATTGATACAAACCAGAAGTTAGCTGCTAATTGTATCACTTAATGCACAACTGGAAGATGCTCAGATACGATGAGCAGGGCATCAGTATAGAACCTGTTTAAAACAGAATAGAAATATAATAATTAATCAGGTAGAATTCACATTTCTTAGATGTGTGGAGGACATGACTTAGAAGAACTGCTTATTTTGTGAATTTTGTGCAATTTTATTCAGAGACCACCCTTGAACACTAACCATCATTGTTTATGACTTACACTTTGCCATATAATTTTTAATAGCCTCTGTTATTGTCTTGTCAACAGCTTCATTTAGTAGCCGCCTCATTACTTTTCAAATTACAGGAGAAAGTAATTCAATTTAATGAAAGCTGCTAGCACTTTGAAGTCAATATTGATGTAAAGCTGCAGGGGGAAAGCAGCTAAGTTTAATAAAAGCAGCAGTTTCTAAATTAAGCTCAGTGGCATCTATGCTTTAAAATTGTCTTATGCTTATTTTAAATGTAAAATCAAAGATATTTTTCAAGTACACACCTGGATGCTAGCTCTGGAATAGAAAAATTCTGACCAAGGCACAGCAGTGCTGGTTTTTCTGGGTGAAGATTCTAGATGGGATTTAGTTCATCTGTAAAACTCATATTTTATAATAATATAATTGCTAGTACAAAAGGCCAAAGTTGCCTGCAGGTGGAACTCACCCCTATTTAGACACCAAGTGTAAGGACTTCATTGCTTGCACAACTGGACTTAATAAGCAATACAGTCATCTGTGGTCTTTTTATTGTCCCATGAACAAAGGTGAGCAGTGTTAGTAGAATTCACCTCATTGCATTTATTGAACATTTTAATTGGAGAGGACAATCAAACTGTGAATCTTTGATTTTGCCTCTTGCCCTTTTTATAATAATGAAATATATACCAAAACATCATTGAAATCTTATTCATTCCGTAAGAGGAATGAAAGGACTGATATAAAAGTCTCCCTTCATGAATCTACTTTGACTCTTCACGCGCTGTGGCTAAGGTTAAAAGACATAACCAATATTATGATTCAATACTTGACACTGGACAATTTTACAAAAGAAGTGTTTTACACTGTTTTATGTATTTCTTTGACTATGACTAAACACATTCCAGGGTAAGAAAGAAAAGTTTTAAGAAATATATTTTTAAAACTTAAGTGCCCTTTGTGACACTTAGATTTATTAAATCCTTACCTTGAGTTTGCTTGTATGCCTGTTTGTAAGCCTTCATGTAAACAAAAAACCAAAGGTAAAAGAGGTTTTTATTTCAAAACATTTTTTCTTATTTTTGTATGGGAGACAAAAAAGAATTCTTTAGTTTATGTCATTTCATTTGCCTATTGCTGGAATTTTCATATCATCTGTTCCCTTGGAGAGTGCCTCTGCCTTTTATTTTGTATTGCTGGTAAAGACTGATAATTTCCATTCTTAAACCACTGCAGTTGTTTTCTTTTCTGTATTCTCTAAAGATGATTTATTATACATTTTAAATGACTGTGTGGCAAAATCAATGTGTATTTAGATTTGTGCATGAAATTTGCCCTTATCTACAAAAGTGTGAGTGTCCAAAGCCACCTACCTTGTATTATCTGTTCTTAGGCTGGGCTTAAGTATTTTATTGGTCTTAGACTAATTTGGTACAGTGATGAATGTTGACATAATTCTAAATAATCAATTCCTTTTGTGCATCTACACTCTCATACATATTCTCTATGCAGAGGGATAAAGATATTGCCACAAATTTCATGCTTAAAGAGCTTTCTGTGAGGAATATTTACACAGCAAACTGTTCACAATTTTAACCATGTAATTAAAAAATACTGCAATTAAAAAAATGTGTTTAATGATCTGATGTATGACATAGGTGTCATTATTTTCGTATTAGAATGGTCTCCCATGTAATACATACATATAATGTAGCATGAAAGCAGAGACTTTAATTAATTATTAACTCTTTAAACAAGTTCTGGTTTATCTTTTAATTGGTTTTATCTTTTAATTAATATTATTTATTATTATTGGCATAAAATAATTTTTAAAAACCCAAACCCAACATATATAGCAAGCCATACTTCTCATACCATATTTGTAAACACGTTCAGTATCCCCAGTAAGAGAAATAATTACTATGTGTGTTTAAACTTTTGCAGTTACCGATATGGCAATCTATTCATCTTTACATAATTGGCTTGAGATTGGTATTCATTTGATTTAGCTTCACAAAAAGTATAGAATTTCTGTTGTCCAAAAAGATGTTGTGCTGTATCATTTTATTTCTTCAGAGACTCTTGAGTATGTGGGGAAAAAACCCCAAATTTAACCTGAAAAAATGTAGATGAAATGAAGAATGCTGTACATGTAGCATTCTTCAACTGAAAAGACATCTGAACAACTGCACATGCATGTTCTTAGAACATCTTTACCAACATTTGAATAAATATGAAACTTTGCAGGATCAGGTGCATGTAGGCAAGATGTAGGTAGAATCACATTTGAATTGCAATAGATATCTAAGCAAAAATGGCTTAAGAGGTTTATCTAAAGTGTGAAGTCTCCTTTGCAATTATCAATTACCAATTTCCTCTGCCATAAAACAGATGTTATCAATCAATAATCTGTATCAGTCACGTGAATATCCCCATCCCTGGAAGTGTCCAAGGCCAGACTGGATGGGGCTTTGTGCAAGCTAGTCTAGTGGAAGGGGTCCTTGCCCATGGCAGTGGGGGCTGGAACTTTTAGGCCCCTCCCAGTCCAAAACATTCTATGATTATATGTTTCTACATTTTTAAATACACTTACCCCATACCTTTAACAGCCTCTCATAGAAGAACTGTTTGTGTATTTTCCCTCTTACTCTTCCTTCTTTATTTTGGATGACAGAAGACAGTGTCTATGTACTGCTCATTTTATCTATAGGAAACATACTATACAGAATCAATAAAAACCCAAATAATTTTTTATTTCTTTCTTTTTTTTTTCTTTTTTTTTTTTTTTTTTAGATTTGATTCAGTTTTATGTCTTTGGGGTGGAAAGACAAAACAGGAAGCAAAAAGAAGGAAATAAAAAAAAAGAATGAAAAAAGAAGGGAAAAAAAGGATCAATGACTATGTGAAAATTTGTTTGGTATTCCTAGATCTGAATTTCCTCAAAATTTCCTACATATTACTTTGGGTGGGATACTTTAAAAAGTATCTAGCAAGTATACTTCACCAAAGTATATTAATAATCATACCTAAGAATATCACTAATACTACCTATCTTCTTTTTTTTTCCCCTTTTTTTTGGGGGGGTGGGGAGAAGGACAACTTTGAGTTTAAGAGAAATAAAAACTTCTGCAAATTAGATTATTAGCAAATTGTTCATATTACAGTGTGACACAGGTGGGAAGCAGTACAGTTAGGACTAGAATGACGTTTCCTGATTCCCAGTCTATTATGCTATTCTCCAAACCTTGGCTAGTTTTACATGCTAGTATGAGGCTTGATGCCTCTTCTCAGTCACATTTGATTGAGTTTCATTTTGTGCATCCAGTGATTTCAAGGATCAGCAAAGTCTCATGGTAGTGAAAGGTTTCCTTTCAATCCACCCTTTTCCTACAGTTAATCTATCTGAAAATATATTAAATTATTTCTAATTTGTTCTACATAGCTAATAATGCTTGAGAGTTTTGTAAAAAAAATTTGGAGAATTTTTTCCAATTAATTATTCTAGAAGTTGTTCAGGTTTTCAAGCATAAAGTATCTTCTTTCTTTCTTTAATTTAAAAATTAAATTTTTAATACCTTAGGTGGCATTGTTACTATAGAGTTAAAGCAGTGAAGCTGATTATTTACGATGGATTTAGCTGTTTATTCTTCATGGCAGGTGTGGGAAAGGTACATTCCTCCCACTTCCTATCTCGATGCAGCAGCACAGTACAGGCAGAAATTTCCCCAGATGGGTGATCTGCCAAATGTTTCCCCTCTTCAGAAGAATATGTTGGCAAATCTTGTCTTATGCTGTGGTAATATGTTCCTGCTTGGTTTACTTCATGGAAAGATCTCCCATTCTTCATGAAAAGGTGTTTGACAGTCCCATAAGACAGTGCAGTACACTCTATCCAGAGTGATACTGATTAGATTTTTTTCCAGGTCCCTTACCCCAGAATACCATCCTTCTGAAATATGTCTCATTAAAAATATTCTATTCATGCCCCAGACCTACAGAAAGGCTTTTCTGGCATAAATGTGAGTTGCATATAATTGTGGGGGAAGGAACTGGAATCAAACAGATTTGAGAGGCAAATAGGACAGGAGCAAAAACTTCCCAAAGCTGGCATACCTCTGTCAAAGACTAAGGACATAATGCCACCTGGAGTCACTCATGAATGTTAAGATAAAAGGCTTAGCCTTGTGCATTTATTTTCACACTAACAGAGGTGTCAGTTACTAGGAAGCACTCAGGGTGAGAATTTACTGAGTTTCACAACTAAAATTTTCAGTACTATATCCTAAATTTTAAAACCAAAATTTTTTGGCTCTTTGTTAGCTTTTTGTTACTTATTTTCTCCTTTTCTTAGTTCTTAAGTGATAGTAGAATCAAAAGCCAGTAAAATGGAAAAGGGCTTCATCATTGGATCAGGCAGCATTGTCATACAATACATTTAAAATTTGTTTGTTGATCCTTCTCTTCAATAAGGTCCTTATTGATAGAGGGAAAGATAATCAGAATGATACCTGAAATAGTTAGAACTTTTACTATTCTCTCAGTTGATCAGGTTTGGGATCTAGCTGATTTAAAACAACTGCAGACTGCCTTTGCTTTTCACAGCTATATATGCAAGGAGAACAAACTATTGTGCCATTTGAAAACTCCATTTGAAGTTTGTCTTCTCCAGCCATCTGGCAAATTCCCTTCTGAAATGAGTTGATATGTTAGCTTCAGTCTATCTCATTGTCTGTGTTTTTCCTTTCAGGATCTCCTCTAATTCATGGCACCATTTAATAAATAGTCTCTATTATGAACAATAATCTTACTGTGTGCTGCCAACTGTACACAAAGTCTCACACAAGCTGTGGGCTGTTATCACTGCCTAACTACATGCCTTCCATTAGTCATTCTATTCCCATTCAGGGAATAATCATCAATAGTTAAAAACTTGCACCTTTTAGACCACAGGACTATCAATTACTTGATCATTTTATCCTGCCAGATATGTGAAAGTATTTACTACACAAAATTGCTAAGACTAAAACTCTGTACTCCATCAGGTTTAGATGGGTGTGGTGCATTATGCCACCAAGGATCTTGTGCTTATGCTTAAAGTATTTAGCACTTCCAACCTGGGGAACCAGGGTCAAACACAGCCCCTCAGTGGTTTAAAGAAATTGCAAAAGCCAGTAAAGTTATGATAGTTCATAACCTCTGAACATCTTGCAAAATGTCTCAGAAGAATTGGGGCACATCTAGGTCAGTTGCTTTCTGCCATATTATATATTATTATACCTTATGTATCTTATATATATAATATATCATATTATATGTATAATTTTCAAGTAATTATTAATAAAAAAAAAATCCCAAAGTTAGAAACTAAGCCAAAGCTAGGAACTCAATGACAGTTGAAAAAAATATGGATGCTTTCTTGAAAAAAATATATTTTTTGTGTTGAACGATTGCAGATTGTTTTCATATCCAGACCTGTCCATCTGGATTTGAAGAGCTAGAAAAAGCAAAGCATTCACTATTTTCATTAAGAAAGACATGAAACAGAATTTGGATTCTGTATAATTATGTTTTTCCTTACTTTGTGAAGGACAACCTCATGTCTGATGTCTTAGGCACAAAGCAGATAATCCTTACACTAATTCTGTATTGGATTAAATTAAACTGACACGAATTTAGGTGTCTATATGGAGACTTCTGCATACATGCCAGGTCCCACAACTAGCAGTAGAGAACTCATCAATTTTTTTAAATAAAGCCATGAAAGATATGTAGTTCACCCCAAGTGCATGCCTACTGCCTTGTTCCCAAGGAGTGTAGCCATTCCCTTTTTGTGACACTTAGGATACTTTGGGCTTCCTGTGCACCCTAAAGAGGAGAGTCTTCTGTAACTCCTGAATCAACCACTATTTTCACTGTAACATACTATTTAAACTACAGAAGCATTATAGGCTTGTTATAGACCAGATGGCATGTTCCAGAAGGCTGTATGATTTTTACAGGTGTAGCTACTCTGTGACCTAACAGTTGATAGGACTTTTTTAGATACTGTCTTGGCAAAATATTGGGAAAATAATTGTCCAGAGGTTATTCCCAATGAGAAAGGAGTAAAGCTCTTTTGAGAGGAAAGACATGTAGATTTAGAAAACACAGAAAAGTATTTTGTACTCAGGCTGAGTTGTGCAGCATGCCCTCAGTGCTGGAGAATTAAACCTGGGTCTGTATGTGGTTTACTAATGAAAATGTTGCATTCATGCCTCATGCCTTTGAAGTCAGATTTAGATGCTCATTGTGGATGATCTAAAGTTAACATAAAATCAATTTCAGAATAATGAGGTTGGAAAAGACCTCTGAGATCATTGAGTCCCATCGTGATGTCACCTTCTTCTAGTTGTTTTAGGTTAAGTGAAAAGCATTGAATTGACATGGATGAAAATCCTTGTAATGTGTCAGCTTATCTATATTGCTGTCCAGAGGAAGGACCAGTCATCTACTAGAGGATTTTGGGATAAAAATTTATCCATGTGTACTGAAAACCATTAATGCCCTTAAGGACAATTCTGTACTTCTGCCAACTTGCATATGAAAAACCTGTCTGGAGCTTTTAGATGTTTTAGGATTTCTGAACTGCCATAAAAAAGCATAATAGGATAAGTTTCTACTTTTGACTACCTGAAGATTTTTTTTTTTTTTAAATATGGGAAAAACAGTATCTTGATACCAGCATTTGGTGTTTTCTAGGTGTGAAAGTTTGAACACAAGAAAACGTCATCTGAGCCTTCCTTTCACTGATTAAGTCATTGTTATATATAACACAAAGACCATACCTGGAGCTTTTGCCAAGATGTAATTCTGTGGAGTGCCTGTTGATTTTGCATTTAACAAATCATCCTGACAGCAACCCAGTCAAGGCACAATGCAGTGCCATATGCATTTTAATTCAGATATTTTGCCACTTGGCTATTTCTCTGAAGATTGGACCTATTGCTAGTGCATTTAGGGCCCTCTGAAGAGAGTCTAGGAGTAATATTGCCAAGAAGCCCCCTAGTGAATTATAGTATTTCTAAACAAGAAATCTGACTAGGGAGACAAGCATACTTTTTCACTGAAATAATTTTAATCTTACTCTTTGTAAACAATTAAGATGTTCAGGCATTTTTACCAAGGACTTCTTGCAATCCCTGCTTCACCCTTCACACTCTATTGCTCATGAATTATCATACAATCCAAATTTTAGCTAAAACTGTAATGAATATAATATGGATTTTGGTTGTTTACTTGTATGTGATTGCCTTAGATTAATCTTCATAGCCTTCATAAATTCACCATATAGATTAACTGTGTGAATCAGCTTTTTTGTTGCCATTTTATAGGCGTGGCATTCAGGGTATTGTGCTGTCCTTCCAGTAGAAAATCCAGCTGGCATTTGGGAATATTTCATAACTCTCTCAGAGAAGAGTTTGGTTTTCACCAAACTTACACAAATCTCTTCTAGGGAAAATTATCTCTCTCCCAATATATGAGATGAATAGGTTATTTGCAATAATGTTGAAATAATTATAGTGAAGTATTAGAATTCCTAGTAATTAATTGAAATCTGCCCCAGGTCCAAGTAATTTTGCAAGAGAATAGGAACTAAGCTGAAACAGACAGTTTTAGTCAGTTCCTTTGAACTGTCAAAACCAGGCAGAAATCCTGAATGAAATTCCAGCATTACAAATGGATCGTATCTAATTTTTAATTCATTGAGTGAATTAGGTGTATTACTGTCTGGAGCTGATCTGTGAAAAAAAAATTTGTGTGTTTGCTGGAAGCTTTGTTTTGTAACCTGTGATGTAGTGCCAGGCCTTGGCACAGGAGTGTGGCCCTGATGCAGGCATGCTGATGTGTTTGTACACCTATGAGAGCATAGTCCCAGGCAGAGACAGCTCTAACTCTGTGAATACATTTTAATAAGGGTTTATTTCATATTAACTCTGCTCAGTGACTTCAGCAATGAGAAGTATGTGTGTAATTCAATGTCTGTCCTTTATTGTTTTGAATTTATTTAAACAAATAAATAAAATGCTTGCTGGAGTTTATAAATCTTCTACCTAAAGCAGGAAGATATAAATATACTTGTCTCTGGTTTGTAAATAAAAAGCCTGAGCATCACTGTTTGTTTTACATCCCTTCAGAGAACAATTATTCTTGTTGGAAAGAAGTAAGAGATTCTATTTATATGCATTGGATATTCTATTTCCAGTTCAATTCCCCAAAATATTAATTTTCACTGCCTATCAGGAAGCATCACTAAGAAATTAAGTATTGCTACTGTAAGAAGCTGCTAAGGACTAGTTTCTTGAAAATATTTGTATGACTGGTCCTTAGGTATGTGTTTAACTTCTATTGTTTCAGTTGGAAATAGGAACTATGTGCAGGTGTTAGGCCTCTAAAAATCACTGAGGTTGAAGGCCTTGTCTCATTTATCTTGCAAGCTCCTTGTAGACTCTGGACATGCATTTTATTCCTAGCATATGAAGTAATCCCTACAGCTGCTTTTCACAGCAAATACTGAAAACCAGCTGCATGGGGGAAAAAAAAAAAAAAAAAAAAAAAAGATCACATGCATCCGTAGAACATATGAAGTGTGCATCATGCTTTCTCACAGATATTTTAAGAGGATCATTCTCAAATGGCTTTTTCATTCCATTTAAAATGTCTGCTTACAGTCCACATCCTGTCCCAGAAAACTACTGCCAGAATGATTTTCTGGTGTCAATAAATTAATGATAATTTTCCAGGACACTTAAGAAATTTCATTTTGGTAGAATCATTTGGGAGCAGCATTTGTAATGTGCTGTGTGTGTAGCAATTAAGGGCCCTGAGGCAATTGAGGGGAGGGAACCCAAACAACACAACCCTGAAAAAGGGAAGAAACCACTTGCTTAGAGAAGACTCTGCACAGTAAGAGCGGAAGGAGCTGAAGCAGAAACATTCCCTAAGCTGCAGAGGCCAACTCTGAGTAGCTTGACACCCAACCAAATCTCTTTCAGAGTGGTATTAATTAGCAACTCACTTAAGTAACAATGTACGTGCTGGAAGCATTACATCATCTGAACCTGTCACTGGCTGTGGAGCAAAGAGCTGTGGGCACTGGATACTATTGCATTACAATTTCTTTGAGTCCTTTCATAAAATTCCCAGCATGGATTTCACAGGGAAACTAATGGAGTTTTTCTCCTTCTCCCCCTCCACAGTATCTCCTCTCCTCATTAGGAACACTCTTCCAGCATATACTGAGTGTCAAGTGATGAAGGAAGTAGTAGCATCTAACTCTGCAGGCACATACCAAATTCTTTCCAATTTTCCTTGAAGCTAGTAAAAGACTCCCACTGTAGCAAATGGGAGTTACATAAGAATCTTGCACCCTAAAAGAGCAATTATTCTAGACAATGAGCAATCATAAAATTATCATTCAACAGTATTTCTGCACATACTTGCATTTAAGCATGGGCATACACACCTTTCATTTTGTAATCCATGTACGTACATACTTTGCTTTTAAAACACAGACTTCAACATAACCTTTAGGTTCCAGATATTTTGCCACAAAGAACATTAATGAGTTTGTCTCCTGCAGACTTTGAAAAAAGTGTTTCTGCTTCAGAGAGGGTCTATTGAAACAAAAATGAACACATGAAGCTTTTAGAATAGCTTAGTTTACTCAATTAAATTGTTCATCTTATGAACATGATCTACTAGGTTTGATAGCAAGCTGAAGAAGATTTCAGGGTGGTACAGCATGCCTTTTTTGTTTTCTTTTTTTTTTTCCCTCCTCACATAAAACTCTCTTTACTTTTGTTTTATCAGTATAGAGTTTTGCAGCTTTGTATCTAGAAATCCATAAAGCTCATCTGGCATTTAACAGTGACAAAACTAGGAGAAAATTATTTGAAAAGTACTGTTTCAAAAGCTCTGAGAGAAAAAGCACCACACCTGACATCTGTGGAACATAAAGTGCTGTGATGGAGTTAGGCAGGATTCTGCAAGGGGAAGTAATTTTCTGGAAAGTCTATGGTATAACAATGATGATGATGTGAGGAGTCTGCAGGCCTGCTTATGTTTTCTTTCTTAAGAGCAGTTGTGTTCAGAATCCCCATCTGCGATGGGTCAGAAGTGAAGTGTAACTCTGCAAAGAGATTCAGGTGAATGTGCAAAAATAGTTGGAAAGACTATAGCAAACTGACTCTAGTATTGAATGATGAATGTTTTGGTGTGGAACTTTCTCACAATAAAAGAGGCTTGAAGTATGAGACCTGCTTTGGCAGAGATCTAAACTTAGGATTCTGAAATATTTTTGCAATTTAATTGCTTGAACCCCCAAACTATTTCAAATAACTACCCAAAAAACCTGGTTTCGAATTTTTTAATTTTCAGTTGCTCATTTAATTAATTTCCTCAGTATAAAAACCTAAATAATTTATTGTTTAAAAAGCAGTCAAAATAAGTTCTTTCTTTGTAACTCTTGACTGATCTGAATAAAACTCAGAAACTTCAGATGAACTAGTCGGCTGCTATGGCTCAGAAGGTATACTCTTTCCCAACAGCAGTTTTCAAGCTTTTAAAACTTTCTGGAAAGGTTATTCTCTAGGTTGAAATTCATCACATTTATTTCAGTGTGCAGCCATTTCAGAAAGCATTGAGCAGAATGTCATGTGGATGCATATTATCACATTTGAATCTCACACTGCACATTGAAACACATCACTCCATGCATTTATATCAATTTGCAATCAAGCAAGTTGTTTGGGTGTTTTTTTTCCCCTTGCTGGATTTATCTCTTTTTTAACATTTTTATATTACACTCACTCAAAAGAGGCACAGAATGCTTTTCCATTTTATGTGCAATTACTCACCACAGTTTTTAAGAGCAAAGGAATTTTGTGCAAATAGTATGTTAATACAACATTAGTCATGAGATTTGTGGAGAACTTAACAGCACAAGTCAGAAACTTATCAACCAAATTATGACTCCCACAGCAATGTTTAAACATTATGCATATATGTGAGACATAAATAAAAGAAGGTGCAGTTTATAGATATATAAAGGGCTATGTATAAACAAGATGACTTATTTAAAATTAGAGGTCCTGATTCATCTCTAACTTACCTTGGATTAGTTACAGCTGCTTTGGAAACTGTAATATGAAAATGTGTGCTATCTATCTGATTACTTTTTCATGATAGTGCACATAATGTGGACTATCCCCAAGATACTGTACACTGCAAACTTCTCTGAAAATGCTTCCTGATAGTTTTGTCAACTGATGGATGATAAATAGTAATTTTCTCTGGAAAATATTCTGTGTAATTTTTTGGGACATTTTATAAAAGTTAAAAATTCTGCAAGATTCAGATGAGAAATTTGAAGCTTCAATTATTCATCATGTAAAATGACACCAAAAATAAAGCAACATTTTAATGCCCCTTTAGAGAAAATTGAGATCTATTAAGATAATATTTTAGAGTAAGCTGCACTTCATTCCTAGGATGTCTGTTCCTACGTATGCTTGCTCACTGGTTTTGATAAACAGCATGGTAACAACAGTTGCTGGTTGTGAAAAGAAATTAAATGGACAATTTTTTTGAGAATTTAATGCACTTTTTTGGCTCTACATGTGCCTCAGTGAAGCCTGTAACTATGGCTTAGGCAGAGATGTCTCCATTGAGGAATGATCTTTCCCTGAGTGCACTTTCAGTTTCAAGGTCAGTAGGAGCCACAGGAATTAACTACTAAATATATTTTAAGCTGTAATGTAAAAGTTTTCTTATTGTTCACAATTAATGAAAGCAATCAAAAAGCTAAAAACGTAGTCAGAGGTTTTCTATTTTGCTTCTCATTCTAGTATCTTACTTCTGAAAGATTATTGATTAAATATTTTTCTTTCATAGCCTTGGTTTCTTTAAAAAGGTCTGTAAATGCAGTAATTTTGGGGGAATGATTGGGGAGATCTTTATCCAAGTGATACTTGGTTGCTTAGGACAATGTAGTAATAACATACAGGAGACGATCAGTCTTTATTATTTCTTCCTTAGGGGGATTATTTGAATGGCACTGAATAGGATTCTTGGCTGTTGTTATTGCTAGTTTTTATTTTCACCTTTCAGTTTAGCAGCAAAAACAGGCCTGAAGGGAAAATCATTTAACCCATCCAATTTTTGTGGTTTAAATATTTACTGAGAGTCCAACCAACATTTTTTGGCTTGCTTCAATAGCACACCACATCCCCTAGAGCTTTTGATCCATTTACTAAACAAATCTGGGTTTGACTGCTTAGCCACCATGGTTAGATAAAACACTTCAACTGCGTGACTATAGACTATTTTGAATGTAACTTCCATATAAAAAAGTAAGTGGGATTCTGCAACCTATAAAATATCAAATTGTAATGGAAAAAATACTTGGAGTTACAACTTTTTTTTATGGCAGATTGTATTAAACATTAGTAAGGTTTAACAAAAATCAAATAAATAGTAATTGAAAACACAGATACAGGACACTTTCAGTGTATGTTTCTCTTCACAGTTTTCTCAACAACTACATGCATGAGAAGATTTATTAAATTATAGGTGGGGCTAAAAATATTTTAGCTAGGGATTTGCAGTTTGGTGACACAAAATTTTGAAGAGACATTGAAAATATGCTAACCTGCTTATAGTTCTGAACATTAGCGAAGAAAAAAATGGAAAAAAAAATATTGTAAAAGAAAAAGCAGTATCAAGGGTGTATTTCTTCGGCCTTTGAAACCATGTAAATATTGACACATTTAGATAGAAGAATTTAATTTCTGTATCTCTACCTATGATTTTTCTATTCACTCTTGTTTCCATGATGTATTTCCAATCACCAGTATAATTTTTTTCCCAGCTTTGATGTATATTATCCTGTTTGTTGGTGTCCACTTCCAAACAGAGTAGTTATTTGAGCTAGACTTTTCAAAACCATCGAAGAATTGCAACACAATCCCTTTCTGTCTTAAACATAGCTGATCTAGGTAGAACATAGAATTCAGATGCTGAGTGCTGCATAGTCAGGTTCAGATGAAACCACTGAGGGCTTGAAGAAATTAATTCTAAACAGTGCACTTTTTTTTAAAACTGTATTGTGATTAGGGTAGGGAGCTACTACTGATCCCCTAACCATCTTTCACTTGTGCAGTAAATGCACTGGCAGCCTTAGTTAGACTAAAATTCAGAGTGGATTTTTTATCATAAAATACTTGAAAGATGTTGTTGCTAGATCCTAATTTTTGTCCCAAAATGAGGAAGTTGCTGTGAGATTGCTTTTAGTGATTATTTCCACCATTATGAATATAATATTTGCAATATAACATTGTTCCCAAGATTTCAGGAATTTGGGGGATATTGGGGATATTCAGCAATATTTTGAAAGTGGACAGAACCTTCTCATTATGGCATGAGGCCTTGTCTAGCCCATATTCCCTTCCTAAACCAGGATAGATTATCCAAGTAAACATTATTTTCTGATGAAGATGTTGAATATTCCTGAACTGTTTTTACCTGTGCTTATTCTTCCTATCTCTTTGAGTTGTTTTGGTTTTTTTTTTCTTTATGCTGTCCTATGTTATCTGTTAAATTGTATCTATTACCTTTTATAACCAATGAATACGATAAATAATTTATTTTCTTTCTATGGTGGCCACATTTTTGTTTGGAGATATTTCTTATGTCTCTCTCCTATGTATTTTGCTCTTTGGCTATATCTTTGTCAATGTACCATATTTTTCAGATAATTTACCATTCTTCTAGAGGTTTTCTGCTGGTGCTGCTAACTGAACTCCACTTTGAGGCTCTCCTCTTTGGTGACTGTGTCTTAAGTTTAACTAAGTAGATTAAATTTCTAACAGACATTATTTTATTTTAATAAAATTTGGATAATAACTTTATCACAATGGATATACTGCTGATGTCTCACATTCAGTGAGTAGTCCCTCTAAACCTCCTCCTGGTCTCTGACTAGCTAGTTTTTTTCTCACTGTGTATTTAATCAGCTGATTATTCCAGCATAGGGGTAGCACTGGTTCTCTCATTGAACTGAATCCTGTTTTTAAAATCCCAGTTCTGTTGAGAAAACTTTAAATTCAAATCCTGCCTTGCCAAATGCTTGTGGGTTGTCTCTGCATGGTATTTTTTGTAAATTGAACAAACATGCTGTCTATTTCATCATCTATGTCCCTAATGAAAAATAGACCGCACCCAGAGCAGACAACTGTTGGAATTCTTCTGAATATATTCTGCTAGCTTGATAGTAGAGTAGCAATAAACTTATTCTGATGAGTTGTTTACATCTATGCTCGTGTTGAACTCGTGTAATACTCAGTTGTTAGACCTCATTTTCACTTTGTAGGACTTGCTGAGTTTCAGTTCCTGGAAGAATGCTTCTTTCTACACAATAATTGCTTTCTATGTATGCTATTCTAGACATTGTTCAGAATATCCCAAAGTGGGAGAGTGTCTCCCTGGTAGAGGACAGGTTAGCTGCACTCATTGTTGCCACACAGGCCTGTGTGTTGAATGAGTGTGTTACGCAAATGGGTCTTGCTTATTTTGTGTTCTCAATTCCAGGAACAGGTGTGGGCTGTCTATCACCTCTTAAGTGCCTCTGATTCATGTCATTGCTTCACAGAAGAAATAATTCCAGTACTCTTTTCAAAATACATGTGGCAAATTTTGATATGGGTTAGATTATTCTTTAGAAAACTTTAGATCTTTCAAACTCCCTGGATGCTATATTCAGGTAGATCACTGCTAACTCACCTGATTTCATTTAAGATAGCTTGTAAAAGAAAGAAGTAAATGCTGAAGAATATTAAACAAAGCTTGAGGATTTTTTATAAAAGCAGAAGTAACTGGGCCCAGTTGTGGCATGTGTTTCAAATACTGAAGTTTAAATTTAACTTTCAGCTTTTTACAATATATGGCAGGTCCTTGCGATTATGGCTGGAAATGGATCCTTTCTTACTGCCTGAATAATTACAATTAGTTTACACCTGGTTAAAATTTTGAAAATAATGGAACATTAAAAAAGGTAGCTTGAGAAGTTAGGACATGAGAGTAGAAGATTTTCTTTTGATACCTGCAAAATTCTTTGTGACAGAAATTGAGAAAAAATTGAGAAGCTCCAAATACAGCACTAGTTGCTGACTTACAGCTACATTATAAACTGAAAAATTTAGTTAAGCTTGAATTTGAACTTAATGTGTTGGTAGGTACCTCTCAAGAATACAATACAATAAAATCTTGTATTTTACTTTGACAAATGAATTTCTACTTTAGGAAGAAAAAGGTTGCATGTCTGGAAATCCATTCCTGATGTAATCCAAGTGATCCCTTATCTGCTTTGCTTAAAATACCTGCATGTTACTATCAGAAAAGTAGAGTTTTATAGTCACCTTGCAATGAAGTAAATGAGTGTCAAAAGGAACCATTCTTCTGACAGTGAAGTTCATGGAATAGAAGAAATGGAATTTGCCAGTGCCAATTCTGTTTGTGCTGGCAAGCTTTGATGTAAACTCAAAATATTTTTGTTTACTTTTAGGGTCTTACAGGGCAGAATTTATGTTCTTAAATTACTTTACGCATATTTTCAAAATATGCTCATGAACTCTGCAAGAGCTAGGTGTGTTTGCAGTAAGGTCATTTTGAAGGTAAACATGCATAAACATAGCAAGTAGAAAAGCAAGCTGATGTTCCTCACCTTAATCTCCAATGGGCAAAAATTTTGTTTTATTACATTTTTATATAGCTAAGTTGTCTTCTGCTAGGTATGTCACTTTATAAAAAAGCTTTAAACAGTCTTTCACTTCTACGTTTGCGAAAGTTATCTGAGTGTGGATGGAAGATTACAGCGTGTATTAACAAAGCCTCTTGCTACTTCACTTTTAGGCTACTCTGCCATGTCTGTCTGAAAAACAGCATTTCAAGTTGTTATTTAAGCCATGAACAAACCATTAAATGGTGAATTTTTAAGAGGACATAAGCCTTTTTCTCTTTTCTTGATCACTCATTTATAGGTTGAGACATTTCTTGCCTACTTTCGATCTGTATAATTGATTTTACATTTTGAGCTGTGCATAGTTAATATTATACAGGCTTAGCTGACTTTAGTCTCTCTTTTCTGTATTGTCTGACTTTCAATGAATAAACCAGCACATTGTTAAAAACTTTTCAGTGATAATAACCGTCAATACTACTGACTGAACTCAAAAGAATTTGATATTTTTAGGCCAAGGTTTTTGGTTTTGAGCCAGAAACCATTTGAAAACTTTCCAAGAAATCAGAAATACCAGACACTTAAAAATCCAGTATCTCAAATAGGAAACAAGTAACAGCAGATCACATTTAAAATCCTCTCAGCTTTTCCCTTAAAAAAACCAGAATAATTTGGATATCAAAATCAGACATATAATGGGACAGTAGTATTAAATGTAGACAGGAAGACATCAATACCCTTCCATGTGTAGATTTTTACTTGCTGCACTTCCATTATAAAATTCAGTAAGTCCCTTGCATTCATACCACATACACATATGTTTTCCTTCATGAGTCCACATCCTGCGCCTGACAGGCCAAAACTGCCACTGAAATCACAACTGGATCCAAGACCTTTCTTTTTTCTTTTTGGCAAATGCACAGAAAAATGCATATTCCCAGTTATGTACATATTCCTTTTTATTATAAGAATTCCCCATTCTCTCAAGCATGGTGTTTTACTGATGTAAAGTGGCCTAATTGACATAAATAGATGGGACATGTCACCACATGATGCGTCACTGTGGATATAGGAACAGATGTGCTGTTCAGAAATCTGTGGTTAAAATGTCTGTAATATGTGATTAAAGAAATATTTGTTTTTCAAAAGTAAGAGATTTACTCCCCACAAAAATGTTGCTCTGGTAAAGTTCATGTCTTTCAATACTTTATGCTTTTAGTAACTATGGTGGATATTGTACTATAAAGCTCCCATTAGTTAAACTGTATTGGGATCACCATAGTATCTTTCAAAAAATGAAAGCCACCAGAATATATTTCAGACACCCATTTAATTATTTCAGCCTTGTAGCTGCCTTTACATAGGAAAATATGCCTTCAAAAATGAACAAAAACTGTGGAATGGAGTTTAACCAATACACTTAAATATCTAAGGAAAATGTAGTTCTTTCCAAAATGAAAAAAATTCTGTTTTCAGCATGCAAATCTTTCTGCCAGATCTAAGCAACATAATCCAAAAGAGGTTTCACACCAATTTCCTTTAATACTCCAAAGCAATATTATTTTGTCCATTGACGATATCTGAAAAACATAATTTGGTGCTAAAGAGTCATAGGGTTATAGAGTCTAAACCTTGAGTTATTGAAAATAAGTGGATGACTGCCATGAATTTTATAAACAGTGAACTCATGCTTATTAAGAAAAAAATACAATCCTTTCTTATTAATATGTTGGAGGTTTTTTAGGCATAAATATTGTTATATAATTGTATTTAAGGATGGAGCAAATAGTGGCTTATCTAACTACGGTTTCTTTTGGAAATAGGTGAAAGGACAAAACTAGAAGGGGAAAGAAGATAAAAGCAGGGATTCCTTTTTTTTTTTTTTTTTTTTTAATGGAGAAATTATATTGATCAGGCCCTAAGAGTCCTCAGTTATTATAAAGAAAATTATTGTCATTTTTTTATTCAACATTATTAATACTTTACTCTCAGTTCTTGTAGCTGCTTTGCACAGAAATAAAAAATGCAGATACTTGGTTTCTGACAATAGAAGTGAAGAGATATGACCAAGCCATGATGGCAAATATTATGTTCCAAGTTTGACAAGGCCTAATGTAAAATAGTTATTGAGATTTATGATTCAGAGGGTTGTGCTGGAAATGAAAAGAGTTTTCATGTCCTTTGCCACAATGCCTGTTAAGTCCCAAACAATGGAATTGTCTTGCTTGGCAGACAGAATAGACAATCTCAGTTGTCTTCACTCAGGAATGAAATTGAATATTTCTTGCTGTGAAGAGTTTTCCATTTACTCCATTGTTCATATTGCATTGATTCAGACAAATTGATTGTCTCTGAGGTAACAGAATCATGCCAAGGGATGACAAAAGTTAAGTCATCTGTGACTAAGATTCAGTTTTTAACACTGAATTTCTGGAGGCACTCAGATGAACTTCTGGAGACACCGTAACTATTGAAACACAGAGGGTACTCAGTGAAATTCTTTGTGGTACTGGCTACAAAATGTGATTAATTTTCTTTTTATAATTCAGAATTTTTGTCATGTGGCTTTAATTTATGAACCCATATGTAGGTTAATTCCTGGATGTGGATTCTCTCTTCAAGATCCAAACTTTTGTTTACACATAGCCAAATATTGGTCAAATGACCTCAAGCTTTGCATTTAGTTAGGCAAGGTATTCTGCAAAGGCTGTCTTTGAATTCATTACCTCCACAGATCAGCATTACAAGCATTGACCAGTAAGGCTCAGTCCACTCTTAACCAAAAGTTTAATGTAGTCTTCATTTACAGTATGTTTGTTCTGTGTTTTCTTGCTAATGTGCTTTATATAAGGATACCTATGGGAATATATTATATAATAAACCATAATTTTGTTTCATCCTGAAACTCATTTACAACAAATTTAGGTTGCCTAGATACAGATTTTTGTTTACATGAAGCACACCCTAGATATCTTTCCATTGTGGGAGCAGGTCTGAGGTTGGTGAATGTAAGCCTTCAGTAGGTGTATTTTTATTACTTACCTTCTGTGGATCACTTGTGGTCCAGAGGATTTCCCCAGGGACCCTAGGCTATAGCTTGAAAACCACTGACTTTAGGAACTGAGGGGTTGTTCCAGCCAATAGTTTTAAAGAAGGCTTTAAGAGAATGGCATTAGTTTTCTGGTCAAAGAACATATCTTTCCTCAGGAAGAAAGAAGAGGAAAGACAGTACTGTCTGGAAATATTTGTTATGCATAGTAATACTGAACATCAACATTAAACTTTTATTATATGTCTGGGGCTAAGCACTGATTATTTATATTTAGAAATTTTTTTTTGTTTTTTATTATGTCTTAACAACTAGAATATTTTTTTCCACATTTGACCAGAAAAAAATAAAATCTAACTCAAAATACAGAAAAAAATGGAACCCTTCTCCTTGTGAAAATTCAGAGATGAGACCTTTGCAAGGGAAAAAATGAACTTTTGAAGGGTAACTAAATGTCTTCAGCAGTTTCTGTGAGTTAGTCTAAAAGTAAGTCTGAATGTGTGGTAATTTCTTCTGATCTTCAGTGCATCTCAGAGCAGGGGTTTTTAAACCATTTCATTTGAGCAATAGTCTAACATTTCCAGAAATCCCCATGTAACACATTTTGCAGAGTTGTCATTTTTTTTGTCTTTTACAGCTAAAAATTTTGGGCATGTACTCATGTCTTTACATCATTGTGTTTGTTGACTTGTTTACTTCCTGAGTATAAATGTGTGACTTTGTCATTTCCCAGAAACCTTCTAACACACTGAGAATTCAGAAGTTGTTCACAGATCACTTAAAAAAGATTATCCTGGAAGAATTATTAAAAAAAAAAAAAAAATCTGTGCCAGTAACCCTTCTTTCTGTGTTGACACACAGCTAAAGAAAGAAACAAACAGTCCAGCATAACCTATCAATGTCTCTTTTTTCAACTTCATTCTCACTCCTGGAGAGGCTAAGCAGTAGATTTTGGGAAGATGGCAATATAGATTAACTAAAAAAATTTTTTGATTCCTTGTTAATTAATTTAATTAAATTATTATTATGTGGAGAAAGTTAACAATGTGCTATGGATTAAACTGTTTCAGACATAAAGGAGACATCAGCCATAAGCTTAAAAACACTCTTAACCAAAGGATTCAGAATTCTACAGTTCCTTTATTAGATGTGAAAGACACTATTTCTCTGCTAAACATTGATGAAGGGTCACCTGCCAATATGACTAATATTCCAGAAGTGCCTAGAAAATGGTGGGGTTGAGCATGTAGTCACTTTTGTACCTTTTTCCAGTTCTTCAGTTTATAGGTTACTAAAATGGTTAAAACACATACAGAACACAGCAGCAGCTACCACATGACAATTCTGGTTACTCTACCAAGATTCTGAACAACTTGTTTAGCTTTCAGAAAAAGAGATATGTGAAAAGAAAACCCCTCAGGTTTTTTACAGCTAGAAATAAAGATTTTTACTATGTAACTGTAATCAGGTCATATAGAAGTTATCCAATGCAATTCAGAAGACAAACTTCTAAGTTAAATAATCAAAAGATATGAAATTAGGAAACTAAATTCATTTATGGTCTAGAATTTGTGATATAATAATTTAAAGCAGCTTTATATGGCCTGAGATCTTTGCTTTGCTTCAGTGAGAAATTTTACCCTGTTAAAAAAATTTAGTCCTCCTGTTTCAAGGTCCATAGACATTAAAATGCAACCTGGTGTGTGTGATTTTTTTTCCTTCAAGATGCCAGAATGAAACAGACCTGTGTCTTCCCACATGGACCTTTAAGACAGTGATGTCAGCATCCTCGGGATGCAGTTTTTTTATCTTTAGCTGCTCATTAAAGGAATGCATGTTCCTGGGAAACAAACTCTACTGACCTCTTTAAGCCTTTGTTCAGATTATAATCACTAAATTCATTCATTCAGGAAAAATAGCATGTGACACACCAGAATAATTACAATTAACCAACACAGAATTAATTTGGATTATCTAAGACTGAAATGAATGATCAATCTCTGGTGGGGAAATTCTCATCAAATAAAAGTGAAGTATAAATGAATAATGAATAAGAAAAGGAAATTACAATTAATGAATGAACACCAGATGAACAGAAAAATATGTTTGGTATGTGAGACAGTAAATAGTTCATTTGGGAAAATGGATGTTTGAGGATGAATATGTCTAAACAAAAACACTATCCTGCCTGGGCCTTGTTGGAATAACCCATGTCTAAAGCAATGATTTACCTTATCCCTTCTCTAAAATATTTTTCAGTATATTTCTATTCTATTCTAGCTAATAAAGTCTTTATTTAGTCTTTTAATATCCTGTATTGAGATATCTCTGAAAGAATTGTGAAGAGAGGAGATTTGTCATGTGGACAACTTTAATTCTGGCCCTTTTACACTAAAATACTTATTTTCCTGTTAGAAGGTCTGGTACACCAGGAACAAGGTAGAGTTTTCTCCTGTGCTTGGAGAAGGTGGCAACTGTGAAAAAGCAAGTTCATATTTTCAGACAATCTGTGGGAAGAAAGGGCTTGTATACAACAATAATACTTGATCTTTTTGCATATACTGAGTTGCTTACACTTCTGTCTGTGTACATGCTCTTCCATCAGGATCATAACCCAAAAAGTGAACCTCAGCTTCTTTCAGAAGTTCATGTGGTTCCCTTATTCAAAAACATGCCACTTTGGCTTTCAGTAACTCCTCTGGCTCTAGGTACCTCCTCTGTGTAGCAATTGTTTATTTTACTTCTGAATTTATAATGCTAAGAATTTATTATGGAAAATAAATTTTTCTGGAATCATTACCATCAGTTTTTGAATATCGCTAGCACTGACTCCTGCTAACTATGCATGGCTTATTTATGTTTATAAACTGCTTGTAAGTATTCTTATCATTCCTTTGATCTTCAAAACCCAGTTAAACCAAGTAGCCTGAAGATGCTACCTAAAAGATTTGATGAAAAGGGATATTCATCTCTTCTCAAGCAAAGAAGTGCATCACAACTGATGCAGTTTCATTCTGTGGGTCAAGACAAGGACAGCCACTGTGGGCATAGGCAGACACATATCGTCTTTGGGGCATGGAGATCTGCCCTCTGGGATTGTGTTTGGTGATGCAGGACAGAGATGGTTAATGAAAGGGAGGGGTCATCAGCTGCTGTCCCCAGCAGAGCACAGCTACTAAAGGATTTATTTACCAGGCATCCAAGTACTACTTGAATGAGCTGTACTCCAGGTCATATGTCCAGGGCAGGGGGAAGACTACACCGTGGAACACTCACGTTCTGTGACTAGTCTATAGAAGAAAACAAATCCATAAAGAACTTGCATGAGATAGGCTAACCTTGTATGTATGACTTAGCTGCTTAGCAGCCAAAAGCAGCAAGTTTGAATTTAAACAGCATGAGAAACTACAAGAGAGTGACTACTTAACAAATACTCTTCAAATTAAAGACTCAAATCAGTTTGAATTTTGTAAACACTTGCAAGGGAGAGTTACTTAAGTTTGACTGTTCAGTGCTGCCAGGCTCTTGCTTGGGAAGTCCTCATCCTGACTCCTTGTAGTAACCAAGGAAGGGTAGCACTTTCAGGAAAAAACTGTAATTGACCTTTACTGGATTACAAGTATCCATCTGGCGCAGGTGATGTGTTCTCAACACTCACTCTCTGCTTTGTTATGGTTTAAAAATGCTATAACCATGCACCAAGTTCCCATCACAGCTGTGCTAACCTTTGCAGGGGTACAGTGCTAGGGAAGATGGAGAATTCAGCCAGTCTATCTTTAGACTGCCATCATAGGAGAGGACATCTTACTTTCAAACCTGAATTATTTGAAATGCAATGAAAATAGCTATAACTAAGATCAGCCCTTGAAAGCAGTGCTTTTTGATAGCTTAAATAAAGAAAACATGCATGCTGTATGGTGCACCATCTCAGTGCTGAATCAGCTTTTATCAGTTTTTGTTTAAAAAAACAGATCAAGTGCCAGTTACTGGAGACAGACGTCATTGGTGTCTTTAGTTTAGTAGGGTACAAATATACCCTAAAATTAAAACCCAGTGCTCTGTTTGTTTCTGCTGTTCATGAAGCCATCAATAAACGCACAACAACATGTTCTCTCTAGTAATGTTCCAATGTCAGCTGCTCCTGTGGCCAACTTTAACCTACTGTGAATGGGTTTCATTTAGTTTCCCCATCCTCTGTATACAGTAGGCTAGCTATCCAGGAACCGTATTTTATTTTCAGCTTCAGTTTCTTTTCCACTGAAAATAAAAACAAAAATGTATTCATCCTTCTGGGTTCCAGTCTTAACATGCTTTAAAATAATATAATAATTTTGCATTTATATAATATCAACCAGATGGCTTTTCTCTGAAGAACAGCCAGTAAATTGAAAACCAACAACTGTTTAATTGGGCACAGTAAACCTATATAATAGTTCCACTCATTGCACCTCACACTAGAGGGGGGACTATGAAATCTTAAAACAAATGAATTGTATGGAAAAATACTGTATCCTAGGGAGGAGCTAAATCTACAGTGTTATGAATAAAGGGGAAGTGCTGTGGTATCAACACGCACAAAGTAATCCAGGTTCATACCTCAGAGTCCATCCCTGTGACCCTCATTCCTGTTGTTTTCCTCCTTTTAGTATTAAACATATAGGCATTTCTTGACTTCTCTTTTTCTGGGACATTTTCTTTCAACTTTACACAGCCAGGTCTCTGTAGCCTGTTTTATGTAGGGCTGGTTCCTGCCTCCTAAATCCCCCTTTGATATAGCAAGAATTAGTATTTACATAAAGCATTCCATTCCTTATAATTTTAAGAGAGCTATGTTCTCATAGCAGATCTCACTCTTGCCTCAGCTTATGAAAAATAAATACAGAATTAGAATAATAGTTTGAGGGAGCTGAGGTACAAAATAGAGTACTATCTTTTTCACTGTAAAGTCTGTCTCAACTGGCAGCTACAAATAACAGGCTCTGATGTATAAAGATGCACAACACATAGAAAATAACATCACATCTCTCGCATAGATGTGCACAGCTCCCACACTTCACCTCAGTTCTACCACAACTATTTTATCTTTTCAACTAAAACAACAGTGAGCTTCAGCTTGTGTCCACACCTTGCACCACACCCTTAACAACCAAAGGTCTTAGTGCCTATGGGAACTGTCTTACAAATCAAAGAAACCGTAAATACTGTTTCACTCTGTGGTCTCTGGTGTTTACAGAAAGATACCTCGTGGGCAGGATCATGTCTCAGCAGGCAATGAGCTGTGACAGCTGGCACGAGGAGAGGTGCATGGGGTTACACTGGGATTGAGGGACTGAGACCCAGGATGACTGAGGAAAACTCTTCACTGTGCAGGCTTGTCTCTAAAGTTGCTATGGTATGTCTCTAAAGTTGCTAAGGATAACTTCTGCTACCACTGACTCCTCACCTGTGGACCTGCTCAATGCCATCCTTGCCCTTTCGTGGCCTAGAAGGCAGAGGAGGGAAAGACAGAGGAACAGACACTGCAGCTGCCAGGCCAAATGCAAATCTTTTATGGCTATAAGGTACACTGGCAGAAATCTGTACTCTCCTGTGCATGACAGGATAAGAAGGATCTAATAAGGAGACAGACTGTTGCTGTCATGCACGCACTTTGCAGCCATGCACGGGCCACAGAGGGAAAGCAAGGTTTAGGAGGAAAAGGTGTTCCTGATACTGGAAGAACACTCCTGACAAGGATAGTGAAATACAGCCATGGCAGCAAATCCAGTTTCAGGGAAGTATAAACAACTCCTTCTTAGCCTTCTTAGTGATTAACACGTGTATCTGAAAGATTAGATGCTTCTGTATTGATCCTTAATAACTGTTTTCCCCTGGCTATGACAAAAAGTGCTCTCAGCTGCAGAAACATGAGTGCAAGGTCCTATGTGTCCAATACCATAGAAAGCCATAGATTCTTTAATGATTCAAAGAACACAATGCTGCCTGTTATCACTTAAACCACTTCCTTCAGCTCCCTCTTATTCTCAAGTGTACTTAAAGGTGGCATGTTTTCCATGTGCTTCTGACTCATGTCACCTCTTGTCTCCAAAACCTGATCCTCTGTATTTATATTCCGTTTCACCCTTGCATAAGAAAGCCTCTTGCACGGTACCTTGTCAGCAACAGTCACAGAGTGAATGATCTCTGATCCCACTGTCCACTGAGAAATATACTGAAAAAATGAGTTAATTCAGGCACTCAGTTGCATACCTGGTAAAACACTAAGAAACATAAAACCATATGACTGATTTAGACAAGCTGTATCTGAAATCGTACTGCCAGGGAGAGAGCAGTGATGAAAATGAGTGGCTCAGAATCTCATGAAAATTTAATTGAGTGCATTTTTCCCCTACACACTAATATCATGATGCAGCTTGACTTTGTCAGGATTTAAACAAGTGGTTTCAGGCTTTTTTTGCCTATCAAAGAGTAGTACAACAGGCATTTTTAGGCTTAATTTTACAAGACTAAATGCACATTGCAGTACACTGTCATTTGATAGTTTTGATATGGTGGCTAAGAACTACAGCAAGATCCTGTAGGCAAACCTCATCCTTATCTCTTGTTGATGTGAGATAGATGAGAACAGTAATATGTGTTTCAACAGAATAAATAGAGCCTGGCATAAAGGGCTCAATTAAAAATTGCTTTAATTTCATTAAGAAGTCCTATCTAAAGACTGTATTCAAAATAATTTTGACTTGCTTTACATAAAACTAAGGATTCTCTGCAGCAGTTTCAAGCTACAAATATTTTTGGTTTCCTTCTGTTTGGTAACACTGTCAACCTATTGATACCACCTTTCTGTGAGGGAAAGGGAAGAAAAAACCAGTATATTTAGAAGCAACCCAAAATTTAAACTGAGAAAAAGTTCCAGCAAAATCTCTGATGAAAACTGATAAATCAAAATGACAATGAAACATTTTCTCCAATATTTTTTATTAAAACTTGCATACCTAACTTTCAAAATGAAATTTATATGGTAAAAATGTTGGAAATTTGATTTTCTAAACTTTGATTCCAGAAAGAAATCAAAGTTTATTTAACCACACATTTTACTGTGAAAATTATGACTGTCCCTTCCAGACTGTTTGGATAGGATAATAAACAATGACATAACTTGGTGAAAGACTGTGTTTACCAAGGCAGCTTGCAGGTATGTTTGGCAATGGTCATGGCTAAGAAAATGAATGACACATCAAGTTTTCTGGGAAGACAGCATTTGGAATAGGTCTGAGTTCTTGCAGAATTTTCTTTTTTACTTCATTCCAGTTGACTCACAAAAAATTTTTATGTAGAAATATTCTATGTTTTGCAACAGAATTTCCCCATATCTTTTTCTTCCATCACAAAATATTTTGTTCTGCACCTCTGATAGGTAGTTTTCATTTTAATTCCTAAGGTTAACTCACATATTTACACCACAAAATATTAAATCACTTTTGATTGCCTTTTTGCCTTTGTTCATTTTGAATGATATTTGAAAGGAGCCTAGTTCAATGGAATCTGGAACAAATGCCAGTTCTTTGGTGTATTTTTATTTTAATGCAATTCATTCTTCTTCATTTTTTATGTATCTATTTCTATTTTATTTATGAAAAAAATTTTAGGGAAATGTGATGAAGTTTTATGATGCATTTATTTGTCTATATTTTAAATTTAAAATAATTTTTATAAAATATCTCAGTTATGAAAATATCATCTCGTTATGGAAAACTTTATTTTGAACTGCATTTTTGTCATTTCTAATAAGAAAGTCTTAGCTAACTCTTAGCTTCTGCTAAGTCTTTGGAAATACATCTTCCAACTTCAGATTTAATTTTTTACAGGATGCCTAATGGCTGCTGCTGTAGATAAAGCAAAGTAAAAAAAAAAAAAGAAAAAGAAAAATATTCTTCATAGTGCTTGCCAGTATTCAGTGTGTCTCCAGGAGATAAAAAAAAAATATTTTGTTTTCTACCTGAGGAAGATTTTAACAATTTGAAGATGAATGCTAGAGCTCTGTTAAATTCTTTTGTTTCCTATTGATGTATCTGAGATTAAATTTCTGTGGCTAGAGTGATAATGAAATTTGCAACAGGAACATTAGGTTGGACATATAATATTGGGACAGCAAAAACTCACGCAGAGTACTGAAGTGTAGAAGAATTGAAATACCAATAGACCTTAAAATCAGATTTTTAAAAAATGTTTTTATACTTTTTTAGGATACATGTAAAATATTGGATAACCCAAAGTGCTGAGTATTTTAACTGCATCTATAAATGCAGTTTGTAAATGCAGTCTATAATCCTCAGAAAAGGTTCCCTGATATTCTGGTCATTGGTTAAAATTCAGAATCATTGCTTGGAAAAAGAAATGGACTACATAGTCTTCAATAGTACATCTACATAGTCTAGCAAAAGTCTTGCTTTTCAGATGCATGCCCCACTCACTGTGCAATTCACTCCTCTCTTACTTAATTTTGATGAGAAGAGTGGAGCATCAGCCCAACTTTGAACAGGTGGACAGTGGTAGGAGTGCTTCACTGTGTGTTGCTGGAGTTAACTGGGTTTTCCTCAGAAGAAATTAATTTTCACACACATCCTGACATCAACCTAATGTGGAGGAAGCCAACCACATGGATGATATTTCTTCTGATTGTGTTTTAAAGAAAGCAGGTGGAAGTGTTTCACCAGATGAGGAACCCAGCCTTAATCCTGGCTGTAATTGTGTCCAAAGGGCATGCAAATCATTCAGGGTCATCAGGCTGGAGAAGTCTCAGATTTGGGCCCCAGTCGGGCTTAGTCCTCTGGGCAAAGTGCGGAGCTGTCCTCTCTTCCCTCATAAGTGGATGGGCAGCAGGATGGGGACTGAGGGAGCAAAATACTTTCTACTCTGAGTAACAATCAAGTCCATGACTACATGAGGAACATGACATATGTGAGTCCAGGAGATCTGATGAGATGCATCCCAGAGTCCTGAGGGAGTTGGCTGATGTAGTTGCCAAGCCACTCTCCATATTTGAAAAGTCATGGCTGTCAAGTGAAGTTCAAGGTGACTGGAAAAAGGGAAACATCGTACCTATCTTTAAAAAGGGTAGAAAGGAGGACCCTGGGAACAACTTATCTGTCAGTCTCACCTTTGTGCCTGGGAAGATCATGGAAGAGATCCTCCCAGAAACTGTGCTAAGGCACAGGGAGGACACAAAGGTGATTTGAGACAGCCAGCACGGTTTCAACAAGGGCAAGTCCTGCCTGACCTTCTATGAGGCCTTCTATGGAGGCCTTCTATGATGGAGCCACTACATTACTGAACAAGGAAAGTGACAGATGCCATTTATATGGACTTCTGTAGAGCCCTTGAAACAGTGTCTAACAACATCTTTCTCTCTAAATTGAAGAGAGATGGATTCAGTGTGGATGGTCTTTAGGGTGGGTAAGGAATTGGTTGCAGGGTCACATCCAGAGGGTAGAGATCAATTTCTGAATCTCAATGGATGTCAGTGACAAGTGACGTCCCTCAGGAGTCTGTATTGGGACAAGTGTTATTTAATATCCTCATTAATGGTGTAGATAAAGGGATCAAGTGCACCCTCAGCAAATTTGCACAGCACCAAGCAGAGTATGGAGGTTGTCACACCTGGGGGATGGGATGCCACCCAGAGGGATCTGGACAAGCTCAAGAAATGGGCCCATGGGAATCCTATGATTTTTAACAAGGCCACATACAAAGCACTGCTCCTGAGCTGGGGCAATCCCTGGCATAAACACAGGCTGGGGGATAAACAGACTGAGAGCAGCTCTGCAAGGAGGGACTTAGGGGTGCTGGTGAGTGAGAGGATGGACATGACCCAGCAATGTACACACAGCCCAGAAAGCTGAATGTATCCTGGATGCCTCAAAAGCAGCATGGCCAGCAGGGTGAGGGAGGGGATTCTGTCCCTCTGGTTATCCCCCACCTGGAGTGCTGCATCCAGCTCTGGGGTCCAGCACAGGAAGGACATTGACACGAGCTGTTAGAGCAAGGCCAGAGGAGGGACACCAAGTTGACTCGGGGGATGGAGCACCTCTTCTGTGAGGAAGAGAAAGGCTGAGAGAATTTATTTCATTAGGGATGGAAAAGAGAAGGCTTTGGGATGACCTAATTGTGGCCTTTCAGTACCTAATGGGGGCCTACAAGAAAGATGGAGAGGAACCTTTTACAAAAGCATGTAGTGACAGGGCAAGGGGGAATGGCTTCAAACTGAAAGACAGTAGAATTAGATTAGATATTAGGAAAAAGTTCTTTAGTGTGATGTTGGTGAAGCACTGGAACAGGTTGCCCAGAGAACTTGTGGATGCCCTACCCCTGGAACTGTTTAAGGCCACCCTGGATGGGGCTCTGAGCAACCTGTTCCAGTGGAAGTTGTCCCTGCCCATGGCGGGGGGATTGGAACTGGATGATCTTTAAGGTGCCTTCCAACCCAAGCCATTCTATGATTATAATACTCTATGAGCTGCACTATTCTCTTCAGAGTGGGTGCTTCCAGATGTCCTTGCCCACTAGAGCCAAGTCTCCCAGAGTGTGGCTGAGCAGGGAGACGAGCACTGCCCTCAGTCAAAACAACCTTTACACAGTAAGCACAGGTTGCAGGGTAAAAGGATATGGAGTATAAATAGTCTGAACTTAAGATCTCAAGGTAAATTTTCAAGGATTTAACTGCAAAAATATGTATCTTTTGTAAAATTATGACGGTGAGGATCATGGACCTGGGACTTCGCAATGTTACCAGAATTTTAACATGCCTGCAAACAAAATACTAACCAGATGGGCTTGGCTTCCTAAGCCAATGAGAACCTGAACAATTCAGTCATCTGTTATAATGCCTACGTGTTTCAATACAGTAATTCCTGTACATAGGGAAAGGAAAAGGAGACTTCAAAGTATAGAATAAAAACTATGCAGCAGTTTCGTCTGTATCCATTTCCATGCTGCAAAGGGTTGGCAGTAACTCTAGAATTGCTGGCTAACTTAGGAAGTTTGGTGCAACTTCGGTTGTTTACAGCATTTAATATTGAATGATGGTGTATTTAGCCTTTTTCTGTCAAATATTTTCAACAATAAATAATTTTTTTAGTTGTTCTAAACCAGCAACTGGGAAACAGTCCAAAAAAAAAAGATCAGGATCACAGAATCATTTAGTTTGGAAAAGACCTCCAAGGTCCTCTATAGTCCAACTATTAACCACAAAACCATGTCCCTAGGTGCCACATCTACATGTCTTTAAAAAACCTCCAGGAAGACTGACTCAAACATCTCCCTGGGCCTGTTCCAATATTTGACAATCCTTTCAGTGAAGAAATTTTCCCTAATCTAAGCCTACCTTAGCACAACTTAAAGCTGTTTCCTCATGTTTGATTGCTTGTTCCTTGTGAGGTCAACCTTCACCTTGCTGTGACCTCCTTTCAGGAAGTTGTAGAGAGTGATAAGGTCTCTCCTGAGCCTCCTTTTCTCTAGGCTAAATAACCCCAGTTTCCTCAGCTACTCCTCATAAGAACTGTGCTCCAGACCCTTCACCAGTTCCATTGCTCTTCTCTGGACAAGTTCCAGCACCTCAGTGTTTTTTTTTTTTTTTGTAATGAGGGGCCCAAAACTGAATGCAGGACTCAAGGTGTGGTCTCACCAGTGATGAGACCTACTTGCCTACTTGCCATGCTATTTTTGACGCAAGCCTGATGCCTTTAGCCTGCTTGGCCACCTGGGCACAGCTGGCTCATGTTCAGCTGCTGTTGATTAGCAGCCCCAGGTGCTTTTCCACTGGGCAGTTTTCCAGCCACTCTGCTCCAAGCCTGTAGTGCTTCAGGGGGCTGTTGTGACCAAGTACAGGACTTGGTACTTGGCCTTGTTGAACCTCACACCATTGGCCTCAGCCCATTGATTCATCTTGTCCAGACTCCTTCCTACCCTCCAGCAAATTGACAATCCCATCCAATTTGATGTCATCTGCAAATTGACCAAGAATGCCCTCAAACCCCTCTTCCAGACCATTGATATTAGAGAGAACTGGCCCCAATATGGAGCTCCAGGGAGCACCACCTGTGACGAGCTGCCCACTGAATGTAACTCTTTCACCACAAGTCTTTGGGTTCTGTCTTCAAGACAGATTTTACCCAGTCAAAGATATATCTGGTGTACAAGAGTCTCTTAGAAAAATTTGGAAACACTCACACAGAGTGAATTAGAACAACATGTTACATAAATATCCTGTGTAGGTTTCTGATGCGAAATGGAAAAAAAGTAACATCATGGATCTTTTATACTGAAGTTTAATTCCATCTCTTTTACAGGTAAAGCCACCCCATCATTCTGCTAAAACACTCTTTGATGTCATGTAATCATTACCCTGTTGGAAAGCCTTCCATTGTCAGATGTGAATACAATATTCACTTGTGCTGTCTATCATTGTGATAGTTGATTCTGTACTGCAGGAAATGCAAAAGGAAACAATATAGAGTATGAAAAAAAATGGATCACGCAGTCCATAATTATAGGGATTTCAGTGCAGAAGCATTTGCTTTTTGTAAGACCTCCTCGGCAGTCTAAGTCATGTACTCATCAATAAATTGGAAATTCTGTGAAAGGGTGCTGCATAATAACCATATTTTAAATTTTTCAATTTATATTGCTCTACCTAGATCCTGCTTCCCTGTACAACAACAAAAGGCTAATAAAATGAAGCCAACACTGTGACAAAAGTCAACAATAGCAGAAATGTCAAAAGAGTAATCTCAAAAATAAAAATGAGAAAAGTATATACAAGAAATTAGAACAAGAAATTATAGCTTTTTATTTGTTTTCTAAATTATATTTTCCACTTCATGGTACCACAGCATTATTTCATGCTGTACCAATAGTTATTGCTATTATTATTAATGTTGTGGTAGGGAGAAGAGAGACGGAAAAGATGGTAGAATCACACTTGTGTTTTAGCACTTGGAGAAAGATGTGGAAAGGAATTCAGAGAAATCCCNTCCCGCACCTTCCCTTCCCTTTTTTCTTCTTCCTACTCTACAAGCTTTCTGTAGAAGGACAAAGATATTTCAAACAAAGGGAAGGATTTCATGCTCCAAGAGATAATTCTTCTGTGATATGTGTGTTTTTCAATCAATATTCAGCATTTTCTAACCCTCTGCCTGCCAGGTGGTCTTTCTTTTCTAACCTGTTTAATCACGTATGACAGTTTATTAGATGAATACTTTTGCCTTTCAGATGAGGTGCTCTGACTTCATATTTCAATCTTCCTATCTCTTGTAAGCTCTCTCCAGTGATTGATTAAAACAGATATATATTTATGGCCTACATAAATGATAACTTATTATAACATTGTAAAGTATCTCAAGCATGCAAAACCAAGGGTGAAATTCTGGCCTCACAACAGCAAAACTCTTATCATTTCTGAGCGGCTGACATTTCACCCCAAGGATGAAGAAAAATTAT
This sequence comes from Rhipidura dahli, assembly GCA_013399225.1. Classification (NCBI taxonomy): domain Eukaryota; kingdom Metazoa; phylum Chordata; class Aves; order Passeriformes; family Rhipiduridae; genus Rhipidura; species Rhipidura dahli. The sequence continues at coordinate 1,229,004 of VXAC01008201.1, read as the reverse complement.
TTATGGCAGCACAGGGGAATATAACTATGAATAATTTTATGAAATTAAGATGGAATAAATTCCTATCAGTGAGATATATTATGTCAAGGATCAGTATATCAAGGGAAGTAATGGAAGATCTATAGATTCAGACATTTTAAACTAGCTTTGAAGAAGGACTAGATAGTAATGCAGTGAGAAACTTACTTAATGGATTGCTTCATAAATTCAAACTCTCTCCAGTTCTTATAGCTCAAAAGAGCTCTTATTGCTGCCTGCTTATCCCATTTCTGTTAATTTTCATAATAAAATGAAACTCCTAGTCTGCCTGATGCATTTTTGTACATGTCTGTCTGGAATTAAGTGATCGCATTGAATTCTATTGAGAGAAGGGTTTAGGGGGTTAGATATTCAAAACTTACTACTGACACTGTGGAAAGAGGCAGCTAGATAGAATGAGACAGGACCAATTAATAGCCTTGATAAGAACTTAATAAGATGTCAGGGAATCTGTACAGAAGAGCAATTCTGGATGCCAAGTTTCCTTTAGTCCATCATCCACAGTTATGTTTTGTTTTGCTTTAATTCCTTTGTGTGCTAAATGCTGTAAGGACTGACATAATAAAAAAGAAGCAATTCAAGAATAGAAATTCAGGGTCACACATTTAAGGTTGCAAACAAGAATTTGTGCTGTAAACTAGGTTCTTCTTCAGTAAAAACCATATAAGAGAAGAAAGGCCCAGATGCACCAGCTGTTATGACTATGAAAGATCAGTGTGATGTAGAAGGGAAATATAATTTTAAGATATATTATTTAACTTGATTTTAGTAGATAAAGTCCTACCCTCCTCTTGTCAAAAAATGTCAAAAAACTATCAAACCTTTGTGGAATCTAAGACATGTTTGTGCAGTAAACACAATAAGGAATTGAAGTAATTTCTTGTTGCAGATTAAATGCATTATTCTACTGGAAACACCTCAGAAGAGGGAATTCGGCTTCTACATATTTCACAAAGACTTTTGTCCTTCAGAAATTTAGGTTTGTTTTGCACTGCCTTATTCTATCTTCTGATTCAGACATTAGACTTTTCTTGTAGCCAACATTTGACAAATCCTTCTGTCAATGAACTACTGAATTTTTTTCCATGTCCCTTCTTTGTTCCAGTTTCAAACATCAGACAACTGTTGCTCTCATTTGGGTTGATTTCTTGCATCTTGTAGTTTCTCAAGGCTGACTTTTTTTGCATGTAACATTGTCATGGTCCTCATACGAAAAATGAAGGATGTAGGTTGAACTTCCAGTCTGCAGTATTCTGTCCTCCCTAATGGCTCCTACTGTTTGAGCATATCGTCGAAGTGTAAGATCTGCACTACAGAATTTGCAGACTCAACATCAAGAGAATACTGTGAAGTATTTCCTATTTCAATATTTCGTTGTTGAAAATTATGTCTGGCATGCATACAATCTAGACAAAGACTGAAAATGGAACAGAAGGAAGGAAATTGTAAAGTAACCAATGCTTGAAAAATTCACAAAAGTCTGGATTTTTTAAGCCTGCACATAGAAAATATGAGATATGTGTTCCTTCACTTCATTGCTGTATTGGTACCTCTGACAACAATAACCACAGAAACCTCAGAAAATAAATGACAAGTCTAGAATTTCTATGAATAAACTTTGGAAAAAAAACCCCAAACTGTGGAGATATGTGTGTGTGTATGTGTGTGTGTCTGCATATAGTCATGTTGGAAAGACATTTTGATCTTAAAGTGTGGGGTTTTTTATTAGACTGTGTCCCTTAACACAAAGGTATGTATGTAAAATTTTAACTGAAAGACCATCTTCATGAAAACTGATATTTCCCTTAGAGTGAGTCCCCTCAGAACTTGATCTTATTCAAAAGCTTTAAAATCCAGATGAGGAATATTTTACTTCACCTACTAGAGCAGTGTGTTGAGAATATTTTCCTTCTTTTGCTATATTTTGCATAAATAAATAGGCAGTACTGTCAGTATTTTAACTTTGCAGAACTGATTTCAGAATTTCTGTTTTAATAAACTATCAATTCACTAAACCATTACTAGTAGTAGTACTACTACTACTACTACTACTACACTAAAGGCCATTGCCTTTGTCTGACTTAACCCAAGTAAAAATCATGTGGGAAGGAAAGGTTTTTGCCTGTTTAGGGATTGAAGGATTTTGCTTCTGTTACTAAAAAGTCATTTAGATACAGCTGTAAATGTACACATCATTTTACAAATGCAGTATAAAATGCATTCCTTGCCCTAAAGTGCTTATACTCTCTAAGACAGGAGAAAGATAAATGGAGACCAAACTGAGGAAACCATTTTAGACAGAGTGTGATGTGAGGAATAAGAATGAGGTACATATGAAGGAAAATTTCTTAAGAGAATTGTTCCTTGTGGAAGGCCAGATCTTATGGAAAATGGAGACAGTGATAAGGATTTGGAGACCAGTTCAGTCCACAATCTGAGCAGTGACACTTCTATCTGAATAAAAAGGAAAATAAAAGTGGAAAGAAGAGAAGGAGTATAAATTAAAAGGCCTGGAAAGAACACAGGCAGTGAGTGAAAATGGTGGACCTTGGGTGTTTGGTCAGGGTCATTTTATGTTGCCTTGTGTCCATGATAACAACACATATGGTTTTTTGGGTTTTTTCTTAATAATAGCTAGGCAAATGTCATAGGCATTTTCCAGCTTGATGATAGAAACTGAGCTGAAATTGTTCCTTACAATGTCAGTACCGATTATTTCTTTAGTTGAAAATTTATTTCAATCAGTGTAACTTAATTTTTCCACAAGACTCATAGAGTCACCACTAATCAAAAATGTGTTTTCCTCCTATCATTACTGGATCTGCCTTTAAAAATCCTTGCAGAAACTTCTCTTCAAGAAGGCTGAAGCCAGAAAATCAGGGTGCAACCTTTCCCCCCTTCAGTCCAAAGATATGTGCCAGCACCTCTTCTCATGCTTGTTCCTGTCAGTCACCCTCTGTGTTTGGGTCCAGAATAATAACAAGCCTGAAGGATGAAACATGCCAAGAATAATTTATTTTCTCAGTGGCACACTTTGCCTCAATTCTGGTGACATCTTACTTCAAAAATGCCTCGTGCTCATTCTGGAGGCCCCACAGAAGGACTTGGTGAGCTGTGTCTGTGTGTGGCATTCAGCTGAGACCGTGCAGGAGAGGGGTCTGTCCAACACCAGCAGCCAGCAGTGCTCAGAGCAGGCTGGGCTGTCTGCAGTCATTGCTACCCCGGTGTTCCCCTGCACATCACATAGCAGGTGGCCAAAGGCAGACCCTCTGCAGCCCACACAGCAGTGCTGGTGCTTTCTCAGGAGCTGGGAGTCAGAGCACCACTCCTCCCATGAGCTATGGCTGGAGGAGAGGCTCCCTGGCTTAGACATGCAGCTGAAAAGCAGAAAACCTGCTGGCAGGAGCACCCTGCTCCTGGGGGAAACACCCAGACCCATCGTGGCCTTTTCCTCTGCCTGTTTGTAATACCTTGCTGTATAATTATTAAGGTATTATTGCTATACCTATGATTTTATTACAGTTTCATGAACTTATGAGTGAGACATTTACTGACAATGTGGAAGATTTAACATTCCTACATGCCTAATCTGCTAGAAAGTGTTAGATTTAAGCAAAAATATGTGCTTATTCATGTAGCTGGAACATAAGAAGGATATTTGAAATATAAGTCTAGACATTTTTGCAAACTGTTAAAGAAATGTACAAGCAAAAATATTGACTTTGGAATGCAAATGGTCTTTGAAGAAAGTTAACCTGGAAATTATCTCAAGGAACAAAACTGCAATCTGCCTACACGAATACCAATTATTATTTTTTTAACCCGTTCAAGCAATACTTTTTAGATGTGGTACAAAGTTAAGAATGGTAATCAGGAAAGGAATGTTTATAACTTGTTTTCCTTTTTAAAGGGATATTTAAGACACTTTGTTTTCCCTTTCATTTTTGGAAGCAATAGTTAAACACAATGTCCAAATTCAATTTTCAATTCAATTTTCAGAAAAATCATTTTCCATTTTCAGATTCACAACCTATCATAGAAAATATGAGCCTGTTCAAAACCTTTGAGATTCCATCACTGTTTCTGAATATTTAAGTCCTCTGAATCAATCTTTTTGTGTTTTGTAAATACACTGTTGCAGAAAACAACAATATTCCCATTTATTTTCTTTCCCATATACCTATTTTAGCTTATATTTTTAGCTGTCAAAAACACTTGTTTTTCTGAGAAGCCAAGCTGGAAAACACAGGCTGCTAATTTTATGGGAGCTAATAATAAGGAAATATACATTTTCCAAGTACAGAGCCTTTGAAATGTTTTCTTCCCTGGCATCTGACTTGTATTTTCAAATTAGCTTTGCCCAGCAAAACTAAATTCTAAAACNAAAAGGACATGTAATGTTTAGCCTGGCTGTATTTCTCACTAGCAAGTAAATACTATTATAAAGAATTACTGTTTACATAGCTGACTCCAAAATGAAAACAAACCAACTCCTGCAAAACTGGCTGGGATATTAGTTATAGACTGATCACCATGACTTGAAAAACACAGAGCCTGTTTTTTTTCAAAACAATTGGCTTTGAATTAACTTTTTGTCTCCACTATCAGCTAATGTAGCATGGAATTTCTCTAGTTTGCTGTTTAGTTTTTAGCAAAACAAAATGCCTTCAAAAAAGACAGTATCTTAAGGCTTGCAGGATTTGCAGGGTCTTCATGCAAACTGCTGTGTTACACAAACTAAGTCACAGACTGGATTCTACTTCTGGCAAATTGGTGGAACTGTTTTCTCAGGAGTGACTCTAAAAGCAAACATCACATCCATACTATCAAGGGCACAGTAGACTTTTCTCAAATCTAATTCTGATGGCAAGACTACCTGAACTAAGAGATTCAGTTGCTGAAGAGTTACAGGCTGTGCTGCAGTAGCATAACTGGATCTCTTATCCAGAGACCAGTTCTGGGCACACCTGGGCCAAACTGCAGCACTTGAGACAAACTTCACATTTCATATCACAGTCACAAGGGAGATAAATCTGCAAAGACCTTCCTTCTTACTGTCTGTGATAGGCATAAAAGTCACACATCACTGCTCTTTTTGGAAAAAGCTGAAGCAAGAGAGTGTCTCTAAACCAGTCACAGTCACATTGAATTACATACACAGGAGCTGGACAGTAGCTGGCTAGGCAACCCTTGGGAAAGAATATCCCTTTCCAGTATGTGTAGCTATCATCTATAGTCATGACTGCAAAAAGCTTAAAAATAACAGTGATTAGATAAACTGTAATAACAAATAAAAAAAATTGATATCTTGATATTATATAGTTGAAAAGTGATTATTTTGTCTACAGTACCCTGAGCTGCATTAGGAAGACTAGTGAAAGCAAGTGGAGGAAAATGATTCTGCCCTTCTTCTCTGAACTGGTAAAGCCACACCCAGAGTAGTCTGTCCTCTATCCCAGCACAGGAGAGACATGGACATACTGGAGAAAGAGACGAGACACAAATGTGATCAGTGGGCTGGATCTCCTTTTGTATGAGGAGACCCTGAGGGATCTGGGCCTGGAGAAGCAAAGGCTCAGGAGGGATCTTATCATTGTGTATAAATACCTGAGGGGAGGGTGAAAAGGAGGTATTATCTATCATCAGTGGTGCCCAGTATACCAGGACAAGAGACAATGGAGACACACTGAAACAGAAAAATCCACTTAAGTGTAAGAAAACACATTTTACCTTGAAGTGGTTTAAAACTGTCAAAAGTTTCCCAATAGCTTGTGGAGTCTCCATCCTTGGAGATATCCAAACCATACCAAAACATGGTTCTGTAGATTCAGGAACTGGAATCAATTGGATACATCTATAAGAATAAAGTGAATGCTTCACATAGGGCTCCTTGGCACCATAGCTAACAACTACAGGATAGTTTGCTATTCTGTTAAAATCTTGGTATCTCTAGGTGACCAGTCACATTCAAACTATCCATTACTAATGGTCTTTACCCCTACAGACCCTCACCTTTATTGCAAATTGCTTAAGAGAGTGCCCATTGGGTCAGATCAAAAGTGGATCCAAGGACACAACTGTTATAATAAATTCATAACAGGCATCTGGAATAAAGGTCTCTGCAAACCAAAAGGACACAGTTATTTAGTGAATATTTGGAGACATGATTTCAAGTCCTCAAAGTCGATATAAACATTAAGCAAAGTTCTTATCTTTGGGACGATGTAAGTCAGAAGAAGTCCATGTCTTGCTTGTGGAATACCCAGAGCTCCTTGGAACCAAGACACGGAGAGAAGAATATAAATGGGAAATCCATGCCTGCAGATATAATTGAGGGGTTTTTTTAATGTTTTGTAAAGAATTTCTTCACTGTATTCACTAGCCTTTGGTGTCATGTTAATGTCTTCACTGAATCAGAACCGTCCCAGGATAAAAGGAAAAATTATCCTCTTTTAGTAGGAAAGTACTAAAACTGTTGTTGCTTTTATATCATGCAAGCTTTTCCTTTTCATACAAAGATAGCTGTCACAGGAAGGCAGAAAATCTGCAAATAACTCCAACACACAAAATCTCTCAAGAATATAACATGTAGACTGAGATGCAAACACTAAATCAAAGCTAAATAACTGCTGAAATAAGAGTGCAGCATTTTCCCCCCAGTTTTCTGAAGACAGACCCAGTATAGTTTATAAAGGCACTTTGGGTACACACTGGGGACCCAAAGATGAGCATGGAAAAATGCATACAGAAAGTAGAAGAAGAATGACTCTTTAATAACCAAGAGATTTAAATAATCCAATATTTATCAGCGAATCTAAATTGGGGATTCTTAAATATTCTGAAACAAAGTCCACAGTCAGCCCTCTACATCTGTTGTAGAATGTGCAGTGACACATGACTCTGGTTAAGACCAGCTGGGAAAGCACACCTGTTCTTTCTCCCATCCCAGAGAGGAAAGCTTGTTCCTGTTCCTGTGGTGAAGACAGGGAAGTCTGTCTATGGCCTGTAGTTATGAACCATAATGAACCCATCACAAACAAAATGCTGAGCTGTTCCCATGGGCCACCTCAAAAGCACACAAGGCTGTTGAGATCTGTGGCTGTAGTATGAAACTTTGTAGTACAGATTTGATAAACTGCAAGAGATCCTCAGGTATTGCTCCTGGCCAGAATTAACTCAAAATGAACTTCTTAGGTACTGGCAACTTAACCTTTCTTCATTATATATTTTATATCCTTCTAGATTTACAAGAGGTGCATCAAAGCTTAAAAAGGGTAATGGGTCAAATGCTGAGCAAATGTAAGAAATAGGTGGGCTGTGTATGACACTTAAAGCAGGGAATTTAAACTTTAAATTTGGTTCATGTGGAGCAAAACTGAAATGTATTGAAAGCGGAAATCATAGTATTTTAGAGGTCTGTGCTTCAGGCACTGTATTTCTGGCATTTTTTTAAGTTTACATAAGTTTAGTTTTCATAAGCTTTTTCATAGCAACTGAGAGAGTTTAGCATTTGAATTAGCTTACCCTGGAGGAAACCACAGCTGAATCTAAAACTGCACATTGGGCATTGCTGTAAGTGTTGCATTTGAAGTCTTTATGTGTGAATGCATTCTGATATTTCCTGTTCTAGGTATTGAAGACAAAAACTGTATATAAAATGAAATTCAGAGTGGATAAAATACGTTTTTTAAATTATCCATACTATACTTAATTTCACTACATTACTGTAACTAATTTCTCTTAAGATGCTTTTGTTCCAAATGGAAAACCATATCTTACAACAGATCCCTGTGTTACTTTGTGATGTAAATTCCTGGGTGATGCTTTGTGATCTAAATTATTTTGCCAAGATAAAGATGTATAGGAGTATTTGTTCCACGTGTTTGCTTCAATTATTTATTCTTTATTGCAGAAAAAAATGGGAGGAAGAAATACATTGCAGCATTGTCTCTTTTATTCTAGGTGTAAGCAAACCATTTTGCCACGTAAGATGTTTTTTGATGTCTTGTTATATTTTTTCCTCAAACATATCAATGACATGCATTAAACTGCTTGATTAATCAAGCTTTCAGTGATTCATAGGCTCTGATTTTATTCTAAATGAAAGAAGCAGTTACCCAAAGTTTTAACCGGGCAGAAACTGGATCCATGTTTTCTAACGATAAGGTCTGAGCAGGTTTTTTTTTTCCATCTTTTTCCAGGTCAGTGACAGTGATTTGAGGGATAACAAAACCCAAACAACTTCCAAAGGCTGTACAGACAGATTTCATGTCATTTTACAGTGACATTTTAAGCATTAGCTTCTGGGACCAAAATTTCATTTTTATTTTGTTTCAGCTGTTTTTGCAGTTGTTTCAGTCTCTGTGGGTGCTGCATCTCTGTGGGTGCTGCATTTCTAGTTTACTGGTCTGCCTGTGGAATATATGTGCAGCTGAGGCACAAAAAGAGGAATGTGTGTTCCTTCTTCCTCTGTGAGCTGCAGAAAAAAATATCTGCAAAATTCCAAGCATCTAGGAGTGGTTGTTGCTGACCAACTACACCAGGGCACGAAACTGCTTAATGTTCCACTGTCTGCAAAAGTCCTCTGCATATACAAGGGGATGTTTCCTCTTTAGATTTAACATTCTATTCTAAGTTTGCATCAGATCACATCAAGTGAACCTGAGTTGTGAACTACAGAGCTGGTAATTCAGGGGTGTTTTTTTGGACTAAGTTTACAGGATACAAGGCTTTGCAATAAATAATGTCTTTGAAGAACATGGGAAAACTGATACCTAAGTTAATCCTACTGGAAAACTGAAAAGTGAGGAAACTGAGATTTTGACAAAGTTTTTCTTTAAGTTTTAGGAATACTGGCATCCCCTGCTGTCTGATGAAATCAAGACTATTCTAAGAAGCTCTGACCTTTGCTGTGCATATTGTGCTTTGTTTAAGCACACATACAGATTTTCTTTTGCCACCTAGCATAACTTTTCCCAAGTTCTTTGAGAATTCTGATCATTACTTTATTAGATTTCTAGAAAACTGTGCTGAGAAATATGCAAGCACAGGCAGGCTGTGTCTAGAAAGGCATTTAACTTATGTGGATGGGAGCTGTCAGAGAAGAAGGTTTCTCATTCCTTTGGCAAAGCTATTATCAGGAGGAGACTAATACTCTCTATTACAGTGAAGACTACTTCTATTAATGATTTAAATAATTTCTTTTAATAAATGAGGTTTCTGAAAGAATACTTCTTTTACAGAAAGTGGCCAAGGTGGTAACATAGTATTTTGCTGGTTTGGCTACCAGACCACTAGAACTGGAGATTAGGAAGTTGTGGGTAGTAAGAACTGCTCTGCTATGGTTATGCAATTGTCATCCAACATGAAAGATCTCCCTCTTTCAAAAACCTTCTATCTACTAATGAATGACATAAAATAAATGGCGCAAATCTGTTAAATGTTCTAAAATGATGGGATGTTTAGTAATGTCATTGGTGGTATGATTGGAGAGCTGAAAACACTAAACCTCAAAAAGCAAGTTTTCATGAACAGATTGTCTTACCTTATGGAAATTCAGCTTGATTTTTGGGCAGCTTATGGAAGATATGTTTAGAATGCTCTTCTTCCAAACCAAGAGTTAAAAATATTTATCAGGAAAAGGTTTTGAGGGATATTTCTGGGAACCTAAATATGTGCTTCCAAATACCTTCTGCAAAATTGTTTTTGAGAGACTACATAAGGATTGCTGGAAATATGTTCACCTAAAATGAACCATCAGAGTATTGACTTGCTGGGAACAGTCTGCAATAACTGTAAGTCTTGGAGTTACCTGTTCCCTGATGGGTGTTACACTCCATATGCTCCACCCAGTGCAGTTCCAATATGAACTGCTTTGTCTATCCCACAGAAAGTACTGCTGAGGAGTAACAAAGGCTCAGGAGCTGGAAACACTGAGCACAGACTCAGGACTGCTCTGCCTTTAGTCCCTGGGGACTTGCTTTGCCATTTCTTCATTTTCCTGCAAAGACATCAATTTGTTTTAAGTTTCTTGTACACTCAGGTAAAAGAAATGAAAGAAATTGAGATCATCCACCTGTGTGGTATATAGGATGCAGAGCTCTGAAATCACAGCTGTGTGGTTTCAAGTTGTGTGTGCACACAAAAATTTTTAAAGGAGTGATGTACAGGGCTGTGACAGAGTCAAAAAATAGGCACAGCATGTTCTTGACTTTAGACTGTGAATGAATAAGAAATTGGTTGGAAATTAATAGGACATTCATTCTATAATGGATTGTGATTTGCTTATGTTTGTAAACAATAACCTTTTTGAGAAAATAATATATATTTCATAGGTATTGGATTATAATAAAAACCCAATAATAATTAAAACAATAATGACACTATAGAGCATATATCATAGACTTTAGTTATTTTATAGTTTCACACTAGTTTTTTAATTAATTTGGAGTGATTTATTCAATAAAGTCTTGCAAAAAGGTATACCAAAAGGCAGCATAATAATGAATAAGAAAATAAAAAGAAAAATTTATTACGGTTCTGAAGGGTGAGTCAAAAGTCAAGCATTAATGTACCATAGCCATCCAAAGTTCAAATATACTTAACAAGCTTAATGTCTGAGGATTTGAAATCAACAACAAGGAATTATACATGAACTGAAAATTTAAATTACAGAAATTTTCATGCTGACTGTGATAGTCTTTTGCATCTTAAAGATCCTGAGGGACTGTACTCTGGCTCATATGGTGTCATTAGTTGAGAAAGAGCCTGAGGACAGAGGAAAAAATACAGATGGCTTAGTTGAGAAGCAAAATCTTTGAAACATTTCATGGTATCAAATAGACAAATACATCAGAGGAAGCATTACAGTCAAAATATTTAGGAGGTAGTAAATAGTGAAAGCAGTATTATAACATTGAAATTATCTTTTTACAATAAGTAAGGAAAACATAATTGACTCAAATATATAAAAATCATCTGATAAAATGTAGCACCAGAGATTAATGTTTTAAAAACACAGTAAACACAAAAGTTATCTCACTGAAAGGGAGATTTGTAAAAGGGCAATAGTGTGGTCGTGTTTTCCTAGTGTTGAACAAAAGCACTGACGTGTCACTGATATCTGGGTGAGCTGATAAGAATTTTTTTGTTAAGACCTGCAACTTTAATGATAGACAGACAGAATTTTGTAGAAAGTAATGAGGAAATATAAAATGGACCATATGGATAAAAGCAATGTAGAAAGAGTCAAACATTTTTCAGATTATGACTGAAGATAAGAAATTATAGTGATTACTGTTATTATAATTTCAGTAGAAATCTCTCTGTTCACAATGGAGCTCCTTTTAAGACATGAGGTGATGTTAGAACATAGCAACATGGGTAGCTCCAGAGGCAGACAGACCAAGGTTTCAGGAAGAGTTTTGTGGATGCAATGAATTTGCCTGTAGCACTGGGGAAGGGTTGAACTAAAAGCCAGGTTGCATATTTCCCATGGTTTTCTCCATCTAGAAGGAGATTCTTCTTTTCCTTTATGGTATATTGTTGATGCTCTTGTCTTGGCAACATCTAATACAAGGATCTTATGCTGCAGAGACAGAGAATTATTTTTTTTTCAAGGTCAGTGTTATAGACACGTGGGTATTTTAAATGTTACAGATGGAGAAATGCCCATAAAAACTGGGGTATATGTTCTTAACTACAACTATTTGATGTAAATTCCAACAAACTCAGAATTACTCTGATTTACACAGAGAGTTGCTTCAGACTCTGGCATCCTAAAAACAAAATGACAGGTTGGTCCCTACCTCTTTTCATCTACATCTAGCACATAAGCTACTGTGAAGAAAATTAACTCTAGCACAGTCAAAACCAGCACAGTTATTCTGAATGAACCCATTCATTGGCTTGGATGATATTTGCTCATTCTCAAGAAATAAAAATATCCCATTTCAGTTACATCTTATTTTAAAGGCAATTCAAAATGTCTGTATGGTATCTGACCCCGCTGCACAGCTTAATGGAAAAAAAATACTTTCAGTTACTTATAAGTTGGGGTTCCCAACTGATGGATTTGCAACGTGAGTTTCTGGCAGGAGATTTTAATATCAAAATACAAACACATTTTGCTTTCATTAAAAGTTTATTGGAAATCCCTCTCCTTGACCAGTTTTCCTTCATTTGCTGTGGAAAGACCTTTCTTGATACATTCTTGTCTCTTATCTCTGCAAAATATGGTGCCTGGAATCTTTACTAAAATTTCAGTTCCTGAGCCTCTTTATTTCCTGTGGCAGTTATGTCATAAAGTAGCTGTGATTCCAATAATTTCTACTTCCCAGACTTCCTTCTGAGATTAAGGGCAAAACACAACAATTGCAATGCCCCAACTGCTCTGATTAAAGATGATCTTGTTTTTTCATCCTTAACGGTATCAAAACAAAAAGACCTCTAAATACAAAGTATGAGAGACCAGGTAATCTTTTTTTTTTCTGAAACACATGGAAAGAAACTTGCAAATAAAATCAGTTCTAATATCAAGTGTTTTTAATAATCTAATCAGGAAAATGGCAATACATGTGAAATGGGAATGTGTGCAACACAGCCAAAGGATGTCATACCAAGTCAGCTGCATAGCTCTCTTTGATAAAATTTCACTTTTTGCAAAAGAACAATGCTGACAACCTAAATTCTCTGGACTTCACATGAAGTATTCAAAGGGAACTGATTAAATTAGAGAAATTTGGCATAGTACAAAAACTGTAAAAATTACTTTGAATGCTCAGTAAAGTGCATTTGAAAAAGTTCAGATGGGGTACTAAGATATTTTCAAACTATTTTCAGCAGAGTGGGTCAACATGTATGTCAGTATGCAAAACATAAGAGACAGACATCTAGACATTCAGAAAGATGAGCCTGGGTTTAAATAGGTGCAGAGAGGAAATCCATTATTAGGATTATGCCTTGGCCTGAAGTAGGAAAGAAGCAGACAAATAAGTGAAACAAAAATATTACAGAAAGCAACTTAAACCCATTCAGGTACAGTAAATGCAAAGAGAGCATGTGTATGATCACTTAAAAGGATCCCATTTTTGAGAGAAATGGCAGCATGAGTAGATTCCCGGATCATTGCAACAAACTGGCCTGCTGTCAGACCTTGTTGGGTTACTGATCCATAACCAAAAGAAACACATGATACATCAGAATGTAGAACAAGACTATCTCCTTAGCTGAAATATTTGGTGGCATTGGTAGGTGACACTGAGCTTCCCATGACAGAATCATATATCAAGTTTGTATGGTTCAAGCTGAAGCGATAAAGATAAATAGGCTCTCTGTTCCTAACAGTTGTTAGCTCCAGTGAGACTAAGCTGCACCTGTCATTGAATTATTACCATCTCTTCCCTGAAGCTGAAAAGTAGACACTTATGCTGATTATTGCAGGGAGACATATTATTATTAGGCTTTTAAACAGAATGCTTAATCTATCAATCAAAATGTTTCTTAGCTATTGAAGATCCTTATGCAATGAACCATCAGATGTTATCTACCAGTATGGGAGCTATGAATAAACTTGTTATTAAAAAAAAAAGGAAACTTTCTAAGTTGTGCACATTAGCTTCAATGTCTGTGGGCATCAGTTTATTTTAGAGAAAAACAGCATGATGCCTGGAGGCAATATCAGAGAAGACCTCTGAAAAACAGTGAGAGAAACTCTCTTGTAATGCAGATCTTACCTCACACCTTTACATGGATTGGGTCTGGTCGGTCCTGGTCCTTGAAGCAAGAACTTGCTGTGTCCAAGGGCTTCTCATCAGGCACATGTGCTGTTTGGTACTTCTGTCAAGCAAAGATTCTTCAAAGCTTGATACAGAAAATATTTAACCCTGAATGCATTTTTTTTATGTTAAACCTTAATATGGTAAATTCACTTAAGGGTAGAACGATTTTAAAATGCCTGAATAGCTACTACAAGGTATTTATTGTTTTTCTCCTTCCAAAATATTATTAGCTAGTATTGCTTCTGAGTTTAAGTTTAGAAGCCTTATATGAAGTGTATCCTGTTATTTGTGTAGGTAGTATAATCATTGTGACTAAAACAGCAAGGTTCACTATTCCCAATAGGAAACTGAGGCCAGGAGCATGGACATAGCACCATAAATATTTCTCACAGAGTATTTTGACCTGACTCATCTTTTTAACCATCCCCTTAAATATGAATTTCCAGGACAAATAAATCCAGTGAAATGGCTAAAGTATAAAGTAAGTAGAAGGTGTCTTTTTAAAGGAACTTAAATATTAATAGGGAAAATGGGCTAAGGAGCTGAGGGAAGATTCATTAGGAGACATTGAATAGCACTTGATATCATGTGATCAGCTCAACAATATAGACATCAACAAATGACTATAGAGCACATTTTACAGACTTCCAGCCAGCCATTGGGCCTTAACACAGACCAGAGCACATGACTGAGAAACACTTGATTTTTTTCACATACCTTCTCAGTTCCCAGAACTGATAGATAAATTGGTGTCAAATGGCATGAGAATGAGCACTCATCAGCTGAGGAGTGGGTCACCATAGCTTGACTTGAAAGAATTCTGAATATATGTATGCTGCGGGTCATAGAGGCTATAGGTGTTGTACATCTTCCCCTTTTTTTTTTTTTTTTGCCATCTTTCACATAAAAAGGGTTAATTTGTGAAACAGTTATTTATTCCAAAGAAGAATAATTATTTTTTTGTTGAGAGCCTCACCAAGACTACTCTGCTCTGCTTACAGCAGCAGGGGAAGTAATTGTCAGCAGTACTGGATACCTCATGTGCAATTTCTGTCCTGTCTTCCCTAATTACAGGTATACTATTAGTTTTCTTTCAAAAGTGTGATAGATGTGTATATTTATAATAGTATTGATTCAGCACTCAGTTCTTAATCAGTTTATTTCATTTGCATGCCTTCTGGTACTTTTTATTTCTTTGCCTCTATAGATGTACCTCAAGCTGAACTACAGTGCACATATATCCAGAAGGAATCTTATTCTAAGAGAGTTGTCTTCTGCTTTATATTAATGATATTCCAGCTACTGCTGCTAGCTGGAATATTTAGCAAAATTCACAATATCATCCAGAAGGCATAAAATATTAAAACTGCAAGCCTGTAGATCTAAAAATGGACTAATAGATACTGAATTTATTTACAAAATGGTGTATTAATTAAAAAATTAAAATGATAGAAATAAACAGTTGCCTGGGGACATTTCAGCAAAACTCATTATGCTTTAGAAAGCACTTAGGCATTCAGACCAGACAGCTGACTGCCTCCCAAAGACTGAGTTTTGGAAGATAGCTGGCATTTTGATAGTTGGCAGTACAATTTACATTAGGAGTAAAGTGGAATTTTATGCACAATAAATCATCTTATGAGAAAATTCATAGGTGCAAGAAATCTGCATTAGAAGGGAAGAGGAGGTGATTAAGGTTACAGGAAAGATGCCTGCAGGGTTTTTCATGAAAAAAAACCACATCAAATCTCAGGAAGAGTCAAAAAACCCACACAGCTCTAATGCACAGTGCAGTCACACACGCTGAATGTTTCTTCCTCCTGTCACCGAGGAAGGTGGGCCATTGACTGTGGAAAAAAAAAGCTTGTGGCTGTTCTCTTCCTGCTGTGTCCTCTCTCTCTCTCTCTGGAAACACATTAATCACATTTTGTTCCTATGCTCTGGAGTTACAGAAATGAAAACGCAGAAGAAAGGAGATGCAGAAAGAGAAAGAAAAAGCTGAGATCACCAGTTATGCCATATTGTGTTTAGTCTTAAAATGGTTTTAGGATACTGATAATTCCTCAAGAGGCAACAAACACCATTTCATTTAAGCTTTAAGGTCACTTGAATTACAGAGAACTTGAAGCTTTCTTTTAGACACAGGAGAACTTTAGGTTCTGTCTTGCACAGCATGTTATTATCTAGTAGGATAGTGGGTGCCTAAAATCTTGAATTCTTGGATTTATTGTCTTCGAAGAGATAGTGAATATGAATACAGGAAACACAGATGGGTGCACATGTGTATGTGTATACATATGTTTAGGTAATAAATACATTGTTCTTTTAATATATTTCTATGGGTGTATATGAACTTTGTCTTATGATATTTAGACTTCAGGGAAGCAAAATTAGCTTTTTTCAGGGGAGAACTGTGTTATATATAATTTATGAGGTTGTAGTACTGTTTATAAAGTGAAGCCTGTGGTCTTGACTGATTTTGTCCATAAGAAGCACATTACTATGGAGGCAGATTGGTTTCATGGTGTTCTATATATATTCATAGTGGGCAAGGTTGTTTACAAGTATGAAAAAGATCACTGAGACAGTCAAGATGGCCAAGACACATAACTCATGAAAATACTCATTGTCTCAGATACCTCCCCACCTGATACATACTATAGTTAAAATCAGGTAATCATTGTTTATTCCTTTTATCAACACATGCTTTTCTTGCAAACCTAACTACAGATGGTTAAATCACAATTCAGAATGAATAAAAGAGGGATAAATACCTTAAAGAAAATTTCCTGTTGTCCCTTTCTAGTTTTGCAGTGTTAGGGTGCAAGGGCAAGGCAGGATTCAATAGCTGGATTTCATAGCTGTTAAAAGGATGCATAAAGAAAGGATGGGTGAGAAACTATAGCCCTGAGGAGTCTGAACTTCAGAATTCTATAACACTTCATAGCTAGAAACTGATTTGTGTAAGCTAATTCTTGGACACTGATGGAAACTTACTAACAACTGCTGCACTTTGGGAGATAATATATGACCTAGCATATGCCCAAGTTGTAGGAATTCTTTAATTCTGGTCTCTGTCTTGAAAAGCCAATTTACTTTTGGTTCCTTCTATGATCATCTCTATAAAATGAGAGTACTGGGTGGACCAATTGGGCCCTATGTAAGTATACAGAGGGCCTAGGGTGACACTGTGCAATGATGACCCCACTTCTTACATTCCAGCACTTGTTATTATTCATGAAAAAGCAGTGCTGTGCTGCTGTCCCCCTCCACCAGTCTCCTCAGAACTCCTCCATATAAACATCAGGGGGATCTAAAGTCTTGAAACAAATTCTAAGTGTTCTGGTGCTGAATTTTACATATTAAAGGGACATAATTTTTTTCTCTCAAGGGACATAAGAACCTTATTTATGATGTTTATCTCACGTAATGTATGCATGTTTTATTTGAGAAATGTAATTTTCAGTGTATTTTGTCATTCCTTTAATAAAGCAGAACATTTTGAATTGGAAAACTAGACAAAGATTACCTGACATTCAGCAGAACATTGAGGTCATTGCAAGGTGTTAAGCAGCACTAAGATTTTGGAAGATTGAGGAAAGAGATTTTTTTCCTTCCAAGTGACCCATTCAAACATAATAAAGTCCCACTTCTTGGTGGAACAGTTTTTGTAATGTGTGAATTGTGTAGTACAGACTCAATGCCTTCAAGAACATGTTTCGTAGTTACCTTAGTGCTGAATTTTACTGTCCTCCTTCCAGTTCTCTGAAAAGTTATGGTTATGTTGGAGAATCTCTGCTTTAACTACACTTAGAACTTGATTCCACCAGATGCTGAAGAGGTAAATTAGCACCATGAATCTGAACTTTGTGAATGCACTGTATTCTAGCAGGCCCTGAAGGTGCTTGTCTAAATCCACAGGACTGTTTCTAATCCCTGCCCAAAAGTAGCACTGGAGGATTGGAGGCTTTCAGCATTTGTATTCAGTAACAAAGCATAAACCAGTGTACCCATGAAGTTTATGTTGAACATCTTGCATGTCACTATATAGAAACACTTTTTCTGTGCTTCTTGAAAACAACCTTTTCTAATTCTTTAAGCATGACCTGTCAATCCTAATGTCAGTTATACTTACTGCTTCTGAGTGCCAGAATTCACTGCTTTTATGTTTTTTGGCTTGTGGTCAGCCCTCACAAGCAGAAATCTGATGTGAAGTAAATGATCAATGTTTATTCTAAGAAGTCTCCATATTTATTCCAGACAGCTATAACATTGCAGGGGGTTAACAGGCAAGATCATTAATTCCAGAACCTTTGCAATTTTTTCTTGCACATGATGCCATCTCTAAATATAAAACCAGATTTGGCATGAGAAATGGAGGAATGTTCCAATTTCAATACTTCTAAACTTCTCTGACCACTCAAATATCCAAGAAGTGCTGATCTATGACATATCCATCAACAACACCTACTATGTGAGAATTAAATGCCTTGCACAACAAAACATCATCTGCTGCCCCGTGTATCTTGTTTAACTGCAGCTCAGGTTGCTTTTGTTCTGTAAATCTTGTTTTAAAACTTACTCTCATAAAGCCAAAATACACAAACAAATGTAGTTTAAGGGGCCTCTCTCATGGATTTGAGGCTATTTTTTTTCCTGACTTCATCATTTCTGCAAAGCACATGTTAAAATGGCATGAAATTAAATTAATGTTTCACCCAATTCTGGCTTCCAAAAATTGATTTCAATTCATGTAAATGGGCTCCAGATAGCACAGTGCTAGAAGAATGAAAAACACATTAAGGCCAAACTTGCCCAAAGGTGAAATCTCAAACACAGACTTAAAAATACCCTCAGGCAGTTGTTTTTTCGGGTTTTTTTTTGATTGTGTTTCTTTTCTGTTTGTTTGTTTGTTTAGGTGTTTTGAGGTATTTTTTTTGTGAGGGTTTGTTTTGTTTTTTCTTTAATTGTAAATGTCAAGCTACTCCTACTTCAGAACAGAAACTTCTATGTGGCCAAACTCAAAACTTCAGGATATAGCTGACATCTATATAACACAATAAAAACATTTCTAGAGTAATGATAAAGTTTTAATAAACAAACACAATGCAATGTTTTTGACTTGATTGAGTTTGCAGGTTTTTTTGTAAACAAGAAATTCTATTTTCTGATCTTTTAACAAGTATTGTAATAGTGTGCTTGGTGTATCTGTGACATTTTACTTTTTTTAAGTTTTCTGACAGTTTTTAAGGTAACTACAATATTTTCACAGCAAAGTCTTAATGCCATATCTGAAGTCAAGTTTCTGGAACTATGGTTTAATGCTTGATTAGGCAAGGAACCATTTCTCAGAAAAAAAAAAAATAGAGAAATAGTGGTCAATCAGTGAAAAGATTTGATAGCTCTGAAAATTTTTAATAGAGTGAATTGGCTTTATAAAAAGGGAATTTTTCTAATAAGGACATTGCAATTTGACAAGCATGTGCAATTTTTCCATCTCTTATATATTTTGCATTACTTTATGAATACAGATGGAGAAAGTTTTCAAATGTTGGAGAAGGTTGAAAACTTTGCTTTATTGGAAAAAGTTTTATTTTCATACTGGCAACACTTCTCATTCCAATCTGTGCTGTTAATTATAACTTAGTTTTCAAAGAGTCTCCCAGGAGTGAGCAGATAAATATCATAACCAATTCTTTCCTTGTATTCTTCTTCTAAAATATACTCTCTAAATGGTTTGTACTGGTACAACTGAGGAATTGGTTGAACTAATTTATTTTTCATTTAATATATGTAAATTCCATCCTGAAGTTCTAAAAGGTGCCAACAGCTCTATTGTTTCAAGGATTTCGAGCAGATTTGAATCAGAGAAAGAGTCAGAAATGTTAAAAATTCACAAAGCCATACACTAAGAAGTTTAGAAAAAAGAGCATTTGCACAAGAGAAGTCTCCCTGTGCATGTGATAGCAAACTATGCTTTCTGGAGACACACACTTGGTTTTTGTACTTAGTTTTTGAAGAAGAATATTTTATGGGCTAAATTTAAAGAACAATTAAGAAATCATGTCCTATTGTATGTGGAGCACCATTCTTGAATCTTTTCCTTACATTTATCTCATCCTCTAAGCAGCTTATTTTGTAAAACATTATCATTTTGAAATGAATGTGTTGAAAATGTTAAATAAATGACCAAGTAAAATTATTTAACTTAAATGATTATTTAAGTTAAGCTGAGCCTATTTTACTAGCTCGCAAAAATAAAGTGAACTCTATATCCTTTCTCAGCTTGACAACTCACTAAGAGAATTTCCTTCTTCAAATAGTGAAAAAGAGGTGAAAAAAGATTAAGAGTGTGTCTGTATTTCACAGTGCAGAAGAGAGTAAAGAATCTCCTTTTATTAGGAAATTAACTCAAGTGAAAATCTATGCTGCCATGACAATACTGCTTTCAGCACAAAACCTTGGATATCTCAGCGCTGTTCTTCAGTGTCAACACACACTCTATAGCCTCTATAGAAACTGTCTAGATTCCTAGTCCTTTCAACATCTCCTAAGATCTAACTCAATTAAATTCTGTAAGCAGAATGATTGATTGAATAAAGAAGATCCTACATCTCCTCTTTGAGTGTCATTTTGTAAAAAACATTGCAAAGCCTCACTCACCAATCTGACAAACCAATTAAACTCGGAGCTCTGTCAGCCTCTGTTGAAAGACATTTACCCATGCAGATGGATGAACCTGGAATTCAGAAATTCAAGGTGATCAAGCTTCACACAGTCATAAATCTCAATTCAAACAACTCAAATGCATTCCTGAAGTTTATACTGAAGTGTAATGATTACAGTGGTACTCTGAACAGAATTCTACAAAGGAAAAATGCATTGACAAAGACACAGGATATGCAAGAAAATGAATGTGATTGATAAGTGCAACAGATATATTTGCACTTGTAGAGGACTTTTAATATAAATCTATAATACAAAATCAATGAAGTAAAAATTAAATAGGTTAAAATCTGGTTAGCTGGTCAATTTAAAAAAAAATTTTCGATAATAAGTCACCATCATATGAGGAGTGTTGCTAGTGGACTTCCACACATATCTGATCCTGATTTTTGCTAAATCATGCTCTCTTACAAGTGAATTGGAGAAACATACACTATTTATTTAGATGAGAGTTCCATCAATAAAGACATATATATGTAAAATTTGAAAAAGCCTCAAAAACTGTTACAACAGTAAGTAAGATAAAATACAATTGCAGGGAAGGATGTAGCTCTGTATGGCACTACCAGGACGTATTTGTGTGATACATTACTTGCATTTCTCATATTTCTGGTCTGCATGCTGCATAAAGTTTGGGACAAAGGCATTTCCTGCCTCTGTTTCTTATGTGTTAAAACCACCTTTTAAATGAACATACTCTCAGTGCACAGTTACCAGTGCCCAGGGTACTGTCCTGAAATGGTTTGTCCTCCTGGGTACCCGGTTTGCTCCTAGCTCCTTACAGACAGAGAGAGAGAGTAAACTGGTACTAACAACATTCATATTTGTAAAAATAAGATGAAACTTGCAAGAAGAAAGCATGTCCCTTGTAAAGTTATGTAGGGAATATAATGCATTTTAGGTGGTGAAATGTACTGACAGTACATTTGGTAAATGATGAGTAATCGTTTTAATGTGAGCTTCCAGTTGTAAACTTGGAAGTTTAGTAGTTTGTAAGCAGGGAAATGCTGAGTATTGTAAAATAGAAGCCATTGTCCACTATATAAATTATCTCAGTTTTGTTGTATGGAAACATAATTTGATCAGACCTTAACATTCTTTTATTCAGACCTTAAGGAACAATGGAGAGAAACTGACAAAAATTCAAGGCAGTTAAAAGCATATTTAAGGTCAGAAAGTTTTAGCTTATAGGAAAATACTTAAGACCTGAGAAGTAACTAGACTGTATCTGGAAGAACAGGGATTCTGATCGTAGCACTTTAATATAGTAAATAAACTAACAGTTTGTGGCAAACTAGGTAACTTGAGGTTAGAGTTAGTAGCACATATTTTACAGAAAAAGCATCAGATGTAAGGATAATTTCACCAAGAATGAAGAAAAATGGATGTCTCTAAAAACTGAGGGTTTGGTGCTGGAGCTGCTGAAAATGTAGTTTGTGGTAAGTGGGGCATCAGATGTTATATTCATAATTTCCTC
This sequence comes from Rhipidura dahli, assembly GCA_013399225.1. NCBI lineage: Eukaryota > Metazoa > Chordata > Aves > Passeriformes > Rhipiduridae > Rhipidura > Rhipidura dahli. The sequence goes on along the minus strand of VXAC01008201.1, from coordinate 1,206,984 downwards.
ATGTTCTAGAGCAAATGAACACTATATTTTTCTACATTTTGGCCTTTGGCTTGCTGCATAATATCCATGAGCATAACTCATAATGTTAAAACCATGTTATCTTTCTCAAGGTGAACAGGTTGTTTTCCATTAAAGCATTACATTTTATCTTTGGATCTAAAAATTCCAGTTAGGTTATTTTGTGACAGCTGTGAAAGAAATTTAATCACTCTGCTTTCACCTTTGCAAACATGGTTTACACCTTGGAGGGACAATGATGAGTTAAAAAAATAGTCCAGGCAGCAGTTTGAAGATGAAGAAGAGGATTTTTCTTTCTAAGCATTAGGTGAAGCTCATGGGGAATCAATGCCTGTGTACATTACCTTACAGTGTATCAGGTATCAGTAGAAAATGTCCTGGAAAAGGGATGGAATAAAATCTCAATAAGCATAAATGAATCCCTGGAAGCTTCCTGATGTAGTTTTTTTTTACATTGAAGTACTTTCCATGGCAACAGTGTCTTCTATGGTATAATTTCAATATTTACTTTAAAATGTTTGGAGAAACAATTCCATTTCCTGTAGTTTTGACTTTGATTGTATCACTTTTCATATTGCGGTACAAACAGCCAAACAAAAGAAAACCCTGTGAGAAAAAGCTCTGACTACCCCAACCTCATTTCAGTCAGTAAAGTAAATGCAAGGGTGATCACAAGTTATTAGAAGAAATCTGTCTCAAAAGTCTAAAGACACTTTAATGAAATGTCTTAACACCAGCAAAAGAACCAACAAAAGGAATTAAAATCATCTTATGAATAGGTAACAAATATGTGATAGATACGGATATTTGTTTTCTGATTAGATAATCATTGTTCTTCTGATTATGTTTTTGATGGAGACGCTCTTGAAAGAAAAGTTTTAATTTTATCATAATAGCGTTATGCAAATTATTATTATAATAATTATTATAATTTGCATAAAAGTTCACGGAAAGCAGATAGATCATTGGAATTAATGGAAGATGAAAGAAAGAGAAGCTAGCATTAAAACTAAATGCTTCTTTGAAAATTATTTTTATAGATATATTTTAAAAGAAAATTTCACCTAAGATTAATTCATGGACCTTTATTTCTGTGTTCATAATTCATACGAAGAGCAGTAGTAGCAGAAAGGAAACAATTGCTATTCCAGTGCCAATCTGACAATTGAAAGAATCTGTGGAAAGAGTCAGATGAGTTTAAAGGTTTCCAATAGATAAATGCATTGATTGTAATATGGTGACAATTAGCATGACTCACAAAAAAGAAAGATGGGCTGCATATTAGCAAGTCCATTCTTATTGACAGTTTTACAAAGAGGGGCACAAAGGGGTGTCAAGCTATGAGACATCCAGAGTAATATATCAGGGAATGCTACATAGACCACTAGATTTATATCTTATCACCTAATGGGTCTTTTCACTGTGGAAGAGAAACTCTGTTCTTCTCTTGTGGAAATTTTTAAAGGAATTTCTAAGACTGGTGAGAATGAAATATGAACAGAAATGGCTGTGTGTTTAAACATTAGAGCAGGAGAAAAGGCTTAAAAGAAATGGCTTCCATTTGTCACAGAAAACACTGTCCCCAGGTCATTGCTTCCAGGATGCTCTTCCCAGCAGTAAAATTGAGGAATGTGTTGCTCACCTGAAGACCAAAAGGCCTGCATTCTGATAAGACATGGATGACTGATCTGTGGAAGTCCTGCATCTGTACACCAGGAGCCACTGCCAGCCATGGCAACCAGACTGCAACATTTGCTGTTAGCTCACCAGAGAAATACATATACATGTGACATATACATCAAACATATACATATGTGACATATACATCAAACATATTCCAGAGAAAATTCAGAAGCAGCAAAACTGAGATTTTTAAAGGCTGAAACTAGCAAACTTTGAGGACCACCCCATTAAGCCCAAAATTGGTTTACTGTTGTTCATCAGAAAGGACCCCAGAGATGAGGTGAAGTCTTGATAGCCAAGTGTGCTTTGGTGCCTCTTCTGCACAAATGATCCTGGCCAGATCACTGGGTTCATGGCACCCTGGTCCCAGTGAGCATGTATGTGTATGAGAGGCTGTCAATAATATGAAAAAAAAGATGACAAGTGCCTAAAATCTTGGTGATTTGAGTCTGTAAAAATCTTGTCGATCTTGTAAATAAGTTTCTCCTCCCCCTTCCATAAGTCCTCTCACTCAATTTTGCTTGAACTGGAGGGAGATTTTGTCTAGCATTCTTTTCAAGCAGTCCAGGAGCCTGGCTATGCCAGGAAGTATGGGCAGTGTCATAGCCTTGGCTGCACCTAAACTGAAAGAAAGAAGCTCATACATGTTGGTTTGTTGCTGTTACAAGAACAAAGAACATGTGAGAAAAATGTTTTCCACCTTAATTTTTCAAAAATTGTCTGAGATAGTAAAAAATCTTTTTTTCCATAAAAATATGCCTATTTTCTGTGAGACAAGAATGGATAATTGCATTTTATCTTTTTCTCTATGTACAAATCAAGGTTAAGTGTCCTCTAGAAATGAAAGTAATTCTGAACATTGACCATGACATTTTTTGTGCACTTTAATGCTTAACAGAAGAGAAAAGAGTTCTTAGTAACCACCAGAAATACAAATAGAAGAAAATTTGCTAATGAATGGTTTAAAATACTGGATTATCAGAATATTTGCTCACAAATTGGAAGGTACATGCAATGAGTAGGGGATTTTACAGGGAATCAATCCGTGTTTCACAAGACAAAACAGAAGAGAGGCAAAGATAAACTGATTTCCAGGAAGAAAATTCTCAGCTACATAGGTCTTTATGCAATATTAAATATCAAGTTCTGTTTTTGACTTCTAATCTAAATGCTTTTTTTCCTCAGCACTTTTATGGCATTCATGTACTATTTTTGAGAGTTGTCTTTGAAATGTGAGTAATAAATAATATATTTGCATGGATGCTCCCCTTACAAGGACTCTGCCTCAACCAGTTAATCTTTTATTTTCATACTTTACATGCACATCCTCATCTTATCTCTGTTGAGCATGAAGATTTTTTAGAGGGAACAGCAAAGATCATAAGCCCTTCTTGGGAGCAGATACACTTAAAATGCAACAATAAAGGATGTTTTCTCACATAGGATCTATATATAGAATTTAATTTTTATTTTACAAGCTAAATATACACCTGTTATGAATCAGAGGTACTGTTAGTCACTCGTTGTGTTTTTGATTTCTGCCAGCTGGCAATTTGGCCCTTAAAGTGTTCTATAGAAGCAGGGCTGGTAAATCCACCTACTATTTGATTTCCCTATTGATTGCATTGCACAACTCTGCTTTCAGTTGTTTACAGTTTGCCAGATTTTAAATACTTGGTCTGGAATTTCTAGTCATGATTCTGTGCTTTACCTTGAATAATTCTGGCAGTGAGGGGAATGTTTATATATATTTGCCATCAGCTTGAAAACATAGCCACATGGTGTCATGTTATAAGCATCTGCAACATTGCAGTTGATGCAGCCTCGTTTTATAGTTCATTTAAGCAGTTCAAATCCTACTGGCTTCTGCTCACTAAGGATTAAACAAGTCTCTCCCTAAAATGGCAGGTCTGCAAGGTTTTGCCAAGAGTGATTTCAGATAACTCTTCTGAAACTGCAGTTGTCACACGGAGGAAGAAGACACTGCGGAATTCAAATCCCAAAAGTACAATAGCTACCACCATGTTTGCTGTGCACTGAATCAACACAAGTGTGGAGGACACCTCAAGAACTGAGACTTCAAGTTAGGGAAGTAGACAGAGAGATGAGATATTAACTGATAAAAACTGAGAACAGGAGACTGGCAGTAGCTGATGGGGAAGTCTGTGCAGAGACCAGTGCAGCAGTGGTAAGAGATGTTTGAAATAACTGCAGTATAGACAAGAGCAAGACTCGATGCACAGAGATTTGTTGTACAGTCTAGAAAAGAAGTTAAGGATTGGGATTCAGAGGTCCTGAGGGAAGAAGGGGAGAATTATTGGTGTAACATGGAAGGAAAGAAAATGATGAAACCAGGAATAACTAAGACTCCTGGAAGGAAAACAAAGCAGAGAGTAGAAATAGGATGGCTGGCTGGTCAAGCAGGCCATATTTGGGAGAGGAGAAGATTTTTGCTTACAATGTCGGAATCACAGAATGACTTGGAAGGGGTATTAAAGATCAATTGGTTCCAGCCCCAGTTCTATGGGCAGGGTCACCTTTCACTAGATCATACTAAAGAAATATTCTTTTAAAAGCATTACTAAAGCACTAAAGAAATACTTTTAGAAAGATATCAGGAGAGGTATCCTGTGGGGGTTTGGCCTTGGCTGGCTTTCATACGCCTGCACATCAACAGGACTTGGGGAGAAAATAAGATGAAAAAGCTCGTGGGTCAAGATAGTGGCAGGGAATGACAAAACAACTAATATAATAGGCACAACAGACTCAAATTGGGGAATAATAATTTAATTTGTTGCAAATTCAAATAAATTTAGTTGATCAGAAGAAGAAAAAATTAACGTAACACTTTTCCGTCATCCTTTCTACCCAGGCTTAACTTCATGGTTTCATTCATGTCTCCTTTACCTCCTCCTTGTCCCTCTCCACAGCGGTGTGTGTGAGGAACTGGGGGTAATGGTCTACCCATAACAGATCCTTTTTGGCACCCCTTTCTCCTCATGTTTATCTCCTGCTCATGGGTCCTCTCCATGGGTCCTCCCCCTAGCCTGCTGTCCTTCAGGATAAAACTGCTCCATTGTGGGATTCTCCAGAACCTTCAGTTCCTTCAAAGAACTTTCACCTCCTCCAGTATGGGGTCCTTCCCTGGCTCAACTGTGGATATTTGCTCCAGCTTGGTCCTTTTCACAGGCTGGAGGGGAACCTCTACTGTACTATAATCTCTTCCACAGGCTGCAGGGAAATACCAGTTTGTTGCCTGGAGCCCTTCCTCCCCATCCTCCTGCTCCAACCTTGGTGTTAACAGGCTTGTTTCTTGCACATTTTTCACCTCACTCTTCATGTAGCTATGTGGTGTTTTGTCTTGCCTTAAATTTGTTTTTTCCCAAATATGCCACCAGCTTGACCGATGGGCTCAGCTACACCCTGCAGTGGGTCTGCTGAAAACCCCTGCACTCAGCACGGGGTAGGCATAGCCTGTCTCACAGAGACTGTCCTTGCAGCCCTCCTGCAGACAGCTCTTAGCCATGAACATCCAAATGGATATGCCTTGGTGTCCTAGGTTACAATGTAAGATGCAACCAAAAGCATGCATTCTATTATCATCTTCACAAGCTGTTAAAGCAGGTGGGGCAGGGCTCATTATCTCCTACCATGACTCATCCTTGATAACTCCCTCCAGCATCTATCTCTGTTTAATGGACAATCAAGGACCCACCACATGACTCACAGAATTACATCAGCCCACTGTGAGATGCTCCACCCAGGGGAGGAGCCAAGCATTCCCACCTGGATATACTCTGGGGTTTGGAACAGCACAAGCAGCCTTTATTTACTGGATTCTCAGAGGGAAAGAGCTACTACTGGACCTTTAGGTGAAGACCAGACCCTTCTACAGGATCACTGCTTTAACAGGTCTGCTTCATCTGGACTGCTACCACCACCCTGACTAACAGGGTGCCAGGTTGTATCCCGACTCTGTCAGTGTTCTTGTACTACTGCATTTATTTTAATTTTCCTATTAAATTATAATTCCAATTTATGATCTCCCACTGGTTTGTTTTCAAACTAGTACACTTGAGAAGAACATTTCAGAACCAGATAAAATATAAAATCCCTGTGTCTCAATATCACCATAAATATTGTCCTAATAAGTTTACTTCTGCATCCAAGTTTGCCTGATGGGGTAAAAGTCAGGACACTTCACAGTCCTAGTACCAGAGCAACCTAGCTTGGAGCAGGGTTGGAGCTTGCGCAGGATCACTGCCAACACAGTCACCTGGATGGCCTCCTCTTGGTATCCAGAACTTGGAGAAGGAGGAGACAAGGGAAAGGAGGAGCTGCAGAAGCGTATCTTTCAACCAGGTTTGAAGCAGTTAAGGGTGTACCTAATGAGAATATTTGTTATATGTTTTTCTCTCTTACAGCTGTTGCAGTTCATTTCTCCACAAAGTGGTTACATAGTGAGTGGTGAATACAATCACCCTTTTAACTAAGTAGAAATAGATTTTTACCTTAAAAGATGTTTTAACTTTTGCTGCAACATATGCACTTAATATAAACATTGCCAGACTCATATCCCCCTCTGTATACCTTTAATGGGAGTTTAGCTAGCTGGATTTGATCACCCTTTTACCTTTCTCTGGATACTTATAATCAGATCATGAAAGTGATTGCTGGAAAATACATTCTCTGGTAAAGAAAATTAGTTTTCCCAGAACTAACATGAAATCACAATCCTACATAAACCAAATTGCTGGCATAGTCTTCATATTCCAGAGAATAATTGTGAAAACCATTCTTGCAACAGTAAATCTACTTGTCTGTCTAGTCTAAAACAATAGGCCCACACATACTGAAAAAAAAAGTGTCACTCTCTTTTTTCCTAGGGCTTTTTAAATAGAAAGGCTATTTCCACTTAATTTCTCTATGCTCCTAAGACTAAAAAAAATTCTCTCCCAAAAAACCCAGTTCTTAGACATCTGATTTCCAATGCTAACAGAATAATCAGCATGATCAGTCCTCATTGGATTATATCAATATTTATTTGGATTAGATTAAAATCTAGTAAACTGCCTTAGCTCTGCATGCACAATAGTTTAATTTTCCTAAATTCACTGGTTAATTTTCTTCAAAACCCTTTAATCCAAGCACATTCTCGCCATTTACACTAATTGTATCCATTTTGCTGTAATGCAAACAGCTCTGGACAGGATTTGCTGGGAGCTGCTCAGCTGGAAGGGCAGCCCTAAAAAGGGGAGCTTGAAGTTCCTGGTGGACCACAATGAACACCAGTCAGCAGTGTGTCCATGCAGCAAAGAAGGGCAGTGATGTCCTGGGCTGGAGCAGGATTGTTACCAGCAGGTCAAGAGAGGTGATTCTGGCCCTACACTCAGCCCTGATGAGGACACACCTGGAATGCTGTGTCTGGGACTCTGTTTCCTGGTACAACAGAGATGGGGACATACTCAAGAGAATCCTGTGAAGGATCCCCAATATCACTGAGGGACAAAAGCATCTCTCCTATGAAGAAAGGTTGAGACAGCTGGAGCTGTTCACCCCGGAGAAGGGTCCAGGACCTGGTCAACAGGTAGAGGAGGCAGTTATGAGACAAAACTGGTCAGTCACATTTAACTGATGAGTTTTGAAATGTTTATTTTATTAAGAGAATGTGATCAAGAACCTTGTCAAACAGAGTGTAAGGACCTTATCAACTGGTGGGATGAGGAAAAGCAGGAAGCCATAGAGAAAACAGGCAGAAACTTGAAAAACATAAGGGAGGCAAAGTCAAGAAATAAACCTTGTCAGTCAGTTGCTAACTGATGGACTACCAAGAACTGCAGGCAAACCAGGATTTTGCTATGGATAAGGATGCAAGCCTGAGCATCCAGGATGCTGGAGCAGGGTTAAAAAATATAGAAACTGATGAGGAAATAATCAGTGCAAAAGGATGGAGAGGAACAGATGGAGAACGGACAGAAAGGGATATAAAAGGGGCTGGTTGCATGTAAAAGGGGGGGGGGTCTTTGACGGCCACAGTCTATCCTATCTTTTTATTAAATTCTTGCCTAACTACCTCTTGGCATAATATTACTTTCTCTCCTATTTATATGTATGGATATGTTCTGTGAGACTGTGAGATCTGTATGTGTGTGTGAGTGACCCACACTGGGGTTGTGGGTACCCTTGTTCTGTGGTGTCAGCTGCTGGAGTGAGAATGGGGCTGGGGGGGTGGTCTCAGTATCAGTGACCAAAATGAGTGGGGTCTTAAAGCTCTACCCATTGGGGAGGGAATGGCATGTGTCCCAAAAAAAAAGCTACTGGGAGGGATCAGAATGAGTGAGGGGAGTGAAGGGCTTGGTACTGGTGGCAGCAGCAGGACCACAGGCATACTCTGTTTACTTGGTGGCAACTCTGGAGGGGCAGTTGAGTGTCTGTATTTTCCACAGTTCAGGGGTGTGTGTCTGTTATCCACTAGGAAAACTCAGGCTTGACCAGCCAGACCTCAGGCAGCCCTGGGTCTGAGCAGGGGTATCAGGTGGCTGGAGGGTCCATGCAGGTATTTAGGGAGACCTGTGTGTATTGGGTGCCTGTGAGACAAGTGTACAAGTACTTGGTGCTAGTGAGCATCAACTGGAGTGGCAAGAGGGTCTGGGGACACATGCAGCAGGTGAGGGGACTTGATATGCAGGTGGGAGTACTGGGAATAAAGATGGTCTCTGCCAGTAGTCTTGCAAATGGATGTGTGCTTGTGAACCTAGAGAGTGTTGTGTGTGTGCCTGCATCAGTGAATGCTTGTCTCCACCAGCTGAAAGAAAACAGGGGACTTGACTGTTTGCATTAGTATTTTATGTGAGCTCTGTATTTGTGTGCTGTTGGAAGCAGAACCATGTAAGCAGTAATTTAGGATGCATACTTAACCTTAGTTAGGTTTTAGAATTTTGGAGAATAACACTTCTGTACTTCCAGGAAAAAATACTATCTGTCAAAGCAGAGGTTTATTTAAAAAGATATGTTCCAGCCACAGAAAACCATAAACACCAAGCTGATTGCCTTGTTCCTTCAGCTGTGTTGCCTTTGAGTTTTTGGGATCATAAGATTATATTCTTACTGAAGGATCATTCTTACTGAAGTTCAGCAGAAAATCTTGGTTTGTGCCTCTAATTGTTCATCATCACTGATAATTTTGTTAAAGTATGATTATACCTCCATTTAACAACCAAACAATTGAAGTAAAGCAACATAAAAGAGAATATATGTATTCTATTCCTGATTTCAGGTACATACAGAAAAACAAAATCACTCTCCTTTTCACATGAATGTAATTTTTTGATGGACATTTATGTCAGAAAGGGCAAAACTTACTCGTGTAAAAGTCACTGCATTTTAAAACAAAGGAACTATTTTCTTAGTCGATGGAGAAAGAAACAAAACTCAACAATTTGGGATCTCAGTGTTTTGGGCAGAAAAATAGAGAAAAAGCAGTGGACAGACATGAATTCTAAAATTAGGGGTGATTTCTCTGGAGTTCTGTCAAGGGAAATATTGCTGTGAATTATAACCTTTTTTATAAATCCAGAATAAATTCCACTTGTTAAAATCAAGTGAGCATTACTGAGAGTTAAGCAATATTAAATAGGTGACCTATTGACAAAAACAAATTAGGCCCAGAAAAAAGTATTTGTTAAATATAAATTAGGGGCTCTCTGAAACAACCTCTATAAAATATAGGAAAGTATGCCTCCACAAGCATAATAGGAAACAAAGGACATACATCATGTGCGGCAAAATAATTATGAAATGCAACTTTATCACATGTGGCCAATGTTTCCAATTATTTCTGTAAAATAAAGCCATTTTTTTCCATTAATGATGTTGTACATAACTCACTCAGAGGATCATTACTGGTAGGAGAACTCTCCATCTCTTTAATGAGGAGCTCACAGCCCTTCAAATGATAGTGAAGTAATTATAAGATGGACTCAAAAGTGGGAGTGAAAACTTCCATGGAGACATACACCAAACTAATATGGAATTGAAGAGTTCCCCAGAGAGTGAACAAATGTAGGATGGCCTTAATGTGCTTTCAATTCTTGCTGAATATTTAATTGTAACTATATGTTGATAAACTGTTGCCAGTTTTTTCATTGGAAAGCACATTCTTTTGTCACCCAAGAGAAAAAATTATGAACAGGTACAAATACATGTGTAGAAGTGAAACGGCTTGCATTTGACAGCAAGATAATAAAAATAATGCATTTCATTTGTTTATTGCAATTTAAGAATCTGAGTGAAGAGACATGTCAGCATACATTCTGTAATTTAGAATGCTTTTAGATGAGTAGAATAATTCACAGTAACAACCTATTGTTTTAATTAGTTTACTCCCTCTGTGTCTTTGCACACAATCCTGGAGTAAAATTTGTAATCATCTAAGGCGTAGTGCAACAGATGAAACCATGTCAAAGGCTTCACATGAATTTGTTTTCATTTCTGATACTGATATTAAAAAACAATAAAAACACAAAGGGAAACAGAAGATAGTAAATGAAATTGTTCAATAAAATATACTTAATTTGTTCAGGAATCACATGAGAGAACAGAAAATATGACACTGATATACCATCAAGTCGGATGCATCAGTAAACAAATGTGCATAAAAGTGTGTTTGAAAGATAGCAGCTTCATTTTTAACTACACGCTTGTAAACATGCAACAGAGAAAACAATTTCCCCACAGCAGCTTGTGATCACACCATATCAGTATTTCTTGATCCTATTAGAGACTGTTGTAAACATAAGAACATACCTAGTCTTTGCTAATCTAAGAATCTCCACCCTTTTCTGTCATCACACAAAGCACCAGCCTTGTATCCTACTGGTTTAGGAAATGGAATTATAACACTGAGAATGTAAGCTTAGAGACTTCTTTTATATAAAGCAATTAAAATCTAAGTGACAAAGAATTGACATTGGACTTCCTTCATATTTTGTAGAAGAAAGAGGACCAGAGCTTGCCTATATCCTAATGTAAAATTTTAACAATATCAGAGCTTCTAAGATGGCCCAAGCTCCATTCAAATGAGCTGCCCACATAGAGCAAAGCTCTCATAATGTTACTCTGAACCAGAGCTATAATATTGCACTGTGGGAATTAAATGAAGTGAATATCCATTCATTTTTATGAGAATACTGCAGGTGTTAGGTTTGGAAGGTTAAGTTTGAAATAGTGTGCTGGTAAGTGATACTGCAGTGACTAGACTTTCTGGTCAGCTAAGCAGGACAGCAATAGTAGGGGAGATTTTCCTCTTCAATCAAGAACTTGCAAGCCCAGCAAGGCATGCAGGAGCAAAGATAAGTATAGAGCCCCATTGTATGTGACCTCTTGGTAGCCTTGAGATGCAGTGCTGAACACTGCACAGCTTGGGCCTAATTTACTGGGAATATTACTAGAAGTTAAAATAGTGTCATGGGAAAGCTGAGGTGTCTGGTCCTTTGCAATAAAGACTGCTCTTATAAATCAGTGATAATATCAGACATTTTATATTGTCATGAATTTTAAAAAATGCTATAAAAAATATGCTTGAAAGAGTTAATGAGGGAATTCAAGAGCAGTAAAAGATCACAAGACTTCTGGCTAGCCCAGCCAAAGAAAATGGTGCTAAATTGTAACCAGGTGTTTTTATTTCCTGATTTACAAAGTATTGCAAACTCAGCACTATGTGCTAGAAAGGGCAAGATGCAGACTCACATACATGGAACATTCATTGGATTCACCTAACCTTTATAAAACTTCAGACTTCCCAAGTTAATTTCATGAGTTCCAACTGATGTATGTCCCAAAACATACTGAGGGAGATGGCTGAAAAACTTGTCAAGCCACTCTCCATCATTTATCGTCAGTCCTGATTAACCATGGAGATCACAGATGACTGGAGGTTGGCCAGTGTGACATCCTTCCACAGGAAGGGTCAAAAGGATGATCCAGGGAACTGCAGACCTCTCCGCCTGATCTTAATACTGGGGAAGGCTGGGGGACAGATTATCTTAAGTGTCATCACACATCACAAACAGTACAACCAGGGGATCAGGCCTAGCCAGAGTGGGTTTAGGAAAGGCAGGTCCTGCCTGATTAACCTGATCTCCTTTTATGACCAGGAGACCTGCCTAGTGGATGAGGGAAAGGCTGTGGGTGCTGTCTACCTGGACTTCAATAAAGCCTTTGATATTGTCTCCCACAGCATTCTCCAAAGCTGGCAGCCCCTGGCTTGGACAGGTGTGCTCTTCACTGGGTTAAAACTGGCTGGATGGCCGGGTCCAGGGAGTGGTGGTGGATTGTGCTACATCCAGCTGGCATCTGGTTACTTGTGGGGCTTCCCAGGCTCAGTGTTATGAAGTATTATATATATGTAATATACATAATAAATATATTGTATACATTATTGTTAAGCTAGTTCTGCTTAGCATCTTTCTCAATGATCTGGACCAGAGGATCGAGTGCACCCCTAGCACATTTTGCAGATAACTCAAAGCTGGACAGGACTGTTGATCTGGTGGAGGGCAGGAAGGCTCTGCAGAGGGATCTGGACAGGCTGGATTGATTTGCTAAGGCCAAAGGTAAGAGGTTCAATAAGGCAAAGTGGGCCCTCCTTTTTTCCTTTTTTTTTTTTAAGGTTTTTTCCAACCTTAATGGTTCAATGATTCTAGGATTCTAAGACTCCTGGAAGTGATGACTAATGATCAGATAAATATAGCATAACTTATTTGTTCATTAGTGTTATGTAGTTTTGCATATGCAACTACTTTGTCACATGGATAACTAAATTGTACTTCAGCCACTGAATGCGAATATCTTTGTACAGTGTGGCTTCCTTGCGTCAGACTGAGTAATGTGCTGCAGTATTCATTCTNGTCCTGCCTGATTAACCTGATCTCCTTTTATGACCAGGAGACCTGCCTAGTGGATGAGGGAAAGGCTGTGGGTGCTGTCTACCTGGACTTCAATAAAGCCTTTGATATTGTCTCCCACAGCATTCTCCAAAGCTGGCAGCCCCTGGCTTGGACAGGTGTGCTCTTCACTGGGTTAAAACTGGCTGGATGGCCGGGTCCAGGGAGTGGTGGTGGATTGTGCTACATCCAGCTGGCATCTGGTTACTTGTGGGGCTTCCCAGGCTCAGTGTTATGAAGTATTATATATATGTAATATACATAATAAATATATTGTATACATTATTGTTAAGCTAGTTCTGCTTAGCATCTTTCTCAATGATCTGGACCAGAGGATCGAGTGCACCCCTAGCACATTTTGCAGATAACTCAAAGCTGGACAGGACTGTTGATCTGGTGGAGGGCAGGAAGGCTCTGCAGAGGGATCTGGACAGGCTGGATTGATTTGCTAAGGCCAAAGGTAAGAGGTTCAATAAGGCAAAGTGGGCCCTCCTTTTTTCCTTTTTTTTTTTTAAGGTTTTTTCCAACCTTAATGGTTCAATGATTCTAGGATTCTAAGACTCCTGGAAGTGATGACTAATGATCAGATAAATATAGCATAACTTATTTGTTCATTAGTGTTATGTAGTTTTGCATATGCAACTACTTTGTCACATGGATAACTAAATTGTACTTCAGCCACTGAATGCGAATATCTTTGTACAGTGTGGCTTCCTTGCGTCAGACTGAGTAATGTGCTGCAGTATTCATTCTCAAACTCCACTGAACTATTTTCAAATGGATTCTGGTATGGGAACAGAAGTACAGAAGGATTTCAGAAGACAGTTGATAAGTATTTCTTCTAGAGAAGCTGCAAGAAATTATAGAAACATTGAACATTACAATGTTCCTTAGCTAGGACTTTTCCTTATTTGAAATGGCACTGAAGATTCTTTGTTTTCCTTTATGAAATGGTGGGTATTTTCTTTCCAGTTAACTGCTCCAAAGTTAAAAACCATTTGCATTCAAAGGAATTTTTACTCCCATCTTGATAACCCTACCTTATTGCCTGCTGGCAACCTGGTTGGATATGAGTATCCTATGTGTCCTGAGTCATATTTGATAGGCCTGTGCTCATGCCCTGGCAAATGTATGGCATGTCAGTAAACATCAGACTCCCACATTACGAACCGTGGTTTGTACTAAAGTCAGTCTGATTATAATGGAAGGTTGGACACCTACAGTTTGATTCAGTCAGGTTCTTACAGCCCAGGTAGACATACAGGTAAAGAGCTCTAAGTGTGTTAAGGGAGAACTGACTTCCCAGGGCATCACACAATCGTCTGTACAATAGCTGCCTTCTGATTCCTCAGAAGCTCCAAGTTTTCCAAGATAACTTGATAAGTCTACCAGATATAGTACAGCATTTGCAGGGTGTCTATACTATTCTGGAGCACTAACTAGAAACCATGGCATCCTGCAACACCTCTCATGGCACTAGAAAGATGTGCAAGCAAATTAATCAAGCCTTCAATTACTATATCTTAGTGGAATATTTAACCGAGCTGCTCAGCCCTGTCAAGAGATAAAATTGTTTAGGCTGTGTTCAGAAGCACGTCTGTAAATGGAAACTTTAAAGAAAAAACCCAAAACAATCCCTTAACAGACATTAGATATCAGCTGGGAAGTGGTTCAAGTGAAGTAATATTTAATTAATCTCTAATTTGTTTCTCAAGTTTCTGTGAGATCTGATTCTTTAGACCAAAACATGTGCATTGGCTTTACAGAAAGGCATAGTCAGTTTTGTGCTGTTAGGCTGCTAGAACTTTGGCTTCCACTTGGCTTCCTTCTGACAAAAGAATATAGTTCCGTGCATATTAAGGAAGAGATCAAGTGATAAAAAGATATTTATTTGGGGATTAAGGAGCTGATTCAGTCAAAACACCTTTAGGAACTGAATCTGAAACTTCAAATTTGTGCCATCTGCACTGATGTGAATATAACACTGGTATGAAACAAGCCTATTAATTTCATTGTTTAACACATGTCAAATTGTAACAACTCTTAGTCATTAATCCAGAATAAAAATTTTTTACACTGGGTAAATAAAATCCATTCAGAAACCCATGAGTTTTCCAGTACTTGGAAAAAAAAAAATAGGTTGTTTTTGTTCACAATAACAAAAGTGATATTTGGGCAGATTGAAGTCCAGCAGCTTATCTTTTTAAATTTCTTTTCTTTACTTAACCTTCAGCATGGGGAAAAAAGACTTAATGTCATTTTCTTATCACATATAAGCAAAAAAAAATCCACAGACATAAAGATCATTTAGATTCTGACAAAAAATAATGAAAACAAAGAATTACACAGTCTTGAGTAAAGTCTGCTGTATGTTCCTTCACACAGCATCTGTCTTCTCAAATTAAAGGCACTTTAGTTAGGAATCTTGAATGCTTCAGTATTAGCATTTTATAATTTAAGTTTACCAGTAATCTTGTTTGCTTTGTTCTTCTTGCATTGTTCACCTGAGAGCTGTAAGTAATAGAGCAACCACTTCTATAACTTTTTAAAGATGGATGACTTTACACAGAAAATGATCTTGAAATAAACTCTCTTTAATCTATGAAACCAGCTGGGTTGTTTTGTTTTGTTTGATTTGGTTGAATTTTTCAAGCAGCTTGAGCAGTATTTACAAATTATGAAAGAATATTTTTAGCAATAATATGTACAGAAGTACCACTGCAATTTCCTTCAGACTACCATGTTTTTTGCAGTGTAATTGATGTTGAATTTCTACAGTTAAGGGTCTTTCTTTTAGAGAAGCGTAGGTTTCTTTTGAATGTCTTTAAAATAAGGACTATCAGGAAGGAATAAAATATCATTCTGAAAAAACTATTTTGGAACATCAATGGGCTGGTTGCACATTTCTTGTTTGCAATTCCGTGTAGTATTTAATGAAGGCATTCCTCTGTGTTATGATACTACATGCATTGTAACCATCGTTTATTGCAATGGGAAATTCTTCAAATAAAATCATGGCTGGGAAGCACCACAATTTTTGCACTGAACTTTTAGATTGCAGAATCAACTTATTCCTTCTTTTTGCTGAAACATGTCATCAGTCAAGACCTTTTGCAGCTATATACAAAGTCTGTAGGATTTGTAGGATTAGTCAGAGGAACGAGGAGGTCACAACCTCTCTCTCTTTCTCAGTCCTTCCAGATAATCCCTGTCTGATCAAATAAAATATAAATCTCTTGTAAAGTACATAAAACAAGACCTAATGGGGTGTAATAAACATTCCTCATATAAGCAAGTCATTCCAAATTTTGCACTCTGAATATTTTCTTTGTGTCCTCCTCTTGAACATCCATCTCAAGATATTGTCAGAGACAAACTACGGGATTAGGCATTTCTTAAATTGCTGTGCACTGAAAAAGGAAGTTCTTCACAAAACTAATCCTACAATTTTGAATAAATAATCTTTTGTCCATTTTGAATAATTGCCATCATTTGGCAATGTATATTGTGCCTACTTGTTTACTGATGAGAAACCTCAAATATCTGTTGATATTCAGAGTACCAGCATCAGCTTCAGACTGTACTCCTGAAATCAAAATTTTAAGCAAACACTTAGACTGAATTAAAAGCAAATTTCACGCAGTTTTTTATTCTACTACAAGTATTTAGATGATAACAACTGGCTCAAAATTCTGGGTTCCTATCACTTCATCCTGCTAGCTCTAGAATAGACAAGAAAATTCTAACATTTAAATACCTTGAAAATCTAGATTTTATATGAATGAGAAATGGAATACCAAAGAAACAATATCTGTATTTAAAATACATGTAACAAAATTCTTGTTTGTTATATGTTTTGCTATCTTGGATCCTAATGACACTTTAAAATAGTCAGATAGGCATAAATCAAACATGTTTCTGAAAATCAGTACTAACTTGGTTAATTTTTTTCCAATGGTTAAAATAATAATGAGCTGCATTTTAATTTTTTTTAATTCCCAAGGAACAACTTATAATATGATGCACATATCAAAATATGAATAAGCTCTCATTCATCAAAAGCACTCAAAACAAGTCCTGAAAGTAAAAGTCTACAATATAGCAACTCTATACATTAAAGGCTACAACCAGGAATTAAATAGAGGGATGATAAAGTTTGCAAGACACTGAACAGTATAGACTACCCTGATTAAGACAGAGCACATAATTAATCTTTGTGGTGGTCTGGAATTCTTCAAGTAAGATTCAATAAAAAACAATCTCTGAGTATTTACACACCTTCAAAAGACCCGTCTGCAAAAATCCAGACCTGCTTAAACAGACTCTTTGTCCACACATTGTAACTGCTGACTGGACTGTCTTCCTTGGCACTACAGTACTGCTGCCCATTCCCAGGAGTGCAGTGCTTAAATACATTTAGGTCTTTGGCTCCAGAAATCCATTGTTTCAAAGGGATAGCGTTCATTTACTCCTAACCCAGCATCTTGTTCTTTTTTTCCCCCCAAACAACATAGAATTTAATGATTGTTGGGTTATGTGATAAAAACTCATCTGCACACCCACAGAGAAGCATAGACACACAATAACATCTGGGAAGCTCAAACAATCCCCTGCTCTGGATGGCACTGCCACATGAGCCACCATTTCATCACAGGCCCATCTCCACAAATCCAAATGAGCACAGGGACAGTGTAGCAGGCAGGGAATCCGAATTAAGACCTCAGAGGAAGTGACAGCCTATCTGAGCCCCTCTGAAATGCGTCCTGGAAGAGGCTCTGCCCCAGTGTACAGGTGTGAAACCCACCAAGATGATTCAGGGAGAGAGGAGTAGGGGGAGGGACAGGGTAGGTTGTCTCTAAGCCCAGCTGATGGAGGGATTTATGTACACATAGACAAATTAGCAGTCCTTCATCCTGCTCAGGCAGAGAGGGGAGGACAATGAGGCCATAAATGCTCTTTGTTTCTATCTGAGAGCTCAGTTTCTGTCTCTGTGTACCTTGCTGTGTACAGATGCATATATGGGATGTATACGTGTGCTGTGCTTGTGTGGCCTCGTCGCTTGTTGGAACTGAGACCACGGAGCTGCAGCAGACTTGACTCTGCTGGCTGCTAGATTCTGCCCTTTTGGAATTCTGGCTTTTGAAATTGACCTATTCTCTATATTTTTATAGTAATCTATCACTAATCCTTTGAGAGGCTTGTACTGTCATTTGAATTTGGTAGTCACTTTTGAAATCTCACTACACTAACAAGGTCTGTTTTCTTCCCCAGTCTACTCTCCTTGAATTAAACTCCTTGACTTGCTCTGCTCTTTAACTGGACTTCTCTCACACAAAATAGAAACCTCCATGTTTCTTGTATCCTTCTTTCCTGGAAGCTGAAGCAGATGTTGGATGCTCTGATACACTATTTTGATTGTGATCACAGCCACATGAGACGAAAATATAAAATTGTTTGCAAAGTGACAGAGTACTGTGGAAGAGAAGGTATAGCTAGTGCAGTGGTTTATTCTTTTTATTGCTGAAATAAAAGGCATGAGCCTTTTATGAGATTCTTTCCAAGACTACAGAAAAATTAACTCCTGTGTGGAAAATAACCACAAAAATACTGCATTTAATTAGTGTGTGGGAACCTTTTATGGCAACTATGTCGAGAAGGAATGAAAATTCTTCTCACCACACTGCAAGCAACTCTTCTGTTTCAACTTTTATAATTAATTGTGACTGAAATTATGTGTTTTATAAGCTCCAGCTCTATTTTATTGGTTGTTACTACTACCGTCTGTGGGTGGATACCTTTCATGGTAAAGGATATATTTTCTGCTTACCTGGAGTTCTATTTCAGCTTTCAGGTGTCTTTGCCATATTGCATTATTTATTCAAGAGAAAAAGATTAAGATTTTCCCTTGAAGAGTTTTAAGTAACTTGTTAAAAACTGAGTTATTTTCTTTCTTTCCCTTTATGTTTTTGGCTTCATATTGCTCTTTGTAAGTATTTTGCTCCATAGAGGTTTCTCTATTATAAATTGAAATTTAATTTTGGTATACGCTCTTCCATTCAACCATCACCTTAGGAATTCACATTTATATCACTTATATTGTTATATGTTCAATTCTAGATTTTCTCTTTTCTCTTGAGCCCAATTACCACTGAAAGAAAATATATCTGTTAGGAAGTGGGGCTTTTTGAAAGTGTCTTGTCAGCTATATGGAGAGGAGCCAATCCATTGCAGGTTTTATATATGTTCAAATAAATACATGTGTGTGTATGTATTTGTGTATATGTATGTAAAAGGAATGTAGGAGGGTGTAGAAGACTGAAAACAGGAATCAGTAAAGGTAAATGACAGGAAATAATGTGTATATTTGTGTGGGAAGAAGAAAATGAGTATGAGGTGGGGGGAGGAAGAGGATAATATTTCAGCGTTTGGTTCCAAGAGTTTCTCCTGAGCAAGCAGATGCTCTTTCTCTTGCTATCAGCAGGGATCTGAGTACATACACTGTGCAGACCTGATCTGACAGACTGGGGGAGAAGTTGAACAGTTGAATTAAGTGATGTTAATGGAGGGGAAAAAGGTCCTTTTATCTTGACTCATAAATATAGTTCCTTCCTGATCTGGGCAAAGCAGCCAGTTTCAGGAGTCCCTTCAGCTGGGCTTGCTGCTTGCAGCTCATGTTACTGTTTCCTCATTAATGCTGGAGTTAAAAACATGAAGGCTCCCAGTTTAAAGCACACTTTCCTAATGTACACTTAATGTAGAGTAGTTATGCTAGAAAGAAATGTTTGTTTACATGACAACATGGGGGTTTTAATATATACCACAAGCATTCTACAAAATACTTGTATTTAGCAGAATATCCTACATTATACTTCAGCAAAATTAACCAAGGACTCTTTATTCCAGGATGAATGTTTTGTCTTAAAATACTAAAACCTACCAACTTCTGCACTCTGGGCAGAAGTTCACAAAAACTATCAAAAACTTTTCCTTTGCCTTATTGCTGAGGAGATGAAATTTGGAACACAGCTGAAGGAAAATAAAGGCTCATGTTTTTAACACAAAACAAAAGACATAAAACTTAATACTATTTATTTTCATGCAGTTTTAGCATTATGCATGCACCTTAAACTGAGGTATAGAAGTTGACACTGTACGGGGATAGACAAAAGAAGCAGAATTTAAGCTGCTGTGAGAATCATAATTAAATTCTCCAAAGCTTATGCAAGACAGCATATAGAATTGTAAAAATTTTACCATATGAATATAGAAATAATATTTTTTTAATAGATAGATTCCAACCAAATAATACACCAAACTCAGGATTTGACAGCGAGTTCTTCAAGGTGCAAGTATTGCTACACGGTAAACTGTCAAAAGCTAAATTGTGCAACTGAATCCTCAGTATGGATGAAAAATAGTTCCTACGTTGGGCTGAAATCATGGAGGAGACAATAAGCTTGTGATTTTAACATCACCAAGAATGGTGTCAATTATGAAACTTGCCTTATCAGTGTGTTCTTCATTGGTACCCATCTGTTCTTGGTATTTCAAAATCATTCTCATGGCTATGGCAAGACTCCAGAGAGGTAAGAAAATGCTAATTTCACTCTAACTAAAGCAACCTGTCCAGCATTACTCAGAGTTCCTAGAGTGAAGGCAGGAATTTTCTGTGTTTCTGAATCCAGTCTTATGGCATAAGCAGTGAAAGGTATTTCGCAGCAGTGTGTAAGGCAACATACAAGGCAAGACCATGATCTACCATCGAAAGACACTGTTTAGGGAA
Organism: Rhipidura dahli; assembly: GCA_013399225.1. Lineage (NCBI taxonomy): Eukaryota > Metazoa > Chordata > Aves > Passeriformes > Rhipiduridae > Rhipidura > Rhipidura dahli. The sequence goes on along the minus strand of VXAC01008201.1, from coordinate 1,186,557 downwards.
TCCTTTGCCCATAGGTGATCACACCTGGGAGCTGGAAGTCAACTGAAATCCCAATTAACAAGGTTTTCATGGTAACAGCTTTGGAACTGTGCAGTTGCACATCATGCAGATGCAGCAGCTTTTAATGAAAGCTCCTGTAGCTTAATGAAGCTCCTTTGTTTAAGTCACATTGTATTCCTCCATCCAGAATTAGGTAGGAACTCAGTTCCACAATATGCCACCAATACTTGCAGAATATTTTTAGTTCTTGCACATAACATGAATTTTAACTGATTCAGATAATGATTTTTTTTTAATAGCTTTGAAAGCAGCATGGTTTAGAGAGATACTCAGATCTCAGCAAAACAAAGATGTACTTTGGCAACTACTGAGACCACATAACGGTTTTTAAATGAAGACTGGAATTTTGGCAGCAAGAGGTTTATATATGAGGTCACGAAAACACATCACAGAATAATGTTTAAACTAATAATCTATTCATTGTAGTAAAAAAAAAGAATTGAAAGAAAGAAAAATTACAAGGTTCAAGGATTCAGTCCTGCACCCTTCTCAAAGAAGTCATCCCTGAGTCACATTTTTGGGACAAAATATTCAGAATAAATGATGTATGAGTGGTTATATAGCAATATATATTTGATAAAGAGAGGAAACAACATGTCCCTTGAAAGAATGCTGAGGTTTCAGAGAAGGAACAATGCTTTCCTAGTGACATATTTGGAGTATTTTGTCCAGTTCTGGGCTCCTCAACTCAAGAGAGAAATGGAGCTCCTGGAGTGAGTCCAGTGGAGGGCAACAAATATGATTAAGGGGCTGGAGCACCTCTTTTATGAGCAAAGGCCATGAGAGCTGGGCCTGTTCAGTCTTGACAAGACATGACTGAGAAGTGATCTCATCCATGTCTGCAAGTATCTGAAGGGAGGGTGCCAAGAGGATGGAGCCAGGCTCTGCTCAGTGGTGCCAGGCAATAGGACAAGAGGCAATGGCAGAAACTGATGCACAGGGAGATCCCCCTAAATGTGAGGAAGAACTTCTCTACTCTGCAGGTGACTGCACACTGGAACAGGTTGCCCAGACAGACTGTAGAGTCTCCCTCACTGGAGATATTCAAGAAACATCTTGACACAATCGTGTGCTCTGGGGTGACCCTGCTCAAGCAGGGAGGTTGGACCAGATGGCCCAATGTGGTCCCTTCCAACCTGACCCATTCTATGATCCTCTGTGGAGGTGAACCTGAAAGAAACTGAGAACTGTTTCTCAACTCTTTTCTCATCAGGTTTCTTAGACCCTCATTCAGGCAAAGTCATCTCATTCAGTTACTAAAAGTGATTGCTTTGTGAAAGGTTGTGTAGAGATACATACCTCACACTGGATGAGCCAGTAATAGCCCAGAGTAACACTAACCTGCTGATCTCAAAAGCAAGAGCCTCAGCCAGACCCCTGTGAACACCGGGGGATGACCCCTCAGTATGTCATTTCTTTGGCCCATGCAGCTCTCAGAATTTGTTCCAATATCCTGCTGGTACAAACCTGTTAGTTTAGAAAACACTGCAAATATGATAAAGACAAACCTTTCTTATATGAGAGAAGAACATTTCAACTAATACTGTATGACATGCTGCCCCACTGACTGCTGAAAGTTTGCAAAACCACTTCAGTTTTATTATTCACAACACTTCAGTCTTTCACCATGCCTACTACTGCCTGCTGTGGGAAGAGCTGTCACAATCTAATGGTGTAAAGAACCAAGTGGTACTCTGTATTTCCACTGTGGGATGTGAATTTCCCAAAGATAGTCTGACATTCCCAGGTGCTGTTCTAAAGGCAACTTCTTTCAGAAGTGTGACTTTCATTGATACACTGACTTTCATTGACACTTCCAAGTTTTAAGGTCATGGCAATTGAACTAGATAGTATCAAATACTTTTATTCTGATCTGAGTTATGGCATTAGGGATAGATGTATGGGGGTCACACCAGCTTTGATACCCTATATAAAGTCCCACCATGTGTTCATTAGCCCTCATACCCTTTCTCTAAATCATTAGTCTATAAGAGGACACATGGAATGGAGGAAAAATTTCATGCTGTTTTCTAACATGTTTAATTTTAGTTTCAGCATCTGTAGTTTTTTTTAAAAGTTTCCTATGTTAAAACTGTAAAACTTTGAATAGGCTTGTAGGAAATGGCTCCTCAGAATGGTAAACGCCTCTACTCTTGACAGCCATTAACTTGCTTCACTTTGTGAGCACAGCTCTCCACAGCTGTAGGTAGCTTGTATCCAATAACATCCTCAAGCAAAACAAACAGGCAAAATGAGTTATTTCCTAGGCAAATAAATGGTTTAAGTATATCTCCTTATTCCACCTCATTTGTGGCTATTTGTTGCATAATGAAATTTCCTATCAAAAATAGTTTTGTTTTCACACAATGAAAAATGGGAATATCATTCCTCCCATGTGACAGACTTCCAGTTTGATTTCAAAATCAACACAGACCTTGGAATATCCTAGGTGAAACAGAGGTTGAACTTAATGCTCAAGTTTTGCCTTACACATTCATAGCCACTGGCTCACCTCTCCCTCTTTTTGCTTCAAAACTAATCAAGGAAGAGAGAGAAGCAATCTCTGGACAGAAGAAAGAGTCTACTGAAAGGTGCAACAATTCAAAAGCTATGATTTAGGAAATTTGCAGGAAGGACAAGTGTTAGGTGGAAGTTTGTGATGACAAAGGAGGCTGTGGAAGGGTGAAGAGGTCAGATAGCACCTCCAGTTTTTCCCCAATAGCAGGAGGATGAAAGCTGTGGTGGCTCTTTGTTGATGTGGGAATGACACCAGTTCCCTTCTGTCTGCAAAAGCAAGTCACAGATGAGCACAGGGCAGACAGTGTGTTTATTGCTCTGTTCCAAAATGCAGGGATGTCAAACACAGACCTCCAAATAGCCCTGTGATTTGAATTGTGACCCCTTACGTTCTCTTATTTCGCCCTTCCAGAGTTTTCCTTCTTAACACCCTCATTCTTTCCTAAATAAACATCTACCCCCCTTGATTTTTTCTCCATTGGTTCTTGTTTTGGGACAGCTACTTGGCATTCTGATATTTTGTCCATATCTGCTCCCTGAAAAGTCTCTGATATTCCCCTTCAAATCTCTATATAGTTTTTCTGTTCCTCATATAACTCCCCTTAACAACCTATGCAATCCATCTATTCTTTATGATAAGTAATTTTTTTGTTGCCTCATACTGGTGATTTTTACACACAGCAGTTTTCTCATGTCATGCCCAGTAGTTTCTCACATCCTGCTCAGCTGGTTTAGCTTTAGGCCAGGGTCTGGTCAGTGACCTATTCATCTGTCCCCAGCCTTAACACAGGGGTTCAAAAATATTTTATAAATCTATATTCCACAGAAAATCTTGAAAGGAAAAAGAATTTCTTTTCTGAACTGTGGACTTAGTATACTTTGTTTTGCCTTGGCTGAGCTGTCAGTGCTGCTTTACCTGCATGTAGTTCTGGTAGTTGTTGTGGGCAAGGATAATTTTTCTGTACTGAATATATTTATTTAATTAATTTAATAGAAACATTTTTTTAACAACTGTTTTACCAATTGAAACACATTTTTTCATAACATAGTACCAAAGGGTAAGAAATGAAAAAATAGGTGTTTGGATGTGGGAAGCAGCACAACTTGATAGACAACATGAACAGCAAACTGTGAAGGATGAACCTAGGAGGACAAGAGAAAGGACTTTTCTGTCCCACTCTGCCCCACCCTTCCCCATCCTCCCCTTTCCTTTCCTTCCCTGCTGTTTGACAAGGGCTGTGCATGGTCCCAGTACTTTAGCCAGGCAAAATATGTGCCTTCAGTTCCTGAACGTGCAAGGATCATTTCTGAGGGTGTACCAGAGCAAAGAAAATGTGAAGTCACCACTTTTGGTATGGGGAATAGTGGGAAAAATTATTTGAAACAGTTAAAAGGGATCATAAAGTAACAACTGCTGTAAAAAGGAAGAGAGATAGAAACAGGGTAAAATCAGCCTTACCTCTGAGTAACAAACAGCTACTAATAAGCATTTAAAGAACAAACTACACACACATAAAAAAAATCCCACTTGCATTACTTACAGTTCCTCAGTGAGGGAATTACAAACTCAGGAACATAGATGGAGAAATAGTTAATGAGATACATAAATTTTTTGGCTGTTACCTGAACCTGAAACTTCAAAAAAATCCCCAAGCTTCTTCTCAGTAACACTGTGTGGGTAAGTATTAAATTATACATGTGATTCACTGCCCAATAAAAAACCTGGCAGAGACGGAGAACTTGAAGATCCCTTTTTGCTCTGAATGGCAACTTTTCCTTATAATAATGAACCATTTATCGTCAAGTAATTGAAACAGGAAGCTAGTGAAATAGTGTCCTGTTGTTTTGCTAGATTATCTCAACTAGCACTTAAATGTTATTTTGCTCCCTTGGATCACAATATCAAACTTCAAATTGTGTAATATGGTTCCCCAGTCACCCTTTGGCTATGCAGAACGCTTTGAGAGCCAAAGCTTAACGTGGACAGAATTTTGGACTTACGGAAAGAAATGTAAATGGATTTTACAAGTCTTAAATTTGTTAGAAAATGCACTACCTGAGTGCATGTTAAAATCATTCAAACTGTCTTGAAAGACTAAAGCAAATAACACATGCAGAATTGTCATTATACATATTCTTAGTCTTTCCCCCATTTTTAAGTCACAAGAAGTGAAATAATTTCATACAGACAAAGGCGTTCATAGCCAAGATGCAGATTTTTCAAATTGTGACATAAACTGAAGTTAAGGCATCTTTGTGAAGGGAGACTGGGTGATAATCTGTAAGTATTCCAGTAGTCTGAAAGCAGTTCTGAAGAGGGAGAAGGAAGGAAATAAGGATAGAACAGCAAAGGAAAACAGCCTCAAAATATTTTCTTGATATATGCTATGTTCAGAAACAGTTGAATAAAATGGGGTCCTTTGGTGATCATAGCAGCCTAAGTGAAGAACTACAGACATCTAATCTGCAAAAGGCTTTTTGAGGTCACTAATTCCATATTCTCTTCAAGCATTAAAGCCTAGAAATTAAGAAAATACTCTGAAATAACAGGTTGGGTTCTGAATTGACATAAATATATTTGTGAATGCATTTTGGACTTTCTCATTTGGGATCAATGAGTTGCTCCTAGTGCTGTGAAAAGTAGGCTAAGGAGGACAGTGCTTTAGAGAAGTTATGACTAATTTGTTTGTTAACTGTGTCATCTTAAGGCTGTATCAGTAACTTAAGTCCCTACTTAAGTTCTGTAGAGTTCATTTTGCAGTTAAGGTTATATTAGAAAACTCTCTTCCTGCACCACTCATATGGGTGAAAAACAGGGTAGGGACTGTGGGGACAAAATGCTTCCCACTCGAAGTAAAGATCAGGTTTATGACAACATAAGGAACATGAACATATTGTAAGTTTATGGGACCTGATGAGATGCATCCCAGAGTCCTGAGGGAGTTGGCTGGTGCAGTTGCCAAGACACTCTCTGTGGTATTTGAAAATCACGGTAGTTGGGTAAAGTCCCAGGTGACTGGAAAAGGGAAACATTGCACCTACCTTTAAAAAGGGTAGAAAGGAGGACCCTGGCAACCAGCGTGTCAGCCTCACCTCTGTGCCTAAGAAGATCATTGAACAGAAACCTCCCAGAAACTGCTAAGGCACAGGGAGTACAGGGAGCTCATCTGGGACAGCCAGGAATGCTTCACCAAGGGCAAGTCCTGCCTGACCAGTCTAGTGGGTTTCTACAAGAGAGTGACATTAGTGAATAATGAAAGGGCTCCAGATGCCATTAGTCTGGGCTTCTGTAAAACCTCATTTGCCACAACATCCCACTCTAAATTGGAGAGAGATGGATTCAAAGTATGTACTGTTAGGTAGGTAAGGATTGGTTGGATGCTTGCATCCAGAGGGTAGTGATCCATGGCTCGGAGTCCTGACAGACATCAGTGAGCAACCTGGTCTAGTGGAAGGTGTCCCTGCCCACAGCAAGGGGTTGGAACTCGATGATCCTAAAGGTCCCTTTCAGCCCAAATGACTCTATGATTCCATGATTTTATGATTATATGATCTATGCTTAACGTGACAGCAGATAATCCACACAGGAGGGTGGGTGATTTACTATATTTGTTCTCTGCACCCCAGTCAAGGTAGAGGTGAAGCTTTAACCTTCCCTCTAGACAGGAAAAAATTTTTGTGAAATTTATAGAAATTTTGGGGGGGTTTCACTTCAAGGTTAAGAAACCTCAGATGCTTACAGAAAAAATATCTACGTGTGCACTGTGCCCAAGCTTCCACATTTATCTGTGCACATCCAGGACTTGAATAAACTGCCCATACACTGAGTGTTATTTTATATATCAAATGGATACTGGCTGACTCAGTAAATAAAAAGGCTACAAGGTCTTTTGAGGTCTCGATGCATATCTGCCAAAGTCATGTAGATAATTTGAATACTTTGGTAACTGTTACTAGGTATCTATGCATAGGCAACTCACTCAAACCCTTGATAACATTAAAATCTCTTCCACTCTGACAAATTTAGTCTGACTTGCTACAGATTTAAAATACATGTTGGCTAACAAGATAAACAGGGACACATATGATTACAGGCAGTGGACCCCCCAGAGGAGCATGCTGAAAAAGAAATGTATAGATGACAGAAGAATGAATTTCTTAAAATTGTAAAACCATTCATTAAGAACAAGGTTGCTAGTATTTCCAGTTCATGTGTATCTGCTGCACAGTAACTTTTAAGAACAGATCCTCTCAAAGTAATTTCCAGCAAAACACATGCCTGTAATCTGATGATGGTAAAGGGAATGAGCATGGGGGAAAGTTTGATTGCAAAAGTCAGTAGTAGTATCTGTTTATTAGGTTTTGTTGTTTTGCAGAGTATATGGAGAAGTGTACTGATATATTTATATATTTCTGTAACACTGTCATGGCAGGCAACCTGAGAACCCTGCAGTGGTGGAGAGCTGTTCTAGAAAGAGCTGTCTGGGGGTGTGTGGCACAGTGCAGGAACTTTGGTCAAAAAGAGATAATGAACATGCTTTAATATACGAATATGTTTTCAAAAGACATGAAACTTTCATATAGCATATTACTGGCTTGGAAGGTGAAATAAAGCTTTTTTGAGAGGTGTGTGGCTTCTGTCCAGTTTAAAAAGTCAGATACGCAGTTTTCAAAGATACAGTATCCTATTATGAACTTATGGCAGACTGAAATTGGAGTAATCACTGTTCCAAACAGCTTACAGACTAACCATGATATTAAGTATTTTCTGACAGCTTAGTGTAAACAACTTAGACCAGGATACATTTTCACTAACAACCATGTCAAGCTAAAGACCTGAATATTTTGCAATGAAAAGACATGAAATCAATCAGAGTTATGAAGGCTCTGTTGAAATGAATGTGTAGAGCTCGTAGTCCTTCTCAGGGAGGCAAGAGCAGATGGGGACATTCCTTATGTGATTCTCTTTGCTCTGAAGTGGAATAAGATTGTTTGTGTCAATCTGTTCATCAGTGGGAACATTTACCTTGTCACAAATGAAACTGCCAAGATTTTAGCTTTCTCTTCTAAGTGTGGTCCTGCGGTATCGTTGTAACTTGTCTTCTATTACAATGCACAGAGCAAATCCTGTTTCCACATCATGTTTCAGCTTGCTGACCTCCAAGCACTTTGAGACAAAGGAAAAGAAGCAAAATACTGGAGAATAAAATTTTCATTGCCACTAACCCTTAGCTGTCCTCTTTCTACATAAAACCAGTGTCTGTAGCTGAAATCATGGTTCTCCACAGTATGTATGGATGACCATATTTCCTTCCCAGCTCAGTTGGTCACAGCATGGTGCTGATAACACCAAACTCATGGGTTTGATCCCATGTATTGTATTTAGGGATCCATTCACTTAGGACCCTTCGGGGTCCCTTCCAACTCAGCCTGTTTTCTGGTTCTGTGATTTGTGTATATGTCAAACACTGCACTGGAGAAAACTTTTATTACTTTGTGCTGCTTCGGTAAGAGTCAAGCTTTATTTAGTTTTTTCCATTTTTCTTTTCTGTGCCAGTGTCAGCAGAAACATTGAAACCCTCCTGGCTGATCAATGTGTTTATTTAACTTGTTTCCAAATATTTTTTTTTTAATTGAAAATTAACACAAAGTAAAGGAAAACAGAATGCAAGTTACTGCATCTGCCCTAAGTTATTACTGGGAAAAAACCATTACTGCAGCATAAATTACTATTTTTTCTTTACTGCAAAGAGATTCACTTTGTCCCCATATGCTTTTGAACTCCATCAGGCAACTAAAATCTTTTTGTTTTATAGTTTAATTGCCACAAAAAATAGCACAGTAGCATGAGAACAGCATCAATGCTGAAGATGAATGCACAAACATATAAATTTATGAAAACATTAGTTTTCTCCTTGTTTTCTGGAAATTGTTGAATGAAGAGACACTTGATCCTTGGGATTCCAGAATGGCTGGAACTGGGCAAAAGGGATACAAAGAGTCCACAGTGCTGGTTTCCTTTAAACCACCCTTCACAACTGCCATAAGTAATAGAACTTGAACCTAGTGACTTTACTCATATGCTCAATATTAAGGGAGCATAAGGAATTTGGAACAATAGCTTATCTGAGACAAATTTTGGAAGTGAGAGGAAATCTGCAAGCTAAGAGGATGGATGTTGCAAATGAATGTTAAGAGGTTCTTGGCTGTAGTTCTTGACATTAGGCTAGCCTCATGAGGCACAGAGGAAGAAACAGCAAGAAGTTAGTATGAGGTCATGGAGGTGTGATGGCCTTTTTAAATGGAGCAGCAGGACCAGCACCAGCTGTTCTGGGAGGAGAACAAGGGCCTGAAAAAACTACTCACACAAGAATTTTCACACTTTAAAAAAAAAACAAACCAGAAAGCTAGACTAGAAATATAAACCTGCAGGCTTCCCAGGTTAAGATGGAGGCTGTAGTTAAAAGCAAGCATTTTTTCATTTTAGTATTTTTTTTCTGTTGATAATTGAGATTTTGCTAGAAGCACTTGATTCTATATCCTAATTAATAAAATCAATAAACTAATAAAAATTAAGGAGCTGCTGCTTTCTAAAATAGTGTTTTATCTATGGAAACCATTTGAAAGAGGAGTTTAGATGCTCTCCCAGAACCTTGGAAAATATTAAATATGTTTGTAATGAAAGCAGTTCTTTACTGTCAAGAGGTATGCAATATAGATAGCTAGCAGTAGACTGAAGGATACAGGCATGTAAGAAAGGAATACTACTACAGCACTGAGTGTTTAGTCCTAAACCAAATTAATGAAATTCCATATCTTTCAGAGGTTTCCCTGATTTTCATGTATGAAAAAGCAGTCTTCTCTTTAAATTGATTTTTATTTTGTTTTTGGCCGGTTAGGTCTGCCCTGTTTTCCAATCAGCCCTGGTAATTTACACCAAAAGAATTAGAAGGGAATCTAGGAACTGCAATTCCTGGCCAAACCCTCTCTGTGTCTCAGTGATACACAACATTAAACTGGCTGCTAGAACATTTGGCCCTTCTACCCAAAACTGCAACATGATGTCAAGAATTGTAACACAGAGAGGGAAAAACACCAGAGCCAATACAAACACCAGTTATAAAAAAAAAAAGTAAGATTGCATTGCACGTTCAACTCTGTGATTCTACATCCAACCATGTAGAATCACAGAGTATCCTGAGTTGAAAGGGACCCACAAAGACCTTCAAAGTCCAACTCCTGGCCCTGCACAGGACAGCCCCAAGAGTCACACCCTGTGCCTGGGAGCATTGTCCAAGCACTTATTGAACTCTGTCACGCTTGGTGCTGTGACCACTGCCCTGGGGAGCCTGTTCCAGTGCCCAACCACCCTCTGGGGGAAGAACCTTTTTCTGGTATCCAACCTAAACCTCCCCAAACACAGCTCCAGGCCATTCCCTTGGGTCCTGCCACTGGTTACCAGAGAGGAGATCAGGGCCTGACCCTCCACGTCTTCTCATGAAGAAGTATCCAAATGTGGAAGTGTCCAAATAAAGATGTATCCAAAATGCTGTTTCATTCCCATGAAAAAAAACCAAAAAACCCCAAACAACAACAACAACAACAACCACAAAACAAAACAAAAAGCCAACCAGGATAGAAAACGTACCCAGTCTTCCATGATCAAGGCCTTACAACTAGGCTAGTTTAATTTTCTTCATTTTCATGTGAGAAGATGACAAGGCTGCTGCTGCTCTCCTGTTGATCTTGGTAGCTCTGGCAGCTATTAACTGAAGGACAACTCTTTGATCCTAGGAGATTCAGGAGATTGCTTCATGTGAGCTGCAAGGATCAATGCAATAAAAAGAATGGACTCACAATGTTTTTAAAGCCTTCTCACTTTTCAACAATCAGTGGAGCACATCTGAAACTGAAAGAATCAGTATACGCTTCCTGTCTGGCTATAGGCGTTAGTGTCATCGCACTGCCTTCTTCCAATGTAAATGAATAAATTATTTACAAGGTCTTTACAACCAGCGCACATTCTACAAAATGGACATTTTTTCTCTTATTTGGCATGACCAGACCAAATAATTAGAATACTTTTTAACACCTTTTTACCTGTTTAGTTTCTATAGAAGTCTCTTACAAGTCAGAAAAAATGTGGAAGAGCAGAATTGAGTCCTAGGTTAATCCATCATTAGTCCAGCCACTAATGGGATTCCAGTGTGCAGTTAAGATCCCTCCATCAGTCTAAAACTTATTTGGGTTCTGCAAGCTCCAGTCATGAGTCAGTTTAGGATTTTTTCTTTACTACAGCCTGGTTTTTTTCTGTGTCCTTTTCACGGACTGATAATTTCTTCCTGCAGCCGAATGAGTGCCTTGGCTGCAAAATACCCAATGAACAAAAAGAGAACATCTGTAGTAAGCCTCCAGGCATTGAAATATTTGGGTGGAGATAAGTCAATTGTACATCTGAGCAAGTAATTTCTGCCTTGGCATAGGGATTTGCCTTCCTTTGAACACTGAAAGGAGCTATACGACTTTTAACCTGGACTGAACTTTAAAGAGTTGCTGACGACTACTGGAAAACCTTAACAAAACCTTAGACAGAAAAAATTCTCCTTGTGTGTCTTATTATCCCTTCAAATTCATCATTAAAGAGAACAGTTCAATCTAAAATATACAACACAGAGTCAGAGAAGTAAAATATCAGGCACTTAAATGAGGCATAGGTAAACTCTAATAGGAAGTGATCATTGTTTTCATTTTTGTATAAGGTTCCAAAAAGTCTTTCCTTACTGATTAAGTCAGCATTAAATGAGATTTACAGTGTAAAAATATAGCTCCATTGCCTCAAATCCCTCCTGTTTTATCCCAATACCTACAAAAGCTTGGCAGCTCAAGCACAGAGAGTATTGTCTACAAGGATGACTAATAGCTATCCCGTTGTTTCATTGTTCATCTTCTTTGTTCTTTATAGTTTGCTTTTTTCATATTTAGATCATAAAAATCTTGGGCCAAAGGTCATATTTTTACTCTGTATTTTTCTTGATTTAGGCATCTGAACCTTTATTGAAACTGCAAAAAGAAGCAGAATATCAAAATTTTCGCTGAACAAAAGGTAGAATTAATTTGCTTCAAACATGTTGTGAACTTGCTGGCTTCTGTCAGTGTCTATGCTCTACACACAAGGCTTCCTTTATTTTAACTCTGCATGTCTAAACATTACAGCTGCCTTCAGATCCATGGGACTAGGATAGAAACCTAATGAGCTGTGCTCTATATTTTTCTTTCTTATGGTGAGGTGCTGATTTAGTCAGGTAAGAGGAAGTTAGAAAAATGATACCATCAATGAGTGTGACACTTGTTCTTCAGTCATATTATCTGATTATGCAACAGCACAGACCCCTTTTTTATTTCCTTCCTAAATGTAGATGAGTATTGTTTAAGCCCTGGCTCTTTTCCCACTGTGATTTGAGAACCTGCCATAAAGCAATGCCTGTGGGGTACACATATATCCCTTAAAAGGTTGAAATAAAAATTCACTAAAGTAGTTGCACAAAATAGACCTCCACCCATAGGAATTAAATGGTGGGGGATTGGCATAAAAAGTGGGGTTTAATATCATACCCCAGCTTCTTTAAAAAACTCCAAAGCTGTGTTTGCATTTGAATTTCTCCCCATGGAAAGGCACTACTTTAATTTCTTTAAAGGCAATCCTAAATTTTCTAGCTTTGATATAAGATCTGTCACAGAATTTCTTCCCCAAAGTAGAGCTACAGATATATTGTTAGATTAAAGTAGTTCTGAAAACTTTTTCAAGGAAACTCCAGGTAACATACCCATGGATTTTAAATGTCAAAAAAATTATGGCTGTTGGGTGTAATGGCATGTAGCATGAGACCTCATATGGTAATTCACTGCAAGACTAATGTCTAACACATATCTTGAGGTTCATTGCCTATTGCACTAAGATAGAAAAAAATTATTCCTGTGGCATCCATAGAACTTTAGAGCTTTGCAAATAAGGCACCCTCTACATAACAGGGTCATTTTAACGATCCAGTTTTGTAAATATTTGCCTTAGCCAATAGATAGGTTATGGTAAGTGTATTATGAACTACTAAGTAAGTGTACTTCGGAAAGAAAGAAAGCAATAAAACTTTTTAAGTAATATATATTCACATAAAGATGTAGAACAATATGTTATATTGTACAACACAATATAGTATTGTTTGAAGGATACTGTGTGGTGAGAAAATTCAGGAGAAACAAGTTGCCTAGACATGCTGGGTTATTCATAAGATCTAAACTCTGGCATTTACATTAGAGTTTAACTCTGAACTTGACATTCCTTGGTATGGAATACATACAAATACAGATGGCCTTAATACTGTAACACAGTGCTGTGTGTTAAGAATGAGTGATTTAGTAAAGTTAGCAAACATATTCTTTCAATTATATGGAAACGCAAGAAAAGAAATTAAAAAAAAACTTGCAAGGTATTTGACCTCTATTGAATTACATGATTGAGACTCTTGCATAAATATATTCCAAAATTTGGGGCCCACTCCAGCAGAAAATGTCCATGGCCTTCCAGGTCATTCAAACCCTGCTGGCTGCAGAGGAAGCCAAGGGTGTGGGAGGAGAGAAAGAAAGAATGTTAATGGTTAGAGGCTCTAAGACTCTTCTTGAAGGGTATTCTGTTGAACTGGGGCCCTGGTTTTGGTTTGATGCAAAGGGAAATGCAAAAACCTTAGATCAGGCAAATTACTTTTCCTTTTTTTCTGTTGCTCATCTGTCGTAAGCAAACACAGGCTTTAAACCAATTTTATCAGAGCTGTTTTGACCATCTTCCACTGGGCTGATTGCTGGAGCAAGGTGAGAGAGTGCAGGCAATTGCAAAACCTTGCGCTGGTGATGAATCTTCACTCTTTTCATTCTAAGAATGTGTGGGGATGTATTCTGCTTTCAGTCAGAAAAGATTGCTACACCATGGAACTGCATCCCCGTGAGCGCCCCACCAAGCCTATCACTTCTTTTTGGTATATTAGCTTGTTAAGCAAAAGCATTGTTATGCCTTTGGCTCAAGAACACGTGTCCTCTTCTAACAGTTATTTTAATTCACTGGCCTGAAAAAAAGTGGCTGCCCAGCAGATGAGTTGGAGAGCTCATATAAAGAAGAAAGTAAATGTTCATATTTATGAACACATGCAACAAAGTTTACAGAAAAAGAATTGCTAATTTTACTGAATACTCTGCAACAAGGACAGAGGACAGGTGGCATGTTGTAATGCATATATTTTATAGTAACTAATTAAATTTATCAAAATTGTCTATTTAATTATCTAGGGCCTAGTTGAGTAAAGGAAATACCTTTGTCTTCAGCATATACAGGCTTGGAGAAGCAAAAATAGCTTTTCCATGAACCTTAAGCAATGTAGAAGCCCAACAGTTTGAAAACACTCCGTATTTGTATTACAGGTATAAGCCCCTCCAATTTCATCTGAAGGAGTGTTTCAAAATAAAGCATATGTTAAATAACTACTGTCTTTTTAGCAATTTCTAGATAGATTATGGAACAGATTTATTCAAAGACCTTCCTATTGGCCATAAGTGCTATCATCATAGGGCAGCAGCTGCTGAAGAGTAAAGCTATGTTGTTTAAACTCTGTTATTCTGTTAGTAGGTCTCAATCTTAATAATTTTTGTTCAGAGAGCAAGTTAAGAAAAATAGGTCAAGTGGAAACTGAAAACACCAGAAATCTCAGAACAAAGACTGTTTTTATAAAAGCTTCATCCAAAACAAACTTCGGAGTTTTTAATATTTGCCCATTGATATTCTCTCACTGTGATATGAATATCTTGTATGAGTAATCTGACTTTTATCACTCTAATTCAGTGCTACAGTTACAGTAGCCACAAGTAATTTATTTACTTTACAATACAACTAAAAGGTCTACAGGTCAAACTAGAGATGTACTGATGAGCGCCAAGTAACTCCACCAAAGTGACTTGGTGTTGCACAGAGCCACATGCAGAAGTTTTACATGCACTAGCCTTGCCAGCTGGAGACTTTAAGAGTTCTGGCTCGCTGTCACTGTCTACCACCTGAAGGTTACTGTCCTCATTTCCCTGCCAGCAGGCAGGAACATTTCACTTCAACACACTTCTGGCAAAGTTGGCCAGGTGAACTCAAGTGACCTTTTGCAGCTGGCTTTGCCAGAGGCGGATTAGTGACCAGTGTGATGCCATCTGCCTGTAGAGTTTCAGGGTCATTAACTTTCTGCAGAAGAGGAGCACTGTCTATGACTATGAGTCTTTGTGAGGCTCATTTCTACTCACGGACTGAAAAGACAGTCCAATAATAGACTTGATGAAATAAGAGATTAGCAAGTAAATGAGGCAGTGAGACCAGGTTATACTGAGAAAATTGCTGAGTGATGGTGAGAATAGGCAGTCTCTCATTCTATTTGTGAGCACTATTCAGATAACCTGCTTCTATCTAAAAGGGAGGAACTGTATATCACCAACAGAAATACAACGTCCAGATATAAGTAAACTCATTTAAATTTTCTTTCCAATTCTTATTTTTCTTAAGATAAAACTTTTCACTGTATCCTACTGTATTTGTAATTTAATATTTGTAATCTGTACTGAAGAGGTACAGGCTGGAGTGGTCTTCCACTGAGTGTCATCTGCAGGTATTCCACTCTAAAGTCTTACTTTGTTTCAACTTGGAATACCAGTTAAATTCAAATCTTATGTATGTATGGTCCTATAAGAAAACTGGATGCAGAAAGAGAAGACAACCAAGTAACATAGCACTTGCAATTTTTCAGCCACACCAGTGAACCTGTGATTGGCATTCGAAAGGACTTCTGTTGTAAAATGATGGAGAGTTGCCTCTTGAGGGAAGGGAAAGGAAATAGAAAGAAATTCAGGTTGTTTAAATAGGAGTGTTATATTATTTTGGGCTGGATGCAGCAGGAGTGGGACTGGATGCAGCAGGCGTGGGACTGACCTGCTGAAGTTGCGGTTAACTATAGGCAAAAAGGAGAATTTAAAATTATCTGTAAAGCTCTGTGAAATAACTCCAGTTCTTGTTATTCTCATTGTTCATTTTTATGCTCTTTGATAGCAACTGGCTTTGTTAGAAGTGTAGGAACATGCTCTTTTTCACACAAGGCAGTGGTTATAATTAAAAATTATTGTTCATATCGTAACACCAGCACTGTCTTTCTGGCTGTTACGAGCAAGCTGACACCTGATCACATAATAAGAACATGGAAGTATCACTCAGTGGTCTCTGGAACAGGAAGTAATCTGATGCCAGTGGCAGGTGTGAGACGAGAATATGTTAGAGATATAAGCATGGAAAAAATGTCAGACCCAAAGCTCTAGAGAGATAAACATTGCATTTTTCTGATCTAACGTAACTTTCAAAAGAATAGTCTTGCAGGAAAACAAATTATTTTCCTGGAATGTCTGTGCTGCATTTATTTTAGTGCAAAATTGTTACCTCTTTCATTCATTAAAAAAATATATATATATATAGTGACAGGATGAGAAAAGCAGGATCTGTACCTAAGTTTTAGAAAAAGACATGTAGCACGGTAGCATGTCTCCTTTTGCTATCTAGCATGGTTCAAGTTGGAAGATAAGGAGAAACTTAAACCACTTGATAAGAAAGGAATTTCAAGAAGATTAAATATTTTAAAAGCTATAAAGTAGGGTAAAAGCAAAGCAATTCAATAGTTTAAATATGAGAAATATTTAATTACTGATTAACTGAAGAGCTGAAGATATCCCAGCATATTTCTTGGCCTTTTCAAGGCCAGTTTGGATGGAGCTCTGAGCAGCCCGGTCTAGTAGAATGTGTCTCCACCCATAGCAAGGGCCTTGGAACTAGGAGGTGTCTAAGGTCCATGCCAACCCAAACCATTCTATGATTCCATGATATTCAGACCAACCTTGAACTGATCTAACAATGTCAGGTAAAGGACAGTAACAGGAGAACTGACATCCAGCATTTTCATTGACATACCATGGACTGAAACAGGGATCTGTAGAGCTGTGAGCAAAGTGTTACACCTTGCATTAAACAGGATTGGCTTGGGAACAACTCACATAATCTCTGAATTGGCAGAGAAGGGACCCATCACACTGTTTCACACCCGTGTGACATACACTCAATGACTGTGTGTGTACAGGTCATTCAAACCACTGAACTGTACTTTCTATAGTAAATAGTCTCAAACAGAAGATGTGTTACCAGTAATACTCTTGAGCACAGCCTTCTGTCTCATTAATGGTACCATTAATCCTTATAACCACCATATTGGGGCTCGACTGTGAGACAGAACTGGTCACTGCAGTGCAAATCTGATACAACACCGTTTGCTTGCCTTTCTGAGAAGTGTTAACATTGTTTTTGCATGTGTAACACTTTTCTCTCTGCATTCCAAAACACAGTCCAGTGGCCAGTTTTCACAAAGTGTGGCAGCTGCAGATGCTTAAAAGAATGGCTGTTGTGGCAAGATCTGGGTGTTATAATGACATAGATCTGAATTTTATTAAAAATATAGAAAATATTCCTAACCAAATAGAAATTTTCTTGATCCTATTTTTATTTTTAAGATTGAATTTGTGTAACCATGCAGCGGCTGACCAAACTTTTCTAAACTATACTGGAAACGTATAATTTTAAAAAGCACACCAATAACTTTGCCTCACAAAACTACAAGGTAATGTAAATTTTACCTGACTATAATACATTCTAATTGAAATTCTATATTAGAATACTCTGATATATTACTCAATTCTTTACAAAGTTCCTGCAATGCAATTTTTAAAGTGTTTCTATGAAGATTACATCAGCGTATCTTGGGACATAGCACACCTTGGGACACAGCAGACTTGCTGTATCACATAATCTGTATCACATAACTCTTGTAGACAGCATCACTGAAACATTTTGCCTTTAACAACTAAAAAAACTAAACTGTTGAATTTCATCTGGGCATTCATCACAGAGAAAGGATTCATGGCCACTAATTATGGATAATGAACCTAATACACATTTACAGGCTTTAAGAGAGATTTTTCTCAGCCTTCATTGTCTTCAAGAAGTAAAACAAAAGGGAATCTTATATTTTCTATTTGTATTTCTTCAATTTCACCTGAAAGAAACTGGAGTCTTGGATTAGTAGTGGTATTTGGTCAAGTTTTGGGCAGTTCCCTGAAAACTTTATTGCTCAGTGGACACAAATTAGATTCAGCATGGTTCTATTGGATTTGATATTTTTTTTGATATGAGGAAGTGTGCTAATCTGTCAAGTAAACACAGAGCTTTTGTTGGTTTGGCCAAAAAACAACATACCTAGAGCTTGATCCATGTGACATCACTGTTTCTATTTTCAAGTGATTGCTGAGGATTCAGTGAACATGTTCCTATGCTATTTTAGCCTAAGGTTGGTGCAAAACCATTTTTCATCCTAACCTAATTAGCAATAAGTGATGTCAACAATCTGAGAAGACTGTTCATCTTTCTAATGGGGAAAAATAAAATAATCCTTTCAGTATGTTTTCTGTTCTCATGAGTCTGGCGTACTATGTTGCATTCCACTATTCAGTTAGGTAAAGTAGGATGATTTCCTTCAATCTGCACTCTTGGGAAGCCCAGGGGTCATGACTATGTTGTACACTTGGCCCAGACCCAAGTCCATGACCTTGTCTTGAAAAACCTCTGATCCTTATGTTTGTTTATCTAAATACTAGAGGCTTGCTGCTTCCATGTTCACACAGTTTATGGAACAGCCCCAGGTAACTGAGTTCTTAGATTGCTACAGGTTTCATGCATTGGATCAGTCTGCCCAGGGGAGCAGGTGAGTCACCATTCCTGGTGGTGCTTAAAGGCATGTAGATGTGGCACTTAGGGGCATGGTTTAGTGGTGATTTTGGCAGTGCTGGGTAAATGGTTAGATGTGATAGTCTTGGAGGTCTTTTTCAACCTATGATATTCCATGATCTTCTATCTTACTTATCAGACAAGGATGCCTTCACTGATTTGCAAGGCACATGTTGGTTATTGCAGCTGTAGAAGTACTGCCTGGCACTGGGCTGCTCCTCAATATTTCAGCTGAAACTTGACTGTTGCTGAGGAGGTCTCAGGGTACTCCTGGCCCATTTCAATGCAATGACGACCAAATGCTGTTTGGCAAGTGTTAGCTGCAATAAATTGGTTTCACTGGAAATGGATCAAGGACTTCTTCTCCACAGCTGTGACATCAGTTAAGGAATTATTATATTTCTGCTCCTCAGCCCTTAATTTCCTCATGGTTTCCACCTGTCACCTCCTGCCCAGTCTACCTTCCAGAAGGCATTTTCTTTTACCCAACAGAGCTAATTGTTCACTGATCTTTTTGATACTGCCTCAAGTTGTGATTATAGAAATGAGGTTGGAAGAGGTTCATGATTTGGTTAGGGCACAAGTTTGTAAACTCAGGCCCACAGAAACAAAGAAAGATAGTACACAAATCAAGAAATGTTAGAACAAGCTTTGAAATTTGACCTTCTAATTTGTATATCAAGATACTATGTCATGAATATCAATTTCTTGGATAAAGCATCGGAAAGTAACTGGAATTTGTTGGTTATATTTCTACATTACTTTGTGTGAGTCAAACAGGTTTTTCTTTCCAAGTCTGGCTGTGGAATTTCATCCCATCATCATTCACTCATTCATTTGACTGGAAATTGGGTGGTGATTTAATTCCATGATTTTGACAGTGTAAAACCTGTTTTCATTCTTTCTCAATTTACAGGTACACAAGACTTATAAACCACTGTGTAACCAAGAATAACACAGCTGGATTGGACTGGAACTCCTGACAGCTCAAGAAGATTTACCATGGGGGTCATAAGACAAAATGGATTCCTAGGTCAAGTGGAAGATTTCATCCAGAAAGTATCCTTACCCCATGAGAAGCCAACCTTTACATCCTTCGTCTTTGGCATGACATTTAGAGTGCAGTTTTCTTCTGGTCCCTTAAAGCTTGTAGGCATGATTGAAATGTAAAAAGAGTTTCCAGTGTTGACCTTGGATAACTCTGAATGTCAGTTCCTAGCTTTATGGCAGGGTCTACTGAAAGAAGAGAAAGGAGTCTTAAAGACCATTACACTTCTCATTGCCCACTGTTAACCTCTACTACCTCTAGAACTCTACTTAGTAAAAATCCAGAATGTGGCATTAATCATTCAACTTGGTGGTTGTCATCTGTATAACATCAGACATATGAGGTATAGATACAGAGCTAAGACTGAATAGCAACACAAAGCTTTTATGTTTGCATAAGCCAATAGAATACTTGAAAGTAATTTAAGGTTCACTTCAATATTTTGGGCAGCATTTATCATATTGTTTAACTAAGTCATAGTAACAAAGCCACTTCTTAATCACCGTGGCACAGTGTATGGCAGCAATAGCATTGCATCTTGTTCCAGAGAAAATATTTATATATGTTAAGTATATTTCTAACTTTTAGACATAAGTCTGCTGTTGTTTTTCAACACTATGCAAAAGTTTCAACCATTGAGGCACCTTGAGTGGTGATCAGTATGTCTAAGTTTCTTAGAGCTTATTGAAACTAATTCAGTGAAACTCCAATTTGCTGAAACATACTACTATGTCAAAGTTAAAAATATTTCAGTAAGTTCATTACCTTTGAAAGTAATCATATTATGAGGGGGGAAATGAAGTGATAAATTCTCCAGCATTGTAAGTGTTGGGAGAGCAGGCATAAGGGGGATTTGAACTGGAATCTTTGGACAGTGTCCCAGCCTTCACCTCCCATTGTAATAATGAGGTAGGAATTTATGTGTCGGCTTAAAAAGTGATAATTTGATATCATTCCAGTGATAGAAAATAAATTGGAAAACTTTTGTTTGCATGCCAGTGTACTACAAAATACATTCAAGTTCCACAGAGGATTTTCACAAAATGAAACCAGAGTTCTTTGGTCAATCTTATATTTTAACACATTTTTTTGCTAATGGGAAAACCAGTATATTAATTTTAAAAGGTATTCAATATGTCAGTGGTTCAGAAAAAGCATGGGGATAAATCTGCCTACAAAGGTAGTGACACAGCTCAGGAGTGAAGAAAATTTTTCATTTACAGAGTCTTGGGATGTAGGGTATTGTGCTCCACAGGTACAGTTCCCTGAGTAAGCAGCAAACCTGCACTACTGGGATTTTAGTCCATTTCCACAGAGACTACTGGTAAACTCATAGCTTTCTGCTAAATTAGTTATTTGGAAATGACTGCTGCAGGGTCCTTTCTTTGCCACTGCTGTTCAATCTCCCAGGAGACACAGTATGAAACTTTTGCGTGTTAGAGGCTCTTTTGGTCTTCTTATTTTGCTTTTTCTTGTGTATAGAAGGTTTTGCTTCAGAAGACAGTATATATTGGTTTCATCCCAGCACTACAGAACTGAGTTGTGGTAGGTCAGTAGCTTCTTCTGCTGTGTCAAGCTATAGGACCAACTCATAGCAAAAAAAAAATCCGAAAGCAAAGTAAAGCAAAGCAAAGCAAAGCAAACCACCATGAAAAAAAAACCAAGCAAAAAACCCAAACCCAAGACAGAACAAACCAACCAAACAAAAAAACCTCTCCAGCCCCCCCAAAAACCCCCCAAAAAAAAAAAAAAAAAAAAAAAACCCAAAACAACAACAACAAAACCCCGAGCTTACCATAGCAAAAGAAATGATGCCAGTTTATATGTACTAAATGGCATATGTCTTCCTCAGTGGAATTCCTAAGGTAACCTCAAATTTCTGTCTTCACCCAAAATTCCAAAAACACAGGGGAAAGGTTGTCTGTGCTATTATTGTTATCTTTGGTTGCTTTTAGAATTCCACACAGATACCTGTTTTTCCCCTTAAAAAGTGAATTCTTTTCATGGCTGCTTCCTAGGATGACCTCTAGATGAACAGACGCTCCTGCATTGCCCTGTTCAATAACAATTGTGTTATTCCTTCAAAATGTCAGTGGGGTCTAATGAGATTTAAATTTTAAAATTTTTGATGAGTTTTGGAAATCCTTTACTTGACACTTAAGCTGCAAAACAAAGCAGAGTGGATGCAGGGTACTTCATGCAGGCATTATGTTGTGAGAGGAAGTTTTTTGCTGTGAACAGCAATATTCTACAAAGGGAAAAAAAGGAAGAGAAAAAAGAAATAAAAGAAAAAGAAATGAAATAGCACAAGAAAATTTAAAAGCTGTCTTTGTCTAGTTTAATTTTGTTTTCAAAGCAGCAAATGCTACTGTTCAGGATTACATTCTTCTCCCCACATAGTTCATGTAGGTAGGAAAACTGACTGCTTTCAATAAAGCCTCTCTTGAATAAATATGCTTTTGCCCCTGACTGAGATGAGCATAACAAATCAACAGAGGAAGAAGAGCACAAGTCTTCCGCAGCCAACCATTTCTATGTGATTTCTTTGCACTGAAAATTTCTGGGAAAATTAAAAAAAAAAAAAAATTCTGGTTTTATTAGGGATTTATATACATGTGCATATAGAGTTTTTAAATTTGTCTGCTATGTAATTAGTGCTTTGTTTTCACTTTGTATGTGCTTTCCATAGAGATGTTGTGGTCTCCAAGGCAAGAAATCCCAATCATGCACACCAGGATCCATACCTGGATGTGATTTGAGACAGCCAACATGGCTTCAATAAAGGAAAATCCTGTCTGACCAACCTAGGATAATCTACAATGGGGTATCAGTGTATAGGGGAAGAGCTACATATGTCATTTATATGGAGTTCTGTACCACTTTTGGCACGGTCTCCCATAACATCCTGCTCTCTCTAAACTGAAGTGAAGGATTTAATGGGTGTACTGTGAGGTGGGTAAGGAATTGCTTGGATGATGACATCCAGAGGGTAGTGATCAATGGCTCAGAGTCCTGACAGACATCAGTGACACGTGGTGTCCCTCAGGGGTCCACGTTGGGATCAGCATTATTTAATATGCTCATTTATAATAAAGTGAAGGGATTAATTTCACCCTCATCAGATTTGCACATGACACCCAGCTGAGTGGTGCAGCTGACACACCTGATGGACAGAGGGACCTGAGCAAGCTTGAGAAGCAGATCTTTGGGAATCTCATGAGGTTTAACAAGAGCCAGTGCAAAGTGCTGCACCTGGGCTGGAGCAACCTCCGTTATCAACACAGGTTGGGGGATGAACAGGGTGAGAGACGCTCTGCTGAGAAGGGCTTGGGGGTGCTGGTAGGTCAGAGGCAGGACAGGAGCTGGCCATGTGAACTCATAGCCCAGGAAGCCAAATGTATCCTGGCTGTATCCAAAGCAGCATGGCCAACAGGGCAAGGGATGGGATTCTTTCCCCTCTGCTCTGCCCTGGTGAGACTCCACTTGGAGTGCTGCTCCCAGCACAGGAAGGAAGTTGACCTGTTGGAGGGAATCCAGAGGAGGGGCACCAAGATCATCAGGGGATGGAGCACTTCTTCTGTGAGGAAAGGCTGAGAGAATTGGGTTTACTCAGTTTGGAAAAGAGAAGGCTTTGGGGTGACCTAATTGCAGCTTTCCAGTACTTAGAGGCAACATAAAAAAGAGGGAGGAACTTTTTATAAGAGCATGTAGTGATAGGACTGGGGGTAATGTCTACAATCTGAAAGAAGTTAGATTTAAATCAGATATTAGAAAAAATTCAGTGAGGTTGTGAGGCACTGGAACAGAATTCCCAGAGAAGCTGTGGATGCCCCATCCCTGGAGGTGTTTGAGGCCAGGCTGGATGGGGCTCTGAGCCACCTGATCTAGTTGAGGGTGTCCCTGCCCATGGCAGGGGGACTGGAACTAGATGACCTTTAAGCTCGCCTTCCAATACAAACCATTCTATGAGTCTATCTTTCTACGGTGTTAAAGGAAAAATGATCCCTAAGGAAACCTGTGGCGTGCATGTGCAACACAAGTAAGGTGTAGAATCTCTGTTCAGAGTTCACCTTTGCATAATTGTGGCCTGTGTGATGTTGACAGCAAAAATGCCTCGGAAGCAGCCACAAGAGGGAGCAGGTACGGTGCTATAGAAACACAAGCAGCTGGTCTGTAGGGTACAGGGTGCCGTTCTCTTGAACTCCCTTTCAAAGTGAAGCAGTTTACTGGTCTTTCCAGCAAAACCTCATGACAAATATCTGCTGTTACAATTTCCCCCCTTTTCTTTCCTTCATGGGATAGCTCTTTATGTGAGATATATAGGGGGTTTCCTATTTTTTTCTAAAATTCTTCCTGGAATTACAATTATTGTCTTTGAAAGAGTTTTTGTGTTCTGGTAAAAATAGATGGGGTTCTCCTATCTGATTAATGTGTTTTCTATCTGATTAATGGGTTTTCTATGGTAGCAATGAAGGCAGTGAGCTAGAAGTCGGTGGATAATTTAAAAAATTGAGAAAAACAGAAATATTTCTTTCCAGTGTTAGTTGAAATATATATTCCCCATGGAAGAAAAAAAATGATCAGTGTCTATTGCTACAGTATCACTAATGGACAGGATAGAAAATAAGCAGAATCAATGATGAGAAGCTCATTATTTCATTTTATTTTTAAGTTTGTTCTTCTATGTATAAGTAATACAAGTGTTTTAGTGAAGTTTGTGTTCTACACTTTCTATGAAATGAAAGCATAATTCCAAAGCAAAAACTCAGAGTTGACCTCATGAAAAGTTACAAAGTAACAGAAGTAGGCTTGAGAGAAAACTATGTGAAAAGAATTGAGGGTATTATGGAAGGAAATTCAGAAATAAAGCTGATTTCCTCCATGTTCTCACTGTACTTCCACTGAAGTATTTATGTGTTTAATACTGAAGGGTTGAGTGGAGCCCTGATGGAAGGGCTGCTAAAGCAATCTCCTGCACATGCAGCATGGCTTGTTTCTGCACACAAACCCTGCTCATGCTGCAGAGGAGACAGGAGGGGACACAATGGCACACGTGCATTGGTACCGTTCCAGGAGAGAGTTCATATTGTGATTTACTACAAGACCGAATCTTTACTCAGCTGTTAGTATCACTTGTGTACATATTACAGCACATCTATACTGTCTCTCATACCAATCTGTTTCAAATACTTTTCAGATGTCTGTGTGCAAGCTTTAATGAGAAATTATGAATAATGCTTTTATTGAGATTACATTGTGTCATTGAGTGACAAAATGTAGGATAGCCATGAGACTACAGCTTTACTGCATGTCAAAGGTTTGATTTAGCAAAGCAGTTAGTGACACTTTCCAGGTATTTGAAATGCAGTTCTTTGTCTTAGATGAACAGGAGAATGGTTTGTTTAGTTGAAAAATACTGATGGAAACAAAAAAAATTAGGTTTTGCTTTCATCACTTCCATGATTTAGCAATCTAAACATCTAAGTTTTTTAACAAAACTGTTGTAAAAAAAAAAAAAAAAATATGCTGATTCTAGTAATGCCTATGAATATATTTAAATGATTTTAAATTTCTTTCAGCAATTGCCATGAAGAGGAAGCTAAGGCTCCATATCATGGAAAAACCAAAACCCAGACATGAATTTGCTAGACTTGCTAACAAGACTGTAGTCTTCCTTATCAGTGTTAACTATTTCAGTGCACTGCCAGGTAAGCAGATGCTACTTAACACCTAAATATCACCATTACAGTGGCTTTCAAGCTTGAAGAACTTGTTTCCTTATACAGTTTCTAGAAGTGACCAGGCAATTCCCAGCTGCCCAGCTGATTTCATATAAACTTACTGTGCAGTGTTCTCTTTTTACTGAAGCCATCTCTATGGCCTCTTGAAGTTCACTTTTTGATTTGGCCGTAAAACTGGTCTTACCTTCCAGAAACTTTGTACTGCCAACAAAAACAAACAAACAAACAAACAAAAACCACCCAAAACAGTAATACCAAAGTATTATATTCAATTTGCAGTTGTTTAAATTTTACCTCTTGACCACAATGCATGATGAAACTTTCTAAGAGACGTTGCTCTGCCTAAAGCTGCACATAAGAGTATTGTGTGCAAATCTGTAAGCAAAATAAATTCATGAGTGGCTTCTTCAATGCCATAGACTTTGTGTCTTCCTTTTCACATGTGAAAAATGGGTTACAAATTTTATGGGCCAAAAGTGGGCAAAACACTTCTATTCCGATTCATTTGCATTTTATATTCCCTTTGGACAAGCACAAAGAAGCAAAGGAAAGGTGGCACTCACTCTCTGCCCTGTGTCAATTTATTCTCATTATAGAAAAACTCCAAGAGAGGGAAATATTAAGTGCCATGTAGGGGAATATGTAGATAGAGCACCTTACATAAAGAAATGAGTATCAGAATCATCTCTCTGGTTGACTATAGAAAAGGTCCCCATGACCCTGCTGCTGCTATATATTTTCTATGTGTGTTATTGTCAGTCAGGAGAAAGATAATGCCGAGTACTCTGAGGTACTAGAATTACTGCCTGAGCATTTCACATAGATTTTGTTGCTATTTGTTTTTATTCTGAATTTCCTGTTCAATTTAGTGCTTTGGCATCTTAGCGCATCCAACCTTGGGGTGCCTCCAGGCTATATCCTTAGCCCATTCTGCACAAGAAATTAAATGAAATGAAGAAAATGATTGCTCTCAGCCAGCTTGTGCTATCTGGGAAATGGGATTTCCACTACCCCGCTGGTATGAAAGATGAAAACAAAAGGTTGACCAATATGAAAGCTAAAGCTTGAATATATTTTCAGCTCAACTCTTTTTATGGAACAAAATGTTCTTTTAGAATTTCTTCTACATATTGACTTATCTGAGTAAACAGCCCTTAGTTAATAATGCAGAACACATGGTCCTGTTTTGATAAGCACATCCCCAGGGATTTATGCCATTCAGTTTGAACAGAGATACTAGTCATATATTTTTGTACCAAAACCTGGGCAGCTCATGTTAATTTATGGCCAACAAAGACTTTTTGAGTCCTTTGCTAATCACTATTGAAATGGAATGAGAAGTACAGTGATTTTAAGAACTCTATGAGGCCTACCCTATCTGATAATGTTTAAAATTGTCATTCGGGTTTGGGGATGGAAATAAGAAAGTCAGAACAATGCTCTGGATCTCATTTGGCTAAAAGGGCAGAGTGCACTGGGTCCATTTCAATTTCATGCTCCTTAGTACCAAGATGCTTATCAGAATGTCTTAGTCTGGAGATGGGAGTTGTAATTTCTTTGAAAACAGAAGGAAATGTTACTTTTACAACACTTTCTGGGCCAGCTAAAAAGTGGAGATAAAGGATGTGGCTTCCATAAAATAGCCCAATGCTATTTAAAGTGCAGTAACATACAGTAACTAGTAAAATGGGCTGTGGCTAATTCAGCCTATTACAAGATTCTGCTTGAAATCATCCAAGATTTCACAGCTGATGGACAGTGCACCTGATTCAGTACCACTGTGTCATTGCAAATCATTGCCTTAGAAATGTGATTAAAGAATGTCTATTTTTCACATGCACAGGAAAATTCTAGTAGAAAGTGCTAGAGGTGATGCACTTAAAGTCATAGAAATAGTCACACTGCTGTTTCTGGTACTGAAAACTCTTAAAGAAAGCACATTTTTTTGTATCACAAACCATCAGCAAACTACTACATGTTCTAGTACAAACTATGTTTTATTGCTGTGAGCTTTTGTCTAAGTGACATTGAGCAAAATAGAAATACAAATCCCTCTAGCTTAACTCCTGGTTATGAGAATAACTCTTTTCTTTCTCTCTGATAAATGGGAAGCAAAAAAACATGAGCTGGTGATGAAATGGAATGAATAGTAGAAGGAAAGGTGTCAATTTAAAAATAAAAATAAAAGTGGGACCATGTGGAGAGTGACAGCAGCAATAATTATTTTTATAACAGAGCTTATCTCTCTTGCTGTGCAGGAATACAAGGTTTCAGAATCCTTCTGTTAAAAAATAAATTCTCCCATAATTCTCACTTTAATGGTCATCACTATAAAACACCCTCCCCAACAGATTCTGGTCCACATATTTTATTTTTCCCCAATATTATTTATTATTCTTATTTATTTTCCGTTCCTCATAATGATTAATAATGTTCTTTAAAGAAAAGATCCAGGGAAATCATTGGATGTAATTCTAAGGTACTTGCTTGAGGTCATCTGGGAAAACAAATTGCAAATCAACATCAGGAAAAAAATCAGAATACTATGTAATCTTCAGGTTTTCATTTGTTGCAAGCTCTAATTGCACAGCCTGTCTCTTTTTTCTCACCAAAAAAATTGAACCATTTTTCTTTTGCAGTTTGGGGGTATGATTAGCCCATCTAAGCTCTGATAGTACAAATGCATTTTCAATCTGCAGATCATTTTCTAGGAGAAAAATTAGAACCTATTTGTAATCTGCAGTTTTTTACAACTGCACTGGTTTAGAAGCAGTTTGGGTGCAAAATGCGTAATATTACTTCAGTTGGGCAAAATAAATAAATTCTTATTATTCTAACATTAGCAGTAACCAAAAAAGTTCAAAATAATGTTAGGGACATTTCAGTTGAAGAATTCAAATTTTCACACTAACCCTGTAATTCCTGTTTCACAGCAGTTTTAATAAACAGTTTTCTTCCTTATACTG
Organism: Rhipidura dahli; assembly: GCA_013399225.1. Lineage (NCBI taxonomy): Eukaryota > Metazoa > Chordata > Aves > Passeriformes > Rhipiduridae > Rhipidura > Rhipidura dahli. Next base: position 1,158,333 of record VXAC01008201.1, on the reverse strand, counting down.
TGCTCTTCTGTACCTACTGTGAGAGACAATAGACATCTGGGACAAAAATGAACACTAAGCTGCAGGTCAGCTTGTATATGCTGATTCTTAGGATTATAACAAGAACTATTCCTGAATTTCAGATTGAAATACCCACTGAGATCTCATAAAGAACTATTTAAAGCCTCCACAATAACTTTGCAAGAAAAAGGTCAAATAAGAACTGCAAGCAGAGAAGCTGCTGGAGATCAGCAATGAGATTGAAAGTAAGGAAACTGAAACAAGCCAAAGACAACAAGCATGTTATCAGCCTCCCATCTACTCTGAGCGATTTGATAACAACTTTGAAGGTCCTCTGGCTGGCATGCAACTCTGCTCCTTAACATCTATAGTCTGTATATGTTTAGATGATTCAAGGTTAAAGCAAACATTCTGCAGAGAAAATACATTTGCTGTTGGTTTCAGTAGTCAAAACTATTATTAATTGATAACGTGTCATTTTTCGTAGACTCTGTTCACAGAAGCACCCCAAACCCAGATTTAACAAAACACCCAGATCTTTTAGGAGGTGCAGCCTCCTTACTTCATTGCCCTGCCTGCTGCTGAGATGGGATGCACTGAGCTGCCTATCCCAGTGCTGTCTCTGTGCGGGTGCTGCTCTGTCTCTTTCTGCTGTTCTCATTCAGTGGCAGCTGACACATGACACAAATTCACAGATAGGCAAGGCAACAACAATAAAGACTAGGCAGTCTTTGCAAACTCTGTTTCCAGGAAAGTAAGCAGTTCCTGTGAGGTACTAGAGAGGTGTATAGTGCCACAGTGCCTAGATGAGAGAGCCATCATGTTTAAGAAATGTGTGGTGCAGCACTGTGCCCATTCCCTGTGAAGGTACAAGCTCTCCTTAGGAGCCATGCAAGTTTTGTCCTAGGAAAGAATTAAGAGCTCTAGATCTGGAATGACTAGAAATCATACTTAATGAATAAAAGGGTGCCACAAAAGCAAAATATTAATCCTGATTTCTGAGCTATTGTTGCCATGTTTCATAGCTCATGCTTACATGTAGACAGTGAATGTAGTTTCAGCTAAAGCAGTAGAGTAGAGGTGGATTTTCTTTTACCAGTTTAAATTCCCTTAATGAACTAATTTAATATGTATTTGTGCACCTTCCTTCTATCTTGTCCAGAATGCCTGTATGTGGATAACCATATTGCTCTTTGTTATTAATATGAAAAACTAAGCATGCCTTTAACTTCATGGGGCCATAGGAAACACATAACTCATCACATTTCTTGAAATAAACAATAAAATAAACAAATTCATTTTGATTTCATTCAGGATGTAGTATGGAGTGTTAGCAGTAGTTTTAGTAACTCACTAATTACGGGATCAAACATTTATTTTTGATTTTCCAATAGGACAACATGCAAAAGTTTAAAGGAGGGAAATTTTTTTGCAGTCCATGTAAAATCTTAAACAGCAAAGCCCCTTTCCAAAACAATTACTGCTAATGCAATTTCACCAGAAGCCAGTAGGCTATGCTCATGCTCTGATTTTCCAGCTGAGACACACCTGGTCATCATTCTCTCTCCATGCAAACAGAGGGGCCGCTTTGTTTCAGTGATTCACACAGTTCTGTACTGCTTATCTCCACAACATGAAACGTTTACTTGTTCCAGAGAACACATTTCATAACATTTATTTCTAACACAATTCCCAGCATCCACTTTTATAAAGACTGTGACTGGAAAGTACTGTGTCCTGACTATTACAATAGATATAATTATTGCTGGGATACTAAAAGCAAGCTGGCTTCCTCACTTCCAATTTTCCAAGAAAGCAAATTCTTCTTGGCCAAGATAATTAAGTTGTCTGTCAGCTTTATCACCTCAGTGACAGGCTCTCCTCATTTTAGCTGGTGTTTTTTAGGCTAGGTAGGAATTTCAAAGAACAGAAGCCTCATGAGCCAGCATAGAACATAATTTATATCTCAGTGTCATTTTCTGAATAAATCATAATCAATTTTACTGCAAGATCATCTGTGCACGGGATTTTTCAATAAAATTAAGATGATTCCACTAAGGATTTTATTTTCATGCCCATGTGCTCGAACAACTTAAATATCACGGGGATGAATTCAAATGTGAGGTAGCTAGAAGCTGGAATGGTCAAAGGACAGTTCACCCCTGAGTGCATGCATCTGTGTAGTTTTAATACCCTGTAATGGACTTCACAATGGCAAGCAATTTATGCTAATTTTCCTTACTGTTTCCTTACTTTCCTTAGTGTCCTTAATGGTAAGAAACTAAGACTCATACCTGTGAATGGGTCTGGTAAATTTGCTTTGCAAGTTTTTATTCTTCTGTAGTAAGCTTTCAGTTAAGAAGTGTCCTAAAGGAGGAATCAATTCTTACACACTTCTCTGAAAGACCATTTGATTGGATTTCTAATTGAAGGTTTTACTCCTTTCAGGGATTCATGGGAAAGAATGTTGGTACTCCATGCTTACAGTGTTTATGAGAAAACATAGGGAATAATACAAATAGGGCTGGTTTTGTGATTGAATAGTGGGCTGAGGTGGACTTGTAGCCTTACTTTCAACATTGTTTATTGTCTTATTTAATAGTGAAAGTAAATAGAACATAAGCTGAAGTCTTCTCCACTCCTTGCAGGACTTCTGCCTTGGAGTAGCACTAAAAAATCTCACAAACTATTTTCTAGTGCTGTGATACAAAGTACAAAACAACCTGTCTGCATTTCTGTTGCAGGATTGGTAATGCCAGTGCTGATGGCTCCCCTTAAGCCCTGTGCTGAAAGAGGTTTGGCCCTGCATGCCACTGCCCTGCACCTCTACTTCCTGATTCCTGAGAGATGGCACAACATGCATGATGTCAGAGAAAAAGGGGTTGAAGATAAGCTATATTTTTCCATCCTTTTCCTTTTCTCCTCTCGGCTCTTCCCTCTACAAGAGCTGTGAGTAGAGCTTTTGTTTGTGTGAGATCAGTGACTGAAAGGCAGAGGTGTTGCAGGGGATCTCATATGCTAACAGATGGAGAAGGGACACCCCGTGTCACCTGGTCTTTGACACTCACGTCCCAGGCAGCTTCCAGACCTCCTGATCAATTAGATCATTTGCACAGCAGGGACAAAAAAGTTTTCTGATAGCAAGTTTTGGTATGGGTGTTGTTTAGGATAAAAATGACATTCCCTGTCACTTATATCAAAGAAAGGGAATGGAGAGTGTGTTCCTGACAGGTGCAGGTTGAGAGCAATGGACGGGGAAGGAGGCGAAGTGACACAAAGCTCAGTCAGCACCAGGGGCAAGACCCATCCACCCGTGGTAAGGATTATGCTGCAAAGAGTTTTGTCCAGACTCAAGGGAAGTGCCAGGCAAAGGAGGGCACACTTCACACAATGGTGTCCTGTTGGGGTAGAAAAGCTGAGCTCTGCAAAAGGGCAAACCAGCACTGTGTGCTTTCTTACATTGTGAGATGACCACATAGGTTGCCTTTGAGAATCTGTGGAGCTATTTATTTATTACCCTTTAAAGGATAGAAAGGAGTTCTACCAGCATGTGCAGCACTGCTTGCCACCAGATTTAGGTTAAGCTAACCTGTGTTTATATCTCACAGGGGGACAGGTCTTTGAAATGGGGGGAATTCCAACCTGTCTTGTTCCAGGGAGCTGAGACAGTCCAAAAACATTACATCACCTCTTTGGGTTGCTGTCTGCTAGAAGTACAGCGTTGTCTTTGTGATGTATCAGGATGCAGATTTATATTTAATGCGTAATTTACGGGGAAGAACAAGGCTAAGCAAATAAAGAATGCTATGCAAACTGAAACATTCACAGCTGAGTGAGGAGCTCCTTGAAAAGCCTTCAGTATGAACCAGCAACATGGCTCAATCAGTACCTCTCCAGGCAATAGTATCTAACCACTGGGTAAAAGGTTTCAATAACAGAGCACTGGCAGAGTATCTTGACTGTTTGTCACTGCACCACGATGACTTCAAAAAATGCTGTGCTCATATCAGAACAAGCCACAAAATGCCAAGGAAATCGATAGGTCACTTACACACCTTTAGAGCCAGTGTTATTATGAGAGTCACACAGAACTGAGGGTTATTAACCCTGCAAAATTAAAAACTCACTTGAGTTCAGCAATTTTGGTGCACTAAGGGAGGTAAATGCAACCCAAGGATATAAGTTTATAGCAATTTAAGGATTTGTAGTTCTTCTATTTTTCTGAAGCTAATGCTTCTGAAAGGTAGATAGAGGAAAAACAGCCTCTTAAATATTATTGTAAGGTTGTTTATCATGAAACTTTTAAAAAAGATTTACAATATCCTATCCATTTAATTATACTGGATGTCCTAGATTTTTAGGGACCAGGAAAACCTAAAAGACTCACCATTAAATAAGGCTACTCTATAGGGCGTGAAAAAGAAGGTGTTGAAGACAGAAATCTTAAAAACCTAAACCTTGCTACTGTCTGTCAGTTTTACAGAGGGTAATGGTAGATATGAGTTCTGAAGCGTTGGACTGGAAATGCTACAGTCTCTCATTCCATTTAACATACCTGTACAACTTCTCTGGGGAATCTGTCTTACTCAGTAGAATCAAATGCTAGAGATACAGTGTGACATTCAGCTCTACATCACTTTCTCATTCAGGAAAATTAACTTTCTACTCATTGCCAACCAGTAAAACAAATTGCCGTGAACTCCCCTTCTCCAGCTGTCCTGGAACACAAGAGGGGTTAGTGCTGTGACCAGGAACAGCTGGCTGAACTAAACTTGGGCACAATAAAAGCAATATTGATAGGCAGAGGAAAATATTTTGGACAAGTAACCAACACAGCAATAAAATCTTTGCTTGAGGGACAGCTGCTCTCATTTCTTAAGGTGGTAGGCAGCCTCAGCATGGTTCTGCATTTCTCATTACACCATATGACAAAAACCACCATAAAAGTCTTCCTTCATTTATGAGCAGCCGTGAGATTGGACCTTCTCCTGGCAGACTCTGACCTGGCCACACTTATTAAAACATCTGTGACTGGGTTTGCAATGAACTGAATTTGAATGCACTGCTCTGAAATTAATGTGATGGGCCTCAGACAGTCATATTCCCCACAAGCAAAACTCTACATGAAATCACATGAATATCACAAGGATACACAGATTTAAGACCACTCAGTGTTTTTTTTTTCATATTCTTCAAATGCTTTTTCAAACAATTGCAACTTTTAACATCCATATAATACCTTATGGCAAGGAGTTCCACAGTTTAAATTAGTGTTTTTTGAAGCAGTCTTATCCTTTTACTTATTTTGAACTTCTCTTGTATTGTTTCTTTTACTGTACCTAGGTTTTGTAATGCATCAGACAGTGTTCTGTTGCTGTCTATTCAACTTTTTAATGCTATTCATGATTTTACAGAACTTTATAATTTCTTCCTCATGACTTTATAGGATGGAGAGGTGCACTATGTTTGCTGACCCTTTTTATGAAAAACCCACAAAATTTTGATCATAATTTTTTCCTTTTTTTCTGTATCTGTTCCAGTTCTACTATATTTTTTTTTGTGCAATGGGATGACTGGAATCATACCTGTTCTTCAAGATGTGAGCTCCCCATGGATTTGTAAAGTGTTTCAATAATGTTCTCTGCTTATTCTCTATTTCTTCTCTAATAATTTTCAACACTTTATTTGCTTCTTCACAGCTTCTGAGCACTGAACTGATGTTTTCCTAGAAATATCTGTTATAACCACAAGGTCTCTCCTAAATGGTAATGATCAGTGCAGAGCATATCAAAGAAATATTTTATTTCAGTGAACTAAAGTTTTTAGTCCATATCTTAACATATTTGGAACAGCCAGACTGGTGATATTAATTTATAAATTTCATTTTTAAAGTTAAAATATTTAATGTTTTGATTTAGTGGAAATAAGATTTCCACCACCCTTTAAAAAAAAAAAAAAAACAACAGTTTCATGGTGTAAAAGTAAAATAATGAAAGTATGCAAGAGATGAAAATGCAGTTTCTTCTCAGTTCAGTGGCTGTATTTCAGAACAGTAGATGCAAGGACACAAGGATTTCCAAACATGCACAGAAAAATCTAAATCTAGTTTGGGTGGATTGTAAAAGCTATCCAGTGTTTCCATGTCAGCTTGTTGTTCATTGTGAAGCCTAAATTATAAAAAATATCCACCAGCAGTACAAGAACAGAAGTTTAATAGGTTAAGTCTTAACATCTACCACTGACCTGCTCTTTGGAAGTAAAACATCACCACAACTTGAACAATCTCTAAACAAAATCTCTGACTTTTGCACCGCAAGTATTTCTTGAAGGAAGAGAGGCCATCTCATTAACTCATGGAGGTTTTGCTCCTACTTTCAGCACTCTATTCAGAGAAAGTGTCATTAATCAGCTTTCTATTAATTAGGGTGGCTGTATCTTGGCAGCAACATTCAAATTACTCAGGGCTTACAATTCAGAAATATCCTCACCACTACACTGAATGGTGATTTATCATTATAGCAAGGAGACGTTAATTGGAGCAGAACTACAGGCCTCACAATTTAATCATATTTTAATGGGTTTATAAGTCCTACTAAAAATATTTCCAAAAAATATTTGGTGACAGACTAATGTAATTAAACTGATGCTTTGGTTTCTCAAACTTTGAAGGGTCACCAGTTACAAGCAATGTTTCAAAAGCAAATCTCATTTTATAACACTCTGTATCATAATTATGGATGAATAAGGAAATCAATACAAAAGCAGGAACAGAGGCTGTAGAAAATTATTCTGGTCAAATCATTCATTAGTATAATCTTTTATGTGGAATGCAAAGACAAGCAACAGCTAAGATCTCTGTTGCCTATATTTTTTAAAAAGAAAACCTTTAATGAAGCTGCAACCAGAAATGTATTTTCATGACTGTGACCTGAGATATTGTATTTCTTTTAGTACCTATCAATTTCAAACCCAAGTCTGCTCAGCAGGATGAATAGGGCTCTCCTAATAAATCATCCATCCTTTCCACTCATGCATGAAATCAGTGTAACATGCATGAAAAAAGATAACAGATTATTACACCAAATCAAAAAGGAATAAGGTGTGCCTGTATTTTTAAGGAAATATGTTCAAGTAGGATTGCTGTGTATGCTTAATGCTTCTGCTTCGTTCTTGATTGTGAAAGTTTTATGGAATAAGTTTCAGACTAAATGAAAGGAAAGACCAAGCTATGTTAACATGGCACTTACTCTGACATCAGAGCTAGTGTTAGAGAAGTACCATGGAAGCCAGGTTGCTGGACTACCAAATTTTGAAAAATAAAAAGAGGGGGAGAAAGAAAAAAAAAATAAATTACAAAAGTGGTTTAAAAGCAATAGGAAGGAAAGAGAAACACATTTAAAACTGTTTTTGCTAATTACACTGTTGTCCCTGTGCCACGTAACAGATTTTCAGTCCGCGGCGCTGCGCTGACACCTAGTGGCGCTCGTCGCGCTTCAGTGGGACCCTTGGGTGGATGGCCGGATGCTGGTTCCGGATGAAGGAAGACTTCATCACCTTCATCGTCAGAAACCTGCTCCAAAAGCTGCATGAAACACTGTTGGAAAAGAAGTGCTCACCAGCCCCGGCCACTCAGTGGACTGGCTTCATGCAAAACACGAGGATGAGTTTTCATATTGAGGAAAACCCAACTGGGAGAGACAATGGGAAAGCTCACCTGGAGAGATGCAGCAATGACTACAAGCCAACAAGGAAGCCCATGACACAAAATGTTCTCTTTCAGCTGGCCACTTATTCATGCATGCAGAGCAAACAGCCTGAGCTTATCATTCTACAACAAAATCCAGCATATCTCTGTGGTCACTATATCATAGCCCAATGTTAAGTCTAAAGAAATTAAAGGAAAACTACTGACCCAACCCATGTATATCCCCTTTAGCTTGAAATACCTCTTAGATGCTTCACTGTGGCCGATGCAAATAAATTATGACTCTCTGTTTTTACCAGGCTGCAGTATGTCTATATAGTGAGATGTATCTGCAGGCTTAAATCTAGAGGTGTTAGTGATAGGTGCATTACATTCAGGATTTCACTGTATCGAAAAGTTTAATAGTTCAAACCTTTAATAAGTTTCAAATATTTGGAAAAAACATTCCAACTACTCTGACCTGTTTTCTTCTTTCCCTTGTCTTGTCTAGAGAATCAGCTACTTGGCTTTTTCTGACACGATTTACTGGTTGAATAGCATTTGCTAAAATTGATAAAGTATGGATTATGGATGAAATCCAAGGACTCAGTGAATTTGAAGGGAATGTTACCTATGAGTTAAAGAGGATCAGACCCAAGCATTTCATTTAGTAATTTAATGGTGTTCTTTCAAATATTGGTCCTTAAAAATGCAGAGGTTCTGTTCTCATTGACTATTACATATTCATCGAATCACATGGAAGTACTGCACCATATACACTGGAACAGGTGAGATCAGAACTCTACTTGATAAGAGCCACCAGAGGACAGATGACCTGGTTAGAAAATAAGGTTTGGAGAAAGTTGTGTCCCTATCTTTGTTTGCAGATCTATATATGCAATGAACTCCACAATTACAGTAACATTCCCTATCTGTTATTCAGAACACTATTTAGGCTTATCATGCAGCTCCTGTTGAGACAGGATATTATAAAGCAGACCTCCCTGGCAGCATACGTGGAGGTTATGAACCCTGTGGTACTATTAGGCATGCTGAGGAAGAGAAAGGGATTTATAGGAGCACTGTACCTCTGAATCAAATCTGGGTGCATTTATGTCACCCCTGTGAGGGCTTCTGAGTACATTCAGTAATTTCAGCCAATTTTATAAAAGGACAGAATTACCAACAACATTAATTTCAAGTAAGTCTCTTGAAAACTAGAAGATTTTAGGGCTTCCTCCTGCCTCTTCCCAACGGAGGTGCTGACACATTTCTGCCCTGTTGGTGCCTGCCTGGGGAGCTATACAGGGTCGACACCATGCAACCTGCCCAGCCAAATGCTGCCAGAAGCCCAGCAGGGATGTGAGGAGAGCTGGAGGCAGAGCAGAGAGTCTGAGGAGCTTTCGGGAGCAGGGGTAAAGAAGGTTGGAGTTGTCTGTTTGCAACTACAAGTTTTATAGGACCTATTTGTTTCCGTAGAAATTCTTTCCGTTTGTATGCAAGTGGTACAATTGTCAGAGCCTACCACAGCCAGTTTCTCATGGTTTAAAACAGAATAAATGACTACTGGATAGAGCATAGGATAAAGTGGGAAACTTGGGGCACATACCTTGCTCTCACTCTAATTGGATAATATCCACAGGTTCTTAGGATCATGTCTTTCAGAGAAAATCTTCAGATGCTGAAATACTTACTACCCCACATTAAGATCAGTTCTCAAATAGCTTATGTAAAATGATAGGTGTTTTAATTTTATTCATTGAAGAATAGATCTCTGTAACAAGACAGTCTTTATGGATTGATCAAATGTACTGCAGCTTTGCTGGCTTAAGATGTTGAGAGCACACTGTTTACAGAAGGACTTTTAAGATATGAAATGCCATATAAAATTTGGGGGTGGTTTGTTCTTTTAAAACAAAAATGTACTTTTAGGAGAAAAATGACTTCTAGCAAGAAAGGTGATGAAAAATTTTTTCTAAGTACTGGAAGACCATAAAAGTGAAGAAAATATTTCTCTTTTGGTTTGTCACTGTTGAAAATATTTACACCATATTTTAACAGTTTAAACAATATTACTAGCATCTGTGAATGAATTTCCAGATTTGTAGAATACATTCTTATAACTAAATTTACCTATGTGTTTGAATAGAACACAATTTTACAAATTCTCCTCTTCCATCCTTTTTTTTTTTTTCCCAAGATAAATTTAGCATTGTTAATGAAAAAGTTACAGCAATCACATAAGCAGAGATGGGACAATTAAAAGTAACTATGTTTTTCATTTGATGATTTCTCTTTTATTATTGGTGTCTTCAGAAGTGCATGGGGTGGCTCACCTTCTCCTGCCTTCTTTTGACTTTTGTATGCACTGATTTTTCACAGACCATACTAATCTAACAGTCACTGAGATCACTTGAAAAACTCAGCACTGTATCTACTGAGGCAGATCGACTCAGAGACTTTTCTGAGATGAGCAGAGGTGTACAGAAATGATACAAAGGTGGACCAATATCATGTCTGGAGTAATAACTTGGTATAGGAGTAATAACTTGGTATACTGTCCTGGGATATTTTATTACTGGAAGCACCTTTAGATTGCATGGAAAATAGCAGTCCTGAAGGCCCTAATACCACTCCAATCCAATACTCTTTTTCCTAGCTAACATAATTTTGCAAATCCATGATGATGCTCTACTAAGAAATCTCCTGGTGCAGAGTGGAAAAACTGGCATGATTTGTTCAGACGTGCAGACTGAAGGGCATATCTGGAAGCTGCTCAGCAGATAGAGTACAGCTCTGTTCTGATTTCAACCAAATATCCTGGGGGTCAGCTACAGTTGTAAGGTTTTGGGTTTGGGGGGTTTTTTGATGGAGGGGTCAGTGAATTTCATGTGTATCACCTTTCCTTTTTGTCCCTTTTTTACCACTGACTTGGAGCTTTGTCTGAAGGTGTTGGATGGGAATTCATAGGCTAGCAATGATACTCAGTGATCTGTTAAAATAAAGATTTCTGATGGTATGGAAATTCCTCATTTTCTTTCCATTTTTTCTAAGTTACCTGATAAATCCTTTGAATATCTGTATCAAGCTACCATTAACCAGCTCTCGGTTTGACTCCTGCTGTGTTCTGTGTATTCTTCTCCCAGCAAAACACTCTGGCCATTGTGCAAGGGGCACTGCCATCCAAATATGTCATATCTCTTCAGATGGTCCATGCCAAAATAATTTTAAGTTATATTTCAACTAAAGAATAAATAAACAGTCTGAAATTTCTTTTGGTAACCTGGTTCATAAAATTTAAAAACATTTCCTGAAACAGCACTTGCAATTTTTTGTGACAACAAGCTGTGGAAACTGTTCTTCATATGTTTCTACAAATATTTGAATTTTCAAGATATTCTGGATATTTGAATTTTCAAGATAGTCTGCTTTGACTCCTTTGCTAACCATAGTGTTCTCATTCTTCAGCAGTACCCCAACATGTGGGATTGCTGGTAGGAATGCTAAACAAAACAGATTTATTACAGTACTCAGTCACAGGTACTGCTAACTCTGATATATGGAGAGTGTGCTCAAAAAATCTGATTTTCAAAAGCAATTGGTTCACATGGTACAAATCAAATGCACAGAAGTGCTTTGCTTCCACTGGGGTTCCCAACTGATCTCCAGAAATATTTAGTTCTTGCTCCCAATATTAAACAGAGAGAACAGTTGAAACCTTGATCACTTTTTTTTATTTGTAACAATGAATGTAATCTCTTTAAGAGTGTCAGTTATTTAGGTCCCTAATAAAAACACCTAATTCCTTTAAATGTGACACCATGCAGCCTTTGTACTTAACCAGAATGTATCTAGAGAACTGTAAAGCACCATTCAACAAGTGTAAAAACTGTTCATAATATTTGAGTGAATGTTCTAGGAGGGACAATAAAAAGTTTATAATGTCAAATAAAATTCTAGATAAAATTATTGAGCTTGTTCTATGAAAAAGTGAATAACACATTATGATAATACAGTCCTTAGACAATGATATAATCATGGTTTTTATTATCAGGATTTTTATACTGATATTTATATTAAATGGACACAAATACTTGTGCTTCTTTGGCTCCAGCAGAATTTTTCTCCAGTCTCTTCAGGTTCACTCTGTCTCAGACACATGACTCATAACTTCTGGCATGTAGAATTCTCTCCAAGTGCCTTCAGGAGCTCCAGTCTTCTTCCACAGAGTAACTCCACAGGAATGGGTGTTCCTCTCCCCCATCCTTAACCACATTTGAAGACATCTTTACATAACTTCATTCAAAACCTGAAAAGGAAACTCAGATTGTTCCTTGGCTTCCTGTAGGAGCAAGTTTGACCTTTTCACGTCTATATTTAACTTAAATATTTATTCAGCAAAAATAAATTCTGAGTGTTTTTACTGTGTTTTATGGAAATTTGGAATATTAGCTTTATATTTTCCTTGATTTTCCTTTCTTTTTCTTATGAATTGAAGTAGCTGGAGTTACTCTATCTGGATATGCTGCTTGTTTGCAAACAGCCTGTTTTCAGGCAGTCACTAATAGTGTTTCTGCTCATTTTTGGGGCCAGACCTGTTTAACATCTTTATCAATGATCTGGATGAGGAGATCAAGGACACATACATTCAGTTTGTAGATGACCCCAGGCTGGGCTGAAGTGTTGATTTTTTGGAGGGCAAGAAGGCTCTGCAGAGGGTCCTGGACAGGCTGAATCAATGTCCTGAGGCCAGTTGTAGGAGGTTCAACAAGGGCAAGTTCTGGCTCCTGCCCCTGAGTCCCAACACCCCCAGGCAGTGCCACAGGCTGGGGCAGAGTGGCTGAAAAGCTGCCAGGGGAAAAGGACCTGGGGGTGCTGCAAGAGCAGCTGAACATGATTCAGCTGTGCCCATGTGGCCAAGAAGACCAAAGGCATCCTGGACTGTGTTAGCAATGGTGTGGCCAGCAGGACAGAGCAGAGATTGTCCTCTGTGCTCAGCACTGGTGAGGCCACACCTTAACTCCTGTGTTCAGCTCTGGGCCTCTCACTACAAGAAAGAAAAATGTGCAATACAACTGGTGAAGGGTCTGGAGCAGAATTCTTATGAGGAGCAGCTGAGGGAGCTGGGGTTGTTTAATCGCAGAAAAGGAGTATTAGGGAAGACCAGGGAAGGTTGAGATTTGACATTAGGAAAAATTTCTTCATGGAAAGGGTTGTCAAGCTTTGGAGCAGGCTGCCCAGGGAACTGGTGAAGTCATCATCCCTGGAGGCATTTAAAAGATGTGTAGATGTGATACTTAGGGACATGGTTTAGCATGCATTTAGCAGTGCTGGTTTAATGGCAGGACTTAATGATCTTGGAGGTCTTTTCCAACTTATTCTATGATGGTATATAAAATGTTTTCAGAAAAAAATATGGAAACCTGTTGTTTTAACAAGATTCAGATGAAAAAAACTGTAGTTTTTTAAAAACTCCCTAAAAAATAAACCAGTTTCAATTTTACTGAACGGATGTTTTCAGTGTAGTTTTCAGATCTATTTTAGAGAGAATGATTTCACCGGAATGCTCCCTTTTTTCATTCTATCCCTGAATGCAACTTGAAAACTGGAAGTTTATGTGGAAAACTAAAAATACAGTTTTGACCCAACTCTGGAAGAGAGGAAGCACAAGAAGATTAATCACAAGCAGGCTTTAGTGTCTTTTCTTTTAAATTCTTTTTATTATTATTTTCATTGATTAATGATCCAATATCAGTAAGTTAAACTTCTCAATAAAACCAAAAATAATTTTTCTTATTTTCTGCATGGGAAAATCAAGCAAGAAATAAATGGGTACAGAATTTGCATAAAGGAGTTCACAGTGCTGGATGCTTCATATTTAGGATGCTCTGTGCTCTCATAAGATCTGTAGTTCTGAGGCCTTTTCAAAAGGCTGACCTGAATTACTAACTCCAACTTTAACAGCAAGGGAGAAATCGTGGGTCTTTTGAAGTTAATAGCCAAACTTTCAAGGTTTTCAAGGGAACTGGTTTTTCATCACAGATCTATCTAATGTAATAAAATCTAGATCATCTAATCCCTAGTCCTGGAATTTAAGCACTGGACTTCCTTTTTACATTGATCACTGAATAGTTCAGAATTATAAAGAGAATATTTTTCCCCTATTGATGTAACATCTCAGGGATTGGCAAATGTAGGTGGTCCTATCACCCCTAAGAGAACTGAAATTTCTAATGGAAATTGGAGCACAGATGAATGAGCTAACAGCAGGGTTCAATTTTAATGACAGCAACAAGGAATTCTGTAATTAAGCACATTAAGGCAGAACAACCTCTTTGAATTTCAGAACATCTCTAGTTCATGCTCTAACATCTGTTTTTCTTACACTGCTTTAATCTGCATCGTCCCTTCAGGCATCTTACACTAAGGGCTTGACAGACTCCTAGCTGACAGTAGCTGGCATCCTTTTAATTGACAAGGGAAACCACTGTTGAAAGAGACTGGGAAGAGCTTCCTCTCTTCCCTCAGGGTCTAAATGCTCTGCTTTTGCAGAACTCCTGCAGGACCTGCCAACTACAAACCCAACCTGAAAACACAGGCAGGATTGGCAGAATCCAAGGAAAAGCTCACCTGAGATCCTCTTATGTTTTAGACCCTTTTACTTAGGATTTTCACCCAGTGTCCCAAGGGGAAGAGGTTTGGTATTTTGTCACATCTTTTATTTTAGCAGAAATTGAAATAATTTCTGCTTTAACAACCAAAAAAAAAAAAAAAAAAAAGGAAACCTTGGCTTAGGTCCCGCTGGAAGCAGATGCAAATGAGGGGTTTATCTAAAACTTCTTGTGCATATACTTATGAGAAGTAAGAACATGTATGTATGTTTTGCTGCATCAGGCCCATTGGACATATCTTGGAGAAACATAAACATTGTCTAGAAAAGTGTTTGTATCGCTCATAAGCAACCCCAAGAAAATATTTTATGCCCCATTATACCAAATGCATTCATAAATTTGTCATCCAGTTGTGCTGGCTTTTTTTGACTAACTCATTATATACATAAAATCTCTATTTAGGCTGTATGCTTCTGGTTTAGGAACTTTATCTTCCTGTTAGTATTTAAAGCATTTGGTGCCGTGTAAGAAAAAGCAGTGATTTTAGTCACTTGTTCTGCCATTTCTATGATCTTAGTTATTTCAGTCTGCTTGCTGTCTATGATTTATCATTCTTGACTCTATTCAGCTTGTTGAATAGTCATTACCTGGTGATCTGCTCAGATTAATAGTACAGATGTTTTCCAAAGCAGACTGTTTGATGTCTGTTGTCAATGTGCTGCATTTTCTGTGATCTGTTTTCATAACCAATACTCATGGTCAGGTGCTGCTGACTGAAACTTCGTTTATATTCCTGCATGGCTTTCAAAAAGACTGAACTCTAACTTGTCAGGACTACTGTAACAATGGTGGAATGATTACGATTAAAGCTAAACTGATATTTCCACTTCTGCAGCCAGTGTTTCTGGTTTTATTATTTAAGTCTTTCAAAGAATGAAAATGCATTACCCAGATGATTTTTCTTCCCATTTTTCTTTCTTTTTATTTTTTTTTTTTTTTGCTTTCCTAAAAAATCCCCAACAAAACAAATGGACTAGTTTCATTAATCTACTCTTTCTTCACTTCTAAAACAAACCAGCTTCTGTGGATAAAATGCTAAACACAGTAACATGGGTAAAAAAGCAAACTGATAAAGATATAAGACACATATTGAGCCTTGTTATTAACAGACTTTTGAAAACAGAAGCCTTGCTGAGATTTCAGAAGCCATTAATGGCACTGATATTTCTCATTATTTGCTCAACTCTGTATCCTGTTCACTAATCACTTTGAATCCAATACCTCCCACAATCCAACGTGGGCACTGAGCTCATTACAGATTAAAAATGTAAATCAGAGAAACTTCTGAAACAGCAGTAATTATGACTAGGTACAAGTCATAATCCAGCCATTGCTTTGCTTTACTTCCCCACTGTACCTGTTGGTTTTATTTGCTAAAAATAAAAACCAGACCATATTTTAAAAATCCTCACATTTTTCATCAGAAAGATATGCTCTCAGGTACTCTATTCTGTTAGGAAGCAGAAGCCTTAGGCTGAATAATTTGGAAAATTACACACAGTGTAGTGACAAAAACAAAATAAGTGTTGCAAACCACTTTCAAAATGAGATACACCTACCCAGGAAGAACCTGCTCAAGGGGAAGTGGTTTCCCCTGGCAGTTTATTCCAGAACTCTTAGCCTGGACCCCACCGTGTCCAGCAGGCACCTGGCACTCTGTCCCCGGCAGAGGACTCCCCAGCACCGACAGATGCTCGGCACTGCATCCCCCACCCACCTGCCCCCAGGACAATATTTGTTTCATCAAGCTGCAGGAAGCTGAATACATAGATAAACCACACTATTTTGCACACCTCTGTTTTGAAGAGCTGTCCAGGATAAGTAATGTTGACCAGTGTTGTGAGAGTGTCTAATTATTTTTTCTGCTCAGAAACCACATGCAAACTAGTTGGCCCTTGCTGTCTCTTGTCATCTGATGTTACAAAGCAATCTACACCGTCTGTGAGCTTCAGAACACATACTGACAAAAGAAGTAGTTTCCCTGGTAACAAGGACCATATGAAAGCTCTCAGAACATATCCTCCCCAGGAGTTAATTTGTTTCAGATGGGAAAGGTGATTACTTATAAGAAAAAAGGGAAAACAGCTGAGCTATTAAAGGATGAAATAGTAAAGAGTAAGCAGTGTTATTTGTTCCACTTCCACTGTTTTCATTTATATGCATGATATATATATTTTTATATATAGAAATACATACTTTTTTTTATGGACTATCATTGTATAAATGCTAACACAAACATGTACTGGATTTGGCAGTAAAGAACTTGTCTGAGATCTTCAACACCACCAAAATATGAAAAATCTTTTCTCAAATATAAATTCAGATATTTCACAAAGATTTCAAGGATTCAAAGAGATGAAAACACTACAGGACACATGAACACAGATCTAGCCAAAAGATTAAGGTATGCAATATGATGGGATTGCGAAAATTAAAGAAATAAAAAGCAGAATAAATAATAGCAAAAGTCACAATAATATTCAAAAATAAAGCTGTGTATGTGAGTATAGTGTTCACATGCAGATAACTCTAAGGAAACGTAGACCCCTTTTCCTCTAGAATAACTGAAAGAGTTATTGACCTAGATAGTCTTCCAGATGTGGAGTGTGGGTTGCTAATGATTTATGGCTCACTAGGCATTTCAAACAAATGCTCTGTGACTGTGATTGAAAGGGAAAACTGCCTGAGCATCCATGAGCTGAAGAGTAAATGGTGTCCAAAACTGGGCATGGCAGAGGCAAGGGATGTGTCACAACTCATGGTGTGAAAGGTGATCAGTGCAATGAACACTTCAGTTGATCACTGATTCAAGAGTGGGTATTTGCTCAACTGTTCAATCATCACATCCCCAGAGATCCTTTGCCATAACATTTCAGTGAGCAAGGATTCTGCTACACTTTACAAAGCGTAAAAAAAACCAAAAAAGGTCAAGACATTGCTGGAAAGAGGAGCAGCAAATGAATCACATATCTTTAAAATGAGAGCTATGAGTACATAGATGAGATTACTGAAACCAAGGGGTTTCTGTGTTTTCACAGGTTTTCATCGGCTTGCTTTTTTAGGTAGAATTTGTTGATTTTGGTTTTGTTCTGGGTTTTTTGTTTGTTTTGGGTTTTTGTTTTGTAGGGCTTTGGTTTTCTTGTTTGGTTGGTTTTTTGTTGTCTTTTTTTTTTGTTTTTACTTTTTAAAAAATTGGTTTTGGTTTTTTGTTTTGTGGTGGTTTTGTTTGTTTTGTTGGTTGGTTGAATTTTTTGGTTTGGTTTTTACAGATGTATGGTGAGAACCAGTCCAAAAACTACAGATTGGTCTTGGTCTTTAGAGAACACTACAACTGTTAGAGTTGAGGTAGGGGAAATTAGAAATGTCTTGATCTCTATATTCTTGACATAACTGTGATAATTTCTCTGTCATTTTTCAAAGAGTCTATAACAGTAGCAGTTCCTTCATAAAGTTAAATATTTTTCTTTTTTGTTCTTAACAGCATTAGTTCTTTCAAGTTTTAATAGACAGTGTTATTATTTTTTTTCAGCTAATGAAGGTATAAAAATTAATACCTGTTTGAGAAAGTTATGAATAAGCAGTTAATAATAATGGATATGCTTCAAAACATTTTATTAAAAAAATAAAATATATATTACAATGTCTCTTTAATGTCTCTGTTCCTGAAAAAGAAGGCATGAGCTGACTGATTCTACAATTTTGCTATATATTTAAAATGTATGAAGGAATTCCTATAAATCATGCTTTAAGCAGTGTGCCACACCTCAAATTAACTGGAAACCTGAACTGAGCTCTGGCAGGAGTCTGTGATTTTCTTGCAGAAAAGTTCTACTTTTGGAGAGTATGTGTATTCCAGAATTTCCTCTTGCTCTCAAAGTGTTTCTGGTTACAAATCAAGATATTCCTTTTGATTTTAAAAGATGTGACTGACTTGGAGCAAAACTTTGAGGAATGTCTGAGTGCCTTCCCTCAATTTTAAAAGTGATGTAGGCACACTGCCTAGAGACAACTAGGTTCACCAAAAGATTTCTAAAGTTCCTGAGAAGCTAAATCCTTGTACTGCAGGGAACCATACTTGGTACTCACAGATTAATCCACAAGGATCATTGAGTCCAGCACTTAAGTGAATGGCCCATACAGAGATTGAACTCACTATCTCGGTGTTATTAGCCCCATGCTCTGACCAGCTGAACTAAAGTGTTCTATAATCTAACTCTCCTAGTTCCTAAAGTAAGCAATGAGATGTTGTGGTATAGGAATGGTGTTCCCCAATTTAATGTTCCCACTGAAACACTCCAAACCAAGCATCACCTGCTCACTTCCCCATTCCATTCTCCTTCCCCCTCCTCCCTGCCGTGGGCTGGAGGGGAGAATTGGAGGCAAAAAAGGCAAAGATCACAGGCTGAGATAAGAACAGCTTGCTGGAAACAACAACAAAAGAAAAGAAACAAAAAGTAACAGCAACAATCCCAATAACAGAGTGTACAACAGAAGGGAACAGTTCCCTCGTGAGTGCTCATGGAGCAGCGCCCAGCAATACCCGAGTGCTCCCTCCACACTACCTGACCAGAAGGGATCCCTTCACCTCCTGCCCCCTGCACATGCCCTGAGGTGGTACAGAACAACCTCCTGTGTCCTAGACATGCCCCTCCTGGCTACTGACAAAATGAATCCTGTCCTGGCCAGGACCAGGACATGAGATGTCTCAAACCTTCCCATCCGCTTTTCTGTCAAACTCTTTCTACCTGCTCACACACTGTTGGTGTCTCGGTGACCTGTAACTGGGTTTGCTTTTATATTACCCACTGGAGATCCTTTGAAAGTTTAAAATATTTCTTTACTTTTTTTTTGTTTGTTTGTTTGTTTTGTCTTTCTTCCTCCCCCATTTATTTAGAGTACAACTTCTTTAATATTAGATAGTACAAGTATTTAGAAAGTGTACTGAATAATATAGACAAAACAAAAAATCTGATTTCTGTCTCTTTTTCAGAGTCTTCCTTATTACTAGAAGTCTTCAGATTCCTTAGTTTTTCCTAGGGAAGATAAAATCTCCCACATGTTTATCTTCCCACTTTAGAGTCTTTACCACTTCTAAAAGCCTGTGGGCTGAGGAGCCCGATCTCTTTCAAGAAAGATAAAATCACCTACACTGTCATTTTTATGGCTGTGCTTTCTGTTTCTGAAAGGCTGTCCCCTTATACAGATGACCTCTCTTTCCTAAAATAATTTGTGACACATTTTTCATTTCTGTTCTATGACTGGTAATTTCCATCCCATATCTGCCTTATCTCTCTCACCCACTACTTCTGGACAAGGAGTTGTTAAAAGTCAATGTCACAATTAGTAGCAATCTCATTGTCCTGCAACTTAACAGTGATACACTTCTTTCTGTGTTCTTTGGGCTTTTATTTTTGCTGCAAAGTGGAGGATCTAAAATATAGATGATGGTAGCATAAAGGAAGGCGGCAAAAAAAAAAAAAACCCAAAAAACAAAAAACCTAAAATTAAGTGCTGACTCCCAATATTTGTACAGAAATATTTTTATTCTCATACTAAGTATTAATTATAATTGTTGCTTTTGAGGATTTATTCTGTCCTAACTAGATATCTGTGGATTTTCATATAGTCCGAAGAGAACCAAGACATACTTTTGAACTGAAAATTAATTCATACTCTGATATGAAGTTATGAAACCTCATAGCGAAGAAAATCCTCTACTTTATTATCTAACCATAGTTTTTCCCCCCCAAAAAATTGATTCAAGATGCATTTTATCCCGTTTTTCCAAGGGGCAGAGCAAGAATATATGCCATTGGAATAGCTGTTGATACCATAAAGCCATCAAATAAAGAACATAATTTCAAGCTAAACAGTGGAATCCTGTCACAAACTAAACACTCCATCTGGTGCCATTTAACTGAAATAACTTCTTCAAGGCACCACTCCCATGAAACATACAAACTTCAAACAACATTATTTTACTACAAATATGGGCTATAAAACTTGATAGAAAAAAAGGAAGCCATAAAGCCCTCAAGTTCCCTCTGAGCCTGAGCTAGAATCCAGATCTTCCTGAATTAAGTCACTTTCAACATGTTGTAACAGACGACTGCATGTCCCAGTAGATGTAAGTTTTTATTTTCATAATTCATTCTCAGCTTGGCTGGGAGCAAAGTAGCCACCTCCACATTTTTGGCAAGAAAACTTTCTTTACTGGAATAAAGGTCTGCCGCTTCAATGGGGTGTTTGGCAAGAGACCAGGAAAAAATAATATCTGATTTCCCTTACACTTGACTTCCTATTTTTTTCAAACTTTAACAAGGACTCTCTCTTCCTCCTTCAAATCCTCCAATCCAGTTATAATTGTTCTGTTAGCTCCTTTTTGAACCACTCACAGACCAAATATTTTATATCTGCTTTACAAATATTCTATTTTTAATGACACTGAAACCTGTGAGCTTTGGAGGTACTTTTTTTGCCTCAACTTCCCAGTTTACTAGCATCTGAAATTCTTTTACCCACAGGAAGATTATTATGCCAACATCATAAACCTGCATTTTATTTTCCAGCATAACAATGAGCTTTCTTTTCTTTTACAAGATTTCAAACATTCATCAAAAATCTCTGGTCAGTATATAACTCTTGTCCCTACAGTGTCTTTTCCTTCAGGACTTTTCTATTCTAATTATGAGCCAATCTATGCTGTAGACCTTTTCTTCCCCCTAACCAAATTTATCCTCACCGCAGCCAGCATGATATCCTTTCCACAGTAGAATCCCTTGTATTTATTAGTGTTATAAAGAAATGTGAAGGGGTTGCTACAATAATTCAGCCTTCATAAAGGAAACATGAGTGCTGTTGCTGCACTAACCTGAAACAAAGCACAAAATATTTTTGGTGTTAGTTCATAACTGTAAAAATTATTCTGTTCGAATTGGTTTTTACACTGGTCTGAGCAAAAATGAGAAATACTTAACTACTCAGATAGAAAAACTCTCAATTTAAGAACATGAGATCTCTGTAGACTTTTACAGAACACCCCAAACATGCTGCTATCTACAACAAATTTCCCCTGACACAGATCATCTGCCTCATTTCCCTCTGAAATAGAAACTGAAAAAAAACCCTAATGGAAATTCTCTTGCTTAGGAGACTAAACTAGCAAATTTATGGTCTGTTTGGAGCTTGAAAGAAGCCATGTTTTACCTGAAAGTCATGAAAGTGAGTGGACTTGGAGATGAAGAACTTACCTACTATGCTAAAAAGCTTTATGCGTTGAAACTGAATGAGAACAACTTTCTGAAAGCTGCAACTTTCACAGGGGTCTGTTATCCAAGACATTAAAGTTAGGGTGCTTAACAAAAACTCATCTACAAAATATGGCACAGATAAGTGTAAAAATTTAAGCAAAACCAACAAAAGCAACAAATTAAAAAAAAAAAAAAACTTTTGAGAAAGTTGCAACCGACTAAACAGAGTTTTACATTACATTACCATTCTCAACTTTATCCCATACAACCTCTAATAGAGGAGAGTAAATTTGTTATTAGGCAACTCCATGGTGCTACAGGGGAATTACATATAATAAAAAACGAATAGAAATTTTAATAGTGGTGACGTATCAAAACCAATTTTAAAATGCTTATAACTGTATTTTAAATTCCATAGTACTTGCAGGGATATAACTAAGTTTTTAACAGAATGAGATGCTGAGGGAAGCTCTCAAGGGTTCCTGGAAGCAACTTGTTAAAATTCTGTCACCAAATTGAAGGGAAATTGAGATTAATTTTAAAGCCTCTAATGCAATTCATACTTTCTCTGGCTAGAAAAAAACATCCCCGCTAGAAATGGTCCCTGGTAGTCATGAAAACAACTAACAAATTGTAATTTATTTTGCTGTTGGAATGCACAGCACTGGTCCCAATTACATTATCAAAATGTCTTGGGGATACTATAACCCAGGTACCTACAAGGTCTTCATGTACATCCCCATCCAATTACATGAACTGAAGCTTATGCCATTGTGTCACTGGAATGCATATGGTTTTTCTTCCTGGGTTGAAGGAAGGCTTGTGGGGTTTGTTTGTTTGTTTTACATGGGTAAACATATCAGTAGATTTTCTGGTCTAACTTCTTGAAATATGAGGATGGTAGGGAACTTTAACAGGAGCTGTAGGAGAAAATGTATGTTGCTGCCTGGGGGCCATAGAAGGAGAAGATTTAATGCACTAGAGCACTATCCCCTGGATGCATCTGAATATGCACTGTTTTGCAGATGATCTTAAAGATTTAGTGATTGACTTTGAAATAACTTCATGCTTTCATTCCATTTTATTGTGTGTTTTACTGTGCCTTTCACCTATAGCGAAGGAGAACTTGTGTGAAAATTTAGGCTTCATCCCTATAAACACAAATACACTTAAGCAATTGAATAGTTCCATTACCTTCTGGGAGACCAGAAGAATGTACTTGAAGTGAAGTATTCACATCTACAGTAACAAGAAAGCAGTTTAATTAAAGTATTATGGTCAAGCATTATAAACTGAGTTCTTTTCCAGCAGAAAAGGCTACATGCTACCCCTGCCATAGCAGTGGTATGAAAATGGAAGTTAAAATTTGCTTGCTGTTTTTCCTCAGTAGTCATATAATCCTAGCTATTGACAGACCTCATACACCCTTCTAAACCTTAGAGAACATTTTGATTTTTATAGTTTCTGTCAATATGAAAACACCAGTGGAGGAATCATATTTTTTCCAACACAATTTTTCCGTATCTTTTTTTTTAGCTAAGACAAAGTGTTAACATTAAAAAAAAGAATTTAAAGCATAAGCAAGAAAGAATAGTTTAGAGGAAAACACTACTAAGCCAAGATCAATAAAATACCCTTAACAGATGACATTCTAATAACATAGATAAAAAACCATAGATACTATATATTTACTCTTAGCAGAAAACTCACAAAATGTATCCTGAAGTTACTCAACAGCCAATATTTATATTTTTAAGTTGTCCTGCAATATTGTGAGAAATTTAAAAAGACAATATATCAGAGAAAAAAAAATCACCTTGAAGCTATAGAAATCTCTGTGCCCGTGGCCACTGAAACTGTTCTGGTAAAATTAGTGTATTCAAATAATGTATTTCCAAAATATTTACTAATATAGCCTTTTTAACAGGCAGAAGCCACAATTTATTCTTTACAACAGAGGCAAGACATACTGTTTGAAGAAATAACATTAAACTATTTTTTTTTCCTGTAAGAAACATACTGATATGTTTCACATAGGATTTTGGTATGGCTTATTCCAGCATTCACATACTGTGGTGAAACCCTGTAATTTGATTCAGATAATTTTCACAAAGGTGCAATAAATGTTCCTATTTTTCAGCTGTATCCACCTTGAATATCAATAACAATCTGACTTTTGGCTTTAATAGCAGCAAATCAATGACATGTTGTAGCTTACACAAATGAACATACAACGGCTGAAAAAACAGTAGCTTAGTCTGCCAGTCTGAACATTGTCTTCTTACCTCTCTGCATTAAGTTATGTTTTAAGGACATGACCACATAGCACTATTTTTATTAGCTAACTAATAATATAAATATAACAATGTACTTTTTGAGAACTGTTACCTTTATGTTGAGTAAAGCATGAACAATTTTAGTTCAAAAGGCAAATGAATGAAAATAATAGAATACTTTTTTCAGGGCTATTCCTTTGTCACACCACAGTTAGAGGCTGAGAATGTTTTACTGTGGTACTATCACTGCCTGATATATCTGTTACATACTAGCAGTGTAAAATTATTTCATTTTTCCAATTAAATGGAATAATTGTATGTAGAACAGGAGTTTCCAAAGCCTGAGTGTAAGTTTATGACCATTAATACCAGCAAGATCTGTAATAGATTAGTTAGATTTAACTGGACAATATAATATACTTGTGACTGTCTCACCTCTAATTGTGCAAATACTTTAGCAGCACAGGTGCATCATATTTCAATCCATCAGCATTTTGTTAAATACTCTAGCCATGCTCCAAAGAAGTGGCATCGTGGCATCATGTCATCATACTCTCCAAAATTACTGTGTTGCAGGTATTTAAATTATAGGAATTTTTGTTCAACTACAGTTTTAACTGATAACCCTGTGCCACACATGACCACCACACTTCTCTGTTTCTCCTGGTTTAAAGACAGTTAAGCCTTGTAAAGACAGACTTCAGATGTTCACCATATGTAAATAAACCTTCAAAGTAAATGGCACTGCAATGGTCAGTACTGAAGGGAGAACAATCTGTAAACACCACTTGGACAAACCAAGTTTTAATTTTACAGGTTCGAGTAGATATGACAACAGAAAGACAAGACTGTTTCTTGTGCCAGGTCTCCATAGGTTTCACAATCATAATATAAAGCACCGTATTCTCAAAGGCCGTATTTCTGACATTCAGAGGAATCTTTAACTGTCAAAATACAAGTCACAAATACACTGATCCATATGACCTTATTTGCCATAATTTGCAATTCTACCTTTTGCCAACATCTTTTTATATCTTCACATTTTCCTCCACAACCGGCAAAAACCTTAATTCTTTTAAGAAAAAATTGCACATATGCAAACAGTCAAACATCAGACAAATATAGGTTGTAACAGCAGTCAGTAACTATTATTATGTATTTGGTGCAAGCTGCAGATAAGTGCAGCGTTTTAAGTAGCAACTATGATCACAAAAAGGAATGTGGTTTATGGCATGAGATGTATGGCATAAGCATCCTGACTCCAGAAACAGGAGTAAACTATTAGTGAAATGGTGCCTCAGAGCCAAAGAGAATTACCCATCTCAAATCTTAAAAATTGTCAATCAGAAAAAGAGAAATCAACAATCAAAGGCAGATCCTATAGCCATCCTAGCATCCTGTCGTTTCAAACAGTTCCAAAGAATATAGGGATTTCAAATACATGCATTTATACACCTATGCAAAACACGGAAAGCCAGGCTGAGAAGTTCATACAACAAACACAGCAAAGCTGTTATAACTTCCTTGATGTTGCTTAGCCCACAAGACATGCCTGTTTCATCCTAATACAATTAAGATAATTTCTTCAGTCTGAGAATTTAAGGCTGTCCTGCAGTTGAAGTGGTCCTAGAGCTAGAGAGTAGCTTCTAAACCTGGGGTTGCAAGTACTGTATATGGATGGAGAATTTTAGAATTAATGTCACTCTCCAGCACATTTAAAATTTATGTTTTCATTCAGTAGAAATGTATTCTTATAATTAGTCCTTTGACAAATAACCACCCCGAAAAAAGAATTGAGGGACCAAAGGTCAGCTTCTTTGGGCTTGAAATTTGGCAAAATGCTTTTAAGATCACCCTTAGGAACATATGTGGTGATGTTACTCCATGCGGCCCCAAGTGACCGCTGAGAGATTTGTTATTTCACTTTAGGCTATTCTCTTTTTTCTGGAGATTGAATTTTAAAGATGAAAACATTATAGTTTAAGGACAAAGGTTCAACCTGAACATCCAGTTTCCCTGTGGGTTTTATTGAAATTGTTTTTGTGATCTTGTGCCTAAAAATGAATTGAATGCAACACAGCAGGCACCGGGTAACACAATACTGACATTCAAAAACAATTAAAGTGGCCCCAGCTTTATTAATAACTAGGGAATATTGTGTTTTCTAAAACAGATGCTTTAGTTATACCACAGAAATTTAATACAAAGCAGTTGTTATAGAATCAAGGCATACGGTTTATAATGGTGCAAATTATTGATCATTTTCTTAATTCAGTTTGCTTTGTTTGACCATTCACCCATAGTCTTTCATGGGCTATATTAATTATTTAAGCCTGAGATACCTGATAATAGCTAATTACTCATTAATACAAGTCACAGAAATAGATGTTTTGATGGGTAGATTTTATCCCATGTATCGAAGTGAGAAATGAATTTAAACTGCATTTAAACTCTTCAAGGTATTTGGAGGCAGAAAAATTCAAAGACCAGTGAACCTTTATGTAATCAAAATCTATAAGAGCAAATAAACCAAACAAGACAAAATCCTTTCCATTTTTTTAAATACAACTTAAACAAGATTGTGTTTGAAAGTTGGAATTCCTGGCATGTTTCCCCAGAAACATTCTGCAAATATATTTTTACTTCATTAAAAGAACACTTCACCCAATAACAAATCCACAATTACATCCTATCCTGCTGTCATACTTCCTTAGATAAGTGGATATTTTCAAGAGACAATAAAAACATTTTGGAAGTTTGCTAGCACATAATTTAGAACATATCTCTGTACAGATCTTGTATATGCACAAGACCTGTACCACTCTCTCCTATAATTCTCTTTCACAGCTTTTTTGTCTTTCTCACCAAGCCTGAACTTCTGTCCTTGGCCTTCAACTGGTTCTTCTTTGTCATCCCATTATAGCCTGTCTCAGCCTCTGAGCTGCTTTTTCACAGCCTCTATGTACCTGTTTGTCCTGGAATCAGCCCCATGTGCTATTTATATTAATTAAAATATCTTTTCTAAATTAACTTTTTCTGTCCATTAAGGCTAATTAATTTCAACAAAGACGTTGTCTGCTGAGATGAAAACACAGTAGCACACTGTGCATTTTGGGGTGGATTTGTCTGATCTGCATATTTAGACTGTAAAATCCTCATGGCAGGAGCTATGTCTCCATCTCTTCCTGATTCTGTGAAGCAGCACAATGTTGGCACCTAGAAAATAATTTGTTATAAGAATAATAAGCTATGTTTTGTCCAGGCATGATCTAATGGTGTCCTTTCTAAGGTTATGCAGCAAGTATGAGAGACAAAAGGTACTTTTTTCTTGAATGAGGATTGTTTCCCAGAAATATTCACATTTTAAATGGTAAAAAATATCATCTTATTTTTTCATTTAACCAAACTTCTTTTTCAGACTAAAGCTGTTTAAACAATACAGCTGACCTGATTCTCACCTCAGATAACTGGCAAAAGAGGCACTTTCAAATCTGGGATTTCAAAGTGTTCCAGAAAAATCTCACATGGATTGCTGCTCACATTTAAAGGTAAATTAGACCATTAAAAAGGACACAAATGAGCTCTAAACACAGGGAATTCAGAGCCTAACATTTAAATGGTGATAATTAAATCATTATAATAATAGTAAAATTCTTCCTCACTGATTCTCAGTCTTTGCACCTTTTGACTGCCTGTGATTGTTCAAGATAATAAAGTTAAGTACATCCATACGTATTTGGAAAACTTGGGCCTAATTTTATGTTATATTTACAGCATATGTTGGAGTTTTTTCAGTGCTGAGACATCATTTTCCTTTTCAGAATCCAAACTCTCTATGGGCACATAAAAAATATTAATTATTTTCCCTAATTCACTGTTAATATGTGATATATCTAAAAAATAAACCCTTTAAAAACCTGTCATGAGAAATATTCCACATATCGCGACTAGAGGTGCAAAATACCTGAGGAAAGGCAGCTCATCAAGAGTCCTTGCTTTACTTTTGAGGGTTTGCTGGTTTCCTCTACCCATACACAGCACTCGGGACTCTGCCACACAGCAAAGCTCACCCTGCCCTGCCAGCCAGCAAATCCACACTGTGGGTGTGATGCCATGATGATTTTTGTCTTTTCTTTTATACCCCTTTTGTACTTTTTTACAATTTCTGTATTCTTGGTGCTTTTTGCCTACATTCTCAGACTCTTTAGTCAAGCTGGGAGACTAAACATTTTAGAAGCTTCATAGTTAGGGGTCACTGTGCCCCAGATCCCAAGGTCCTCTCCAAAACACTTTTTGTAAACTAAGATAGAACCATCCAGGGGAAGGTTCCTTGTGGAGGTGGGTCTCGTTCAAGCCTCTTATTGGGGAATCTTTGATAGATATGCTAATTAGTAACACCTACAATGTTAGACCAGATTTTCTTAGGAGGGCATTGTGGTGTGCATTGAGGTGCATTCGACCTGGATGTAGTGCATTTAAAGATCCTTAAAATAAATACCAAGGTAAAATCCCTTTTTCCCTTCTAAGTGTGTTTGACTCTTGATTTTAAGACCAGGAAAAGGCATCAGGTGTGGGTTTGGGGAATGCACATGTGTGTAGAAACATTTGTTAGAAGAGGTTACATGGCCAATAGTGTAAGCAGGAAAAAACACAAATGCCACTTTGTTCAGCCAAGGATTTGGCCAACCTTACTATCAATTGCACCAGCTTTTGTACTCTTTGTAGGCAGATAATAACAGCTGCCATTGGTGTATTCATTTACACACAAGTGCATATAAATCAATACTAGGTAAGTACTTTAAAGACATGGGGTCTGTCAAGAAAAATAACTGTTTTACTTTTGCCTTTTAAAAGCTCTAGGTTGGTGAAACAGCATGTTAAAAATCCATTCCCAAGTACTTTATACTATTGCTTCAGAAGATAGTAATAATCATAGAAACCTAGAGCTACCAACCACCTTTATCATCTCAGCATAGCAGCTTGTTTCACAATGACATACTTAGTAAAACCAAGTCTGTCAGAAGTATTTTTATGGAAAGCATTGGCTGAACATATGTTTTCAGGTAAAGCTTCCTGTCCACATACAAACTGTCCCTTCATCATGAAAGGATTTTTTATATAGATTTGGGTATATTGTAGCTTTCATACATATGTATGTATGTATGTATGTGTGTATATATATATATAAAATAAATTTTAAACCTGAGAAACACTTCTTCATATGGAGGAAAACATGTATTTCATACCAGAAGCTGTGAAGTATTAAATAAAACACTCAGATAAGCAAGCCTCTGCTCACTCACAAATATGTGAAGGATGAGCCAGATCTTGGAACTTATATGAAGTGTTCTGAAGGCAATGAAAAACCTTCAATTCATTTATCAGTGTGCTTTTCACAATTCTTTTCACCATCCAAGTATGTTATCCTCAGACCCATACTGAAACAATTTTGGTGCTAAGCATACTTTGGATTTTGCTCTGAATTAATCAATGATATGTGAAGAAGTCAGGAGAGAAAATGATTCACAGTGGTTAACTGAATATGGCTAGGCTGTAATTTTCTTTTTCTTCTATTTATATTCAGAATTACATACCTCTACTTATAAAGTCTTCCAATAAATTCCAGTGTCCGGATCTGATTATGAATAATAAGTTCATCAAATGGATTTTGGATTGAGCCCAAAAGCCAAATCAACAGCTGGAGCAGCCATAAACATGCAACAGATCTTTCTCTTACTTACCAGAGATCTCGCAAAACAACTGAAATTATGATTAATGACAATTTTTTATACTAATGTGCTGCATGCCTGTCTGGAAATTTTAGCCATTACAATGGCTAACTTGGACATTTATCTGGAGTTTTACCTCTCTCAGAGATAATGAGGTCGTACATAGGCTAATGACCAACTATCTTCTGACTGAATCCTTCAAGGGCAAAAGCAGCAAAAGGAGCCAGAGTTACAACTGGAAAGAACAGCAAGTGTTCATGGTTGGTGTTTATAAAGAAAACAACCAAGCATGCAAAACTGCAGGGTGCTGCTCCCTGCTTCGCCTGGCCCTGGTCACTTGGGTTCCTCCACAGAAGTCCCTGCAGATCCCTTTATTCTGGTTAGAAAAATAAATTATTCTGAAATTCCTGAGACTGTCCTTTGTGAAGGTTGAGTTTTCTGGTTTCTCTAGTTCACCAAACCACTGATAAACCTCTGACAACCAACTCAAGAACCCTAAAATGGCATGAGGGGTAAATTTATTTGAGCTGTCATGCACGGACTGAACCAGTCAGCCTTCTGATCTGTCTGTCCTCAAATTATGTAAACACCTACAAAACTGAAGCTGTACTGTCCTGTGCCTGAGCCCTTTGACTAGGGGGCAGGGTTTATACAGAGAAAAAGAGCGAGCTTCCAGATGGAAATATCTAATTTTTGCAAATGTTATCAATTTCAGTAGGAATATTATATAAGTGGAGCTAGACCAGGCCTTGAAATAGAGAGATGAAATAATGAAAAATGTGAGCAGAAAATGAATGGAGACAACAGAAAGAAAAGACTGTAGAAAATAAAATGAGTGGGGAAAGCTATGTTAGGGAGAGCGTACTTTGCAAAGCACAATTTTTTTAAAAACTTACATTCAATACAAACAGATTAAAGGTGGACAAAAGATTGTTAAATGGGAGTTTTGATAGGAGATCTGATATTGTAAGAGGTTGAATGACTCCCAAAAGGAAAATGACCTCTGATTAGTAGGAGGCAACATGAGCCAAGGGGAAAAAATGAGAGGGCTAAGGGCTGGACAACAGAACACAAATCACAAAAAAAAAGAGGAGTAACAGAAATGAGGGATGAAAGCATGACCGTGACAGCTTGAACTCTGGGTGCAACAGGGAGCTGCTGGGCATCCAATGCAGGGAAGATGAATTATAGGAAAGTGGTTTGCATAAAATGAAGAGACAAATACATAGATGAAGATAACAAAGAAATGTAAGGGAGAGTTTATTTAGAAATTTAATGATTTAAAATGTAGGTCAAAATTTTGCTCAAAGTATGCACTTTTTTCTCAGATATTTAGCAAGATGGACATTTCTACATCAACTAAGTGTATCAAAAAATTTGTTCCTATCAAAATATTTTTCTCAATGTTGCATAAACAGAGACATTTTTTTGTACTTTACCATATAAAAATAAAAATTAAGGTTGTCCAAGGAAGAGGAATTCCAGGAATTACAAGATACCTCCAGAAGTGAAAGATTTTATCAAGACCAAGATCACAAAATAATAAATCTAGAAAGCAGCAACTATTTTGCAACCTTAAAAAATAAATGAAAAAATCTCTAATTACAGTGATTTCCTTTTCTAAAGAAAGTCTTCCTTTAAATAATAATCAAATCAAAGAAACAAGTCTCTCTGTTTTTATAAATGTAAGGAAAATATGAGTTCCTCATATTACTAGGTTTAAGAATACTACATGAGCTTATAATTCACTTTATTAATTTGGAATTACTTTTATAATTCAGGAAAGTCAAGTGCTTGTTTTAAAAATAGGCATATATTTCATGATGGTTGGAATGTATCTTATTAGCACAGAATCAAAAAGTTTTGACAGTCATGGACCTTTCCCTTCTTTAAAAATAAGGCTAGATTATTTTTGTGTCCTTCCTTCACTGTTGTTACTCAAACTGCATTTTCCCTGATGAAAGGAGTCTATCTTGTTATTTGTCTGTGGAGTGCCGTGCACAGTGAGAACTTAGCCTCACCTGGAGCTTTTAAAATAAATAAAAATGGTGTTCAAAGCTGTCCACAAATGCCCTATTCAAAATAGCTGTGAATGGCAAGTACTGACTTAGTGTTTTCCAGATAAATCAGAATAAACCCATTGTGCTGTATAACATTAGGATAAAAAACCAACAAACCCTTCTGCTTCAAATTGATCCACAGTAAAACAGAAGGATCCATTTTTTTTTCTTCACTGTCATAATCTGGAATCAGTCCTAATACCAAACCATAAACTTTTATTATTATCATATTTTTAGATATTAGCCACCTCAGCATATTTTTAACATGCTTATGAATTGTGAGGTTGGTATTTTAATGTGCAGTGTATCTGTATAATTGCAATCTATACCTCAGAGCTCACTTTTCAACTCCTAAATTGAACTGCTAACCTCTACGGTGTTGTTCATGGAAAATTCCATATATTTTTAGACTTTTGACCTAGATTACTTAATGTTTTCCAAACAAGAACTTCCCAGACTTTACCAAGAGAGTTGTAAGGGCAAAAAAACCCCACAGGTAATAAAAAAACCCCCATATTTCACTGGGTTGTTGTTTTGTTTCTGTTCTTTAAGTTGAAGATCACTTAGTACAGAGGACAAATAATTTCTGACAAAACATTTTCACTGTGCTGAACAGCCATCTGTAAGGTAATGGGTGCCAGTATCCTTCTGTTAACCTGTGAAGTCAAATAAACAGCAATTTATGCTGAGGAAGTTATCAATAAACAAATTGAGCTATATGAATAATTTTACATAGAGATGGCAGTAAAGAAGTGCAAGCACAAGGAAGACCTAATATTCTACAGAACTTGTTTTCTTCATCTTGCTGCAATCCTCAAAATTATTTTTCTGTCAAGGACAAATAAAAAGACAAAGCCAGAGTCAGAGTATAAAAAATATGTATTAATTTATAATGTACTACTTAATGGCTTGAGTGGATGGTAACAGCAGGGCTTAGAGCCTTGTGAATTATCAAAAAGGGTTAGCTTTTCCCTGAACATGTGCATGAATAAGCAGTGGTGGAAAGCTGAAGAAAAATCTGGAAGCCTCTGATCTCAGGTTACTGGAGTTCTTTTCTTTAAAGACTTACTTGACCTTATGACAGCATGTCAGCAAATTAGATTTAGGTACTGCTGTTCCCAAGAGCTCTAATTATGGTTCATATGTATATTCTGCAAATCATTAAAAAAACATGTATTAAAACTGCCTTACTGTACACTAATTTGCATGCACATCAAAATAGAAACTGTACAACCAGAATCTGCAGAATGGCTTTAGTTTTTCTGAAGCATTTAGATATTTCATAAATTCTCCTAACTATTATTCATTGTTGACATGTGTTTCTTGAACTGTCTGGGCAAGGATAATTTACATTTGTTTTTGGAAGTGGCTAACACAGATAACTGGTCTGCTCAAGAACATCTACTAAAATGAAATATAATTCTTTAAAAAAAATAACTGAACAGATTGCCCTGGGTGTGACATCTATGGAGGACAATGAGAATACAGTAATGAGAATGGCTTATGCTTGCTATTCCTCATTCACACTGAAAACTTGTCATAAAAATGTATTACCTGCAGTTCTGTACTGTTTGCAATTCTTTTCTTGTCATGGTAATAAGACATTAGAAGTTTAATATATACTGTGAAATACAATAGCATATAAAGATGTGTAGATATCAAAATATTTGCTACCTCAACTTCTTATCTTTTACTGTGTATATCCCAGGTTGACAAATCAACATGTCTATTGCTTTCAGGCTTCTGGGAGTAACAGTACATGCTTACAAGGAACACAGATATCTTCCTTGACAAATTGAAAAAGCCCCACCAAAGGTGGTAAAGATCTTGGGTGGGTGACAATATCCAGAACTGGGGTTACCTACCTGATGTTGGTGGTGTGTTGTTGTATTAGTGGCCCAGCTGCTCTTCATTTTTAAGAACTCCAGAGGAAAACCTTCAAATCTCAAAATGTAATGCCAGTTCCTGGCTTCCAGCGAGACAAGGAGACCCTCTGCAATTTTTCAAGACATCTTTGTATTCACTTATTTACTAATGGGAATTCAGTGTTCAGGACTGAACCAAATCAAACCAAGGAATCTGAGGATACAAACCAAAAAAATTCAGGAGATGCTCCATATCACCTTGTAAACTCACATGACATTAGGCTTGCATGGCCATACCCTAAACATATACTCCAAAGCTGATGGAAAAGAGTGCAGAACTGTGGAGGAAAGTCATCTCTCCCTCTCCCCCACTCAGCTCCACCTTTCTCTTATCAAGGGTTTCAAGTTAGGGTGCTATGGCTTCTGTTACCACTGCTGTGTTTCCTGTGAGTGCTCTGTTTATGGACTGGCACTTCAGTTACTTAAAAGAATGTGAAATTAATATTAGTAAGGCTGGGACTGAGCCCTTAGCTATCAAAATCTACATTTTGTGTGTCTTTAAAATCCCTTATATTACTGAGTTTTCTGAGCTGCTTAGTTAAAATGAAATTTGTCTGAATAACCTCAAACCTGAAAAAAAAAAAAAAAGGAAGAAAATATATTAGAGTAAGGCCAAAAAAAAAGTCAAACCAAAAGGAGGTTTTCTGTGGCAAAAAAAGTGCAAATTAAACAAAAGCAGTGCGAATCTATGTTAATATTAGAAAACATGCCACACCATTATCCTATAGAATCATTTCCCTAATGTAGGAGTGTGTGTAATCCTTCCCAAAATGTCATTAGAAGAGAATTTGTCACCCCAAACTTCAGTTACATTTACAGTAGAATATTTGTACAAGCTGTTTGCTGAAATACGTCTGATTCCTCAGTAAAGAGAGGAAAGGCAAGAAGCTCTAGCCTGTATTTACCATGGCACACACTCAAGATAAGCCTTAAAATTACCTTTTGGTGTCCAAACAGTGTGGTTTCCCCATCAAAAGGTTATTTGTTATAAAAGAGCTTTATTTGGCAAAACGTTGAGAACATTCACTTTTTAATTAGAGCAGCAAACTTCAGAGGCCAGAGTTATGCCATTTTACAATGCTTCTTTTCCTGATTATAAAAGAAACAACAAGTGCAGCAGAACCTATTTCATCCCCTGGGATTTTCCCATAGGTCAGTTACACTATGAAAAAATAAAGCAGGAATTGTAATGCTGAGTACACATTCTTAAAGTCTTGAGGACTTTTTAAAAATGTATGCAGCTTAGCTCCTGATGTTCTTTTTTTTTTTGCTCTCATAGTGTTAGAAATTTTAAAATTGTATTTCATTAATATCCTTTTCTTATATATTCATATCCTTATTTTTAACTCCATTTTTATCTGGAGTGTGTTTGCATTTAATTTTGTTAGTTAGGTGGAAGTGGGTCAAACACAGGTTTAAGTGTCTTTTCTTTCTCCATCCTTGAAGGAATGGGACCTTTTGTTTTACTTGATTTTTTGATAATTCTTGCTGCTCCCAACTGGATATTCTGCTGAGTGATTGCAAGCCTCTAGGTAAAACTAATTCAGATCTAGCTGATTGACTGTGAAAATTGTATCCAAACCTCCCTAAAATAATACACGATCAAATGACAAGTTGACACTTAAAAAAAAAAAAAAAAACAAAAAAACCCTAGTAGATTAAACTAGATTTATTATTTCTAAAAAAATAAAAGGTGTGACTACCTTCAGTTTTTAGCCAAAACAAATTACATTCTGCTTGTCATTTCACGTGATAAGACCCCGTAAACTCATTACTTAAAATGGTCACAGAGCAAATGCTGCAGTTTTGAGTGAGTGCAAGGTCAAACCTGACTGCCTTTATGAATCAGTATTTTTGTGAGAAGGTCGAGAGGCTCATTACCTGCCCCAGAGTCCTCTGTAGCTCAAGAGTTTGCTCTCTCAGAGTAGGAGTAGAGGCAATTGTAGTTGTGCAGATTGTGTTTATTTTTAGATATCAATGGTAATGAAGTTCTGCTTTAAACACCCCTGTGCCTGAGAGTGGAATATTTTGCAAGCCATATAGGGAAGGTTCAGTTGTAATGTTTCAGTGTTTGAGAGGCTCATCTATCTAAAAACTGCCATCCATCACTGAAGGCTGGGCTGCTGGGGAAGATTTGTTTGCCTCGAAGCGGCATGGCTAAGAGCTAGAGGGTCTTCATAAGAGGCTAAAGAATCTTTTCTAGAATAAAACACATTAAATACAATAATATGTTAATTGAATACATTTATTTAATACATTAAATGTATTTGGTAGTTAAACTACCAAAGTCTGTTTTGTAGACTTTCTACAAGTCTGTTTTGTTTTGCAGTCTGAAAAACTCCATTGGATTTGCTTGAGATTCATTTTGGGTAACACAAAAGAAATTTAAAGAAAAAATCCTTTGAAAAACCTGTCATGTTGATGTTCTAGAATAACTTAAGTAGAAATAGTTTAATAGAAGGTTTTAAAATAATAAGATAGATCAATAATTTCCCATGGAATCATCCATCATACGTAAGGAGTTTGGATTATAAAACTGAAAGTGACTTTTGGAAGATACACAAAAACATCCATTGCAGCATAGATAACAGAATTAATCAAGGCAGTTTGTAAAGGAATAAACCTGAAAAACTAATGGAAGGGAAAAATATGTCTGAGCATTGTCCAGTTTGTATGAGTTTTAAGGTTTGCTTGTCAAAAAAGATGTGTAATTGAATTCTTCATCAACCTTTAAAAATGGAAATATAATAAAGAATATTCTTATATCACTGTTCAGGTCTGCATTGGTGTAACATCTTGAATAGTATATCCATTGCGAACAGGTTCCAGCAAAACTAGAAAAACTAGAAAGAAAATATTATTAAGAATATTGACCAGCTGTAGAGAAATTATGAAAATTAGGATTTTTCAGATGAGAAAACACAGTTAAGGAAGACTAAGTAATAGAGGTCCATTAAAATCAATGATGAATGATGACTAAAACTTATACAGTCAAAGAGGAAGCAGCAAGTAAACAAATTATTTTTAAAATAAAGCAAGTGTCTTTATAAAGAAAATAATTAAACGTTATTAAAGAAAATAATAACGTTTTGGAGCCCAAAGCTTCAATAAAGACCAGAGCATTGTCACAAAGGGTAAGCCCATCAGTAAGTCATAAGCATGATGGTCTGTGCCCACTCTCTATGACAGTTAATGACATGAGAGACAGGAAAGCAAATGTTACAACAAAAAATGCAAAGACCCCTCTGCAGCATGTTTCTCACTCCCTTTCTTCAAACCTGTTCTTATGAGGATTATGATATTTTCAAAAATGCTCCAAATAGCCATGACTTTCTGTAAAGTCTCTTCCTTCTCTGCAACCAGACTTGCACTCTCTACCTGAGGCATTTAGCCCTTTCCTCTCTGGTGAGATGACATGCTGGCCTATTATTTTTACTTGGTTTCCACTCTTGGTCAACAGGTGGATTTGCCCATGACAGAGGTTTCCTGTAATTTAATTTGCTTTGACAAGAGAACACAGCACAGTTAAGGGATAGGAAAAATATCTTATGAGAAAAGAACCTTACCTCCAGATGGGCCTAATAGCATCCTTCCAACAAGATCAACAGGAAGATGGAGCAATGCCCTTTGCTGCAGTGAATGACTGGAACATGAGAGATTATGGGCACAAACTGAAATAAGAAAGCCCCAGACAAGGCAGAAGCAAAAAAAATCTTTGCCTTGTGGGTGTCACTCTATGAAATGGGTTGCCCAGTTAGGTTGTGCAGTTTCCATCTCTGGGAATTTTCGTGACCCAAGTGGTTAAAGCTGTGATCTGACCTCACAACTGAAACCAATTTGAGCTAGGCTCAACTAGAGATTTCTTGGGGTTCCTTCCAGCCTGAATTTTCTAGTATCCTATACTTGGCACTATCATGAATTTGATCCACATGCATAATCCATAGCAATTATTGTAATCGGCAATTAATGTAAACAAGATTTAAAACTGACACACAGTTTGAACATGCAGAAAGAGTTTATTGCTTGTTGGACATATTTCAGAATGAGCAGGTGGCCAAGGGATGTTTCAATTGTAGATGGTTTCCAAGAGGTAAAGGATGATAAAAATAAGGTAACTGGGGAGGAAACAATAAAACTCATAAGGCAAGAGATAGTCTGATGATACTGCAGTGCTTTTCCTCCAGTTCTCCTATTCTGAATGATGTTTTCACTGTAGCTCAGTTAGGGATTCACTGTTTTATCCTGTGAATGATGAATGAGAAAATTCTGAAACTCTGGAGATTTCAAGGCAAGAAATTTCAAGCAAGGAGATATAGGAAAAAGAAAAAGGTAGAGTTTGTTTATTCTGGTATAAATAGTTTTAATTTGGCATAAATAATATTTTATAAATTCAGTAAAAATAATTAATTCCGTTTCCCTTTACTGTTGAAGGTCATAAAAGAAAAGTCTAGTGAAGGGTCTTTCAAGAAGGAACTGTTATGAAAAACTTATTTCCTAGAAGACATCGTGGTGGAACTGAGTCAGTAAGAAAAGTTGGTAAGAGTATGATACAGCATCTTTTCCCTCCACCTGTCAGTTGGCCATGAGTTCCTCAGTCTGGGTCATAGCACCTTACATGATGTGAAAGCTTTCTGTTCTGCCTTTTAAAACTCTTGGGGGATGTGAAGGGATTGTATGTCAATTCTTCTCAAGAGAGATAGTGGAAATTGTCACTTGAAACAGCTTGCATGCTCTTTGAAGTTCACGCTGGGACACTGACAGTTCAGCATTCTGTGTGACAGACGCCTCATATGCGAAGGTAGAACTGCTTTGACATAGCACATTCCTTGCAAGCAGTGGAAGAAAGTCTGCATCAGAGTTTTCTGTTACAGAGAGGATACAACATCATGGTCTATGTACCCATGACGGAGGATAGTGGTGCTCATGTTCTTACTACAGTCATTTCTTCTTAAAGAGTATTATTTGCTCCACAAGCAGCTTAACTTATAATACCATGAATATTTTATAAGGCCCTTGAATGAAGGATGTTCAAGCACTCCAGTATGTGTTATTGCAGAGGATGGATACTATAAAAACTCTCATCCCCATCCCCTTCGTCTCTGACTACTTTTTCCTATCCTACATCTCAGCGTGTCATATCAGTTATGCCCACAGAATTGTTCATGAGGCTGCTGTGTGGAGTGAATCAAGAAAATTATTAAGATTAAAAATCATGCTCCAAAACCCAAGGTTATTTACATCTGACAGGAGGAAGATGGAAATTTTATTGCAAATGTTTGAATAACTACTAGATTGGATATCAATATTCCTTTCCAGTGCTGTTTTGTTCCTTATTTTGTATCTAAACATTTTCTACTAGAAATGGCCAGTTATGAGCTTACATTGATATATGATTACAGTCTGTTGGAACTTCGTTTGCCAAAGACATTGCTAAAAAGTTGATCTTTTATCTTGGGAAAAGCTGGAATATCTAGCTTTTAAATGCCTATAGCTGAAAAATATTATGACCTCTAAAAGATATCAAGGTAAAGGTCTGTATTTTTTAAGCTAAATACTACAAACAGAAATAGACCATAAAATAAACTAATTTTGACATTAAATATTAAACAGGGAAATATAATCCAAATGTAGAGATTTTCCATACTGACATGATAAAATATAACTCACTACACAGAGAAATATTTTTTATAATATATTGTATTTTATAATCTTTGGATGTATAAAAATTACAGCATATTGTCATTCAATGATTGTCATAACTAGCTGGAAACATGCAATTAAAACCAAAGAGCAGTCTGGCCAGCTCTGCCAGGTCACTTCTCTGGGACAACAGTGTGTGTTCAGACAGTGTATAGACTCAGGGGGATCTTGAACAGCGCAGATGGAAAGTCTTATTTACTTCTGAGATTCAAATGCAGACATTTAGCAAAGCAGACAGTGTAGTGAGGTCTCAGAACTAGCTGAAGAGTTAATTTGATAAATCCTGAGTTTTTAACTGGAAAAACCAAGTTGACTTATACCTCAAACATTTCAGACTGTCAAGAATTATATCATTTTTCATGAAACTTTGGACATATTTTAAGCAGAGAGAAGTTTCCCTATCTCTTTACTAATATGATGATGTTTGTTTAGTTATATATCAGTTATATATGAATTGATAGAATTGCTATGAATTTTCAGCTGGCATCATCACTAATTAAGTGCTATAATGTTTATTAGAAATAACTATAATATGTATAAATTTTTCAGCTATGTGGTTATAGTATAGATAATTAATAATAGTGGAACATTCTTGGACTCTTTCACTTAAGATATCATATTAAATCTTTCACAATGCATCCTGAAGTGGAATATGGAACAATGGTGATATACTAAAAATAGTGGGGGGAAAAAAGAGAAAATGTGAGATGTCAGTGACAACAAAAATATTGACTTCAGAAGTGTTTCAGAAAAGTGAACTGGGATAGAAAGCTTTCATTTCAGGATGGACATATACATAATACTAATGCCAGGTGCTATGTGAATAGTGAGACAGGTAAATTACAATCTCAGGAAATCTGCCCAAGTAATTAATTTCATAGAATTAAATATGATTGTACTTATAACCTGTGATGTCCATGAGGGGAAAGCCTGCAAGACATTCCATGTCGAATCAATGGCTACAACACTGTGAGTTTATTAAACCATCTTGCCACAATGTCAATGATTTGAAAATGCACACAAAACATGGAGATTTCACCCATGCTGAATAAAAGCCATGTTCAGAGGTCTCTCCAGAAAAAAATACTGGTTACTTTGACACCTAGCAAGGACCATTTTAGATTAGCGCCTGAAAGTTTGCTATAATTTTACTTTATGTTCTGTGTTGCTCTGTGCACAGTCTGCTTACTACAAGGCTTTATTCAGTAATTTACTAGAAAGTCAGAACCAAAATCCAGCATTTTTGATCTGATTACCAGATTGGTGAAAAATGCAGATCCAGAACATTTCAGAAATATCACGAAAAAGCATATTTTGAGTCCTATTTCTTCTAAAGGCTAGTGCTAAGCCTCATTTCTTTCCCTTGGATCACCACAAAGAGGACTCTGAGCCAAATAGGAACTTGCAGTAAAGATGGTAGCAAGACATTGCAAAGGTCACCAACGCTGCAAAGTCAGCATAACCTTCCACCTATTGATTCTGCAAATCAAGAAACTCAGAAGCTACTGCAAGTAAATCCAAATTCTATAAATATCAGGAACATGAAGGTTCCAATAAATAATTCCTGTCAAAGTCAAGTCTATAAACAACTTGTTAAAACACGTCAAACTGTCAACCATTCTTTATATTTTCAGTCCCCTTTCCAGTACAGGAAGATAAACCAAGGACTTGCTGATATTACCCTATAGAAGGCTGCTGGACACGCTGGTGCCTTTCCAAAGGTCCTTAAGAACTTTGAAACAGAAAGGATCTGGCAAATTTCTTTACAATGCTCATCTCTCTGGCAAGGTATCCAAAGAATATACAGTTGGAAAAGTTACAATCTTGGAAGCAAGCAAGCAGTTAATTCTACCCTCTAGAAGTCAATAAATTTGGACATACAGTGCCTGTCACAGCTTGTTAGAGAGCTTCCTTCTGAAGCAGCCAGCCTTAGAAAGAGTTGCCCGAATAGAGCAATCAGAGATCATTTCGTAACACTAACTCTGGTAAAGTTCAAGCATAGTCCACTTTTACTGAATACAGCTACTGAAAGAAATTCAAGCACATTTGCATTAGTTGCATTTAATTGTCAAGTTTTGCAGGGAGGGATATCTGACAGTCAGGCTTATTTCTATGTTATCAAGCATCCTGAACTTCCATAAACTCTTACACTTATGGTGCCCAACAGTAGAAAATCTGCAAGCTTAATCAAATTTCTGAATGAAGATTTCTTCTCACTCACCAATAAACTACAGTCTCCTGCAAGTTTATGTCTGCAAATGACATTGCACTTGCTATTGAGCCTGGTGCCTGCTCCGAGATCAGAAGACATTTCACTATGGTCCTCAGAGCACATATATTTATCCTAGCAGAAAAATTAGAGCAGCCCTGAAGAGAAATAACATTGATTAGCTCACATCTTCATGGAAAATTCTCTTCTCCCCAACAACAGGGTGGATCCATCAAATCTACCCTCTGGGAATGGCCTATTTCCCAATAGTCACCTCTGAAAGAATATCCAGGCATTTATCTCTTATCTGACAGGCTACTTGGGA
This sequence comes from Rhipidura dahli, assembly GCA_013399225.1. NCBI lineage: Eukaryota > Metazoa > Chordata > Aves > Passeriformes > Rhipiduridae > Rhipidura > Rhipidura dahli. The sequence goes on along the minus strand of VXAC01008201.1, from coordinate 1,116,504 downwards.
AAGGTTAACTCTGTCAATGAGTTTAATAAAAATTAAACAGCCAGGGCAGCTGTGATTCAGTGCTCAACTCCATCCTCCAGCTCTGTTTATGCTTTATTCTACAGCATAAGTGTAGACTTAGAGACCAACTTCATTATTTAGAAACCATAACTTCAGCTTTCTCCCAGAACAAGCAGAAAATCATAGTTTAAAAAGGTAGGAACTGGTAGGAAGTCATAAAAAGCCTCAAAATATTTTACAGGAAAACAAATTAAATTCCTGAATCAGAGAATAATTGAGGATGGAAGGGACTCCAGGAGGCCATGTAGGCCAGTCCTGCTATAAGTAGAGTCAGCACGGAAAAAGGACGAGGTTAAGGTTGCCTGCTGATGTGTGTTGGAATCTGGCTGAAAGCCACTTACAGATGCCAAACACATTTTGAGAACAAGCCAAATACAAGAGTCCAGACCTACCCATTAGAAGGTAATGGGAACTACCTGGGGTAGCATTGTATGTGCCCTGAAGATTTTAAAAGAAGGATTTGTCCTATCTACAGCAAAGAACTGCTCATCTGTTTGATATAAGGGCTCTCATACATAGTTGATTCCCCCTGAAATAAATAGCTCTTTGAGAGTAATAAGCAGTGCATTAAACTCAAATCCAATTCCTTGGCTTTCAATATTATTGAGCATTCTGCCATCCAAATATTAAACATGAAACAGCTGCACTATAAGAGTGCCAGAAATTTATGGTCAATAAAGACCCAACACTCGAGGCTAACATAAACGAAGAACAAGCCATCTGCCTAAAATCCAGAAAACTGTTTTGAATATCTGTCTCAAATCTTTGAGCAGAACATAAAGATCTCACAGGTATCCAGTAGTATCCTAAATAAGAAATGAATATTTAATCCCACATAATAATGCCAGAATTTACTTTGCCAATAAAAGTCTATCTAAATTAATTTTCAGCCAGAGAAGTCCCAAAACGTGTACACATCTTCTGCATAAGCATGGATAATTTTTTAAACACAATTTCAGAGAACATAATAACTCTCATTATTAAGCAATTCTGGTTTGTGCAGTGATGTAGGGAATATCAAACAAGTTCAATAGGTTGTTCCAGAATCTACAATAGGTTTTCTATAGATAAATACTGCGTTGTTTTTTGGAATGCCTAACTGTAAGAGAGAAAGAGAATGTCAATGCATAATTGTAGAGATAGCTGTTATTTTATTACTTATTGGGTGTTTCCAAATTATAGATAAGGGGTTTTTTTAGTAATTTCTGCATTTACTTTCAGTGGGCAATGGCTCTACCCTTTTCTTAAAGGTTCTCTCTTACAATAAAATGAACCGAAAACAGATGATAAAAAATTTCTACTATTTCTATCTGAGATAGTGAAAGCATGGGATAAGAAAATAATGTACAAGAACTTTATTCAACCTGTGGAAGTCAAAAGCACTATTGGAAACAGGACTAGTGTTCTAGTTTGTTACTAGGAATTTAGGAAGCATATTGCCTTTTCAATGAAAGAATATTATACTAGTTCTACAGAAATGTGAGAAAAATAATGATTTCCATAAAATCCTTTGCAATTATTCAAGTTTTACGAACAAAACTGAAGAATTTACAGTTGTTAAAAAAGAAGATATGTGTTGTAAAATAATAAAGCAAACCTTGTCCTAGAGTTATGTGTGAGGATTTTGAACACTTTTCTTTATAGTGACTTTTTTTCTCAAAGATTCCTATGCTTTGGGAACGCAAATTATCCACAGTATTCAGATCACCCTACAGACTGATAGCTATGAAATGCCTCTTAATTTAGGGATTGGCACTAAACAGATTTGTGAACGTTCACCTATACCATGCAGCAGTCTTACTTCATGGAAGCAAGCCATGTTACAACACCAGAATGTACCTTGACGTTTCACTTAGGGATTTTTATCAGAAAAATTACTTTTCTTCATAAAAAGATTTTTTTTAAAATTAGTTTTACTACATCTCATACAGACCACAGAGTGTAGTTATCAGGTATAATACAGAATTGTGTATTTCTGACCCTGATGCAATCAGTTTAACGTGGGCTAAATTTTCCCGAGTAATTTCCTAATGTGATATTATTTATAGTCATCCAGAACACCACAGGGGCTTTATCGTAATTAAGGTTTAACACGGCAAGAAGAAAAAGGCCAGATGGCCATCTAGCGCTCACTGTGAGAAAGGCAGGTGATCAAAAAGCCCCATGTGACAGAGACTTTGCATATCTGCTTTAAGAGCAACACTGTTTTCAGTCAGGGATCACGCTATTTCTGCAAAGCTGAAACTTAAAATTCTGTCTAAAACACTGACAACCGTAATAAACAAGCTCATTTCACTGCTTCGGTTATATCCTTGTGTCTAGACTTTTATAGCACACTCAGCAGGATGTAGCAGGAATACTGGGGCACACAGCTAGAATTTTCAGACTCTCGCAGGTGCTGCATGAATGCACTGAATTTTGGTAGCTGCCAAGTGCCTAACTCCATTTGGCTATGTAAATAATACCAGCTGATATGCTGACATGCCCAATTACTATTCATAGAAACATGGAATGGTTTGGGTTGGATGGGACTTATAAGACTGTGTAGTTCCAACCCCACTGCCATGGGCAGGGACACATTTCTGCTAGACCAGGCTCTCCAGGAAACCTCTTCCAGAGCCTCACCACCCCCACCACAGTAAAGAATTTCTTCCAAATAACTAAACCTACCCTCCCTCATTTTAAAGTCATTCCCCCTTGTCCTATCACTTCACAGCCCTTTAAAAAGTCCTTCTTCATCTTTCTTGTATGACCCCTTTAGGTATTGGAAAAACCAAATGAAGATTTCTTGCCTTCTCACATGCACAGACTCTCTGAAGCCTGTGACTATATCTAGGCTGCTCTGCAGGAGGGTTATGCTGAGCAGCCTGGGAGAACTCTGCTGTGAAAACACAACAGGCACACCCTGGAATGTGGGGTCTGAGAACGTGCGGCAAGACTCGGGTCTGGTCTTGCTCTGAGGACAGCTTCATAGCCATAGCAAAAAAGATAAAGGCAGATGTAATAGGATTCTTTGGCTGCAGTATGACCTGGTGCTGAACCAGAGCAAGTATTTACAGAAGATCTGTAAGTCAAATCATGCTTATGGCTGTCATTACATGTCAGGGTGGAGTTATGATAAACAATTGTTACAACTGTGTGGTAATGTTTGCCTGTACATTCTACAATGGATTCAGTGCAAAAAAATCACATTCCACCACAAACAAAAGTGGTTTTGTTTCCCTCGAAGGCAAAGGGAATCTTACTATTGACTTTGGCAACATTACATTTAATATGAAATTAACCCATTTCTGCTCATACATATTTATCATACTAGTTGTCCTTCACAGAAATTCTGAAATTATCACAGACTCATAGAATATGTTAAGTTGGAAGAGACCTCTGGGGGCCATGTCTTCCACCTCCCGTGACCAGCTGAAAAGAAGGGAGAAGCTTTTCTGACACCACAGTACTGACAACACCACTTAGAAACTCAGGCTGAATCTCTCTTGCAAAATAACAATACTTTTAATATACCTTCTGCTTCAGTGTGTTCTGCCTGTCACTTTGTGGTGCCACATAGAAAACAGTGGTACTCACTGAAATCCTTCAGGAAAATTGACAACACTTCCTGGGAATAGAAATCTTTCATGAAAGCTATTTCTAATGCCTCTGAAGATGCAAGAGACATAGCTAAACATCTCATCAGTATGTGTTCATTAGGAATAGCCCTTTTGCACACAGTAAATTTTAATTAACACTACCTTTGTCCCTGCAGGGAATACTGCCAATGACAGCTGAGTTCACTACCTTGCTGCCACTGGGTAAACACTGTGATGTCTGCCACCAACATGGATCTCTTCTGCACTCACATGTGGGTTCTTGTCCCACCTCTGCCTTATTTGTTAATTATGGCCACTGAAAATTATGCCATCAAGCTTTATTTGAAGGTACTTCCTGCATAAAGATAGAAGAAATTAAGTGACATTATAGCTAATGAGGGACCACCTGAGCCCTATAGCAATTTCTACAGGCATATGGGATCTGGTGGGCTATTCAAGAAAGTAGAAGAACTATCTGAGGTTATTTAATTCATTAAATAATTCCCTAGGTTCTCACTAAGTACTACACATACACAGGTCACAGTGTTCTTCTTCTCTTTTTTCCAGTGTACAATTAATGAGATCGCATACTGGGGAGTGGTTGGATTTAAATGTAAGAGATGTCCCATATGCAAATGTCCTGAAGGCAGCCCAGGCAGGCATTCCACAGGAAAACCATCAGTGTAACCTGGCACTACATCATTTTCCAATCTAGGTAACTGCACTTATCCCAGATAAGAAAATATTATACTAAGACAAAGGGGAAATCTGGTAAAAACTATCTCAAGGGCTGCAAACACATCCTCCAACACATTTAATGAAAGACATGTCTAAGTCCCTGCAACATTTAAAAAAATTCCATTGTCCTCTCCTCCAAATTTGTGACTCCTGTCACATTTCAAAGGACCAGATTCAGTCTTAAGAGAGCTGCAACAAACAGCTCACTGTAGAGAAAATAGTAGGACTTTATTATGATAGGAATACTACAAGGACATATGACTATGTACAATATATCCAATATATCCTCTATTTCTTCTCACTTCTTTGTCTAGTAAGGGGTGGTGTAGAAAGCACAGATAGCACTGTAGCTCGTTCCAGCCTAACCTCTCAGGTTTCCTTCCCATAAAACCACAGGGAAAGAAGTAAGACCCTACAATCCTGTCTTACCCACATCTCTTAGTATAGACACAGTCCAAGGGCCTAAACTTGCTTCTGCTAAATACTGCATTGGTTGTACCTTTTTTTTTTTTCAAAAAAGATTGAAATGAGACATAAACCCCCTCACCTTCCCCATAAAACTAGAGGACAATGTTCATGGCAAAACTCTTTGCTTGGAGCAGAAAGCAGAAGACAATCTCTTTGCTGGTTGCAACTACATCACTGACTAAAGAAGAACAAAAGGGGAATTTGTTTCGTGTAGTGTCCTGTGGTCCTGGGACCATATGGCCAAATATGTGTACTGGCAGTCAAGCTCAGGGCAGTAGCCAGTGCAATGTGTATCTAAACACATCTAAACACATCTAAATCTAAAAGTAATACAATAAAGACCTCTATACAAACATCCCAAAGTGCCCTGCTGCTGCTGCCACAATTATCGGCACATGTCAAAGGCAAACCCCTGGTGTTCTTCATGGCAACACTGAACGTGGGGTACAGGGTATGGTGCCCTGGCAGGCCAGTGAGAAGAAATCTGCTTTGATTTTGTCCCCATTGCACTAGGTTGTGTATATATGAACCCAAGTACAAAGAGAAGGCAAGTTCTCATTCAAACAATAATCCATTTGACACACCAGATAGCTCCTACTGAAGCCAGCTCTGGTTCCCCTATTCTCCTCCTTGCACGTGGACGAGAATAACTCCACGTGAACATAGAAATACAGAAGTAGGTCTACAAAGAGATCCATCAGAAACAGGGGCCATTTTATGGGGCTCTTCAGATGTTTCACTGCACCTACATTCAAGGAAAAGAAAAACCCTTCAACAATTAAAGGGTTAATCCTGGTATGGTCTTACCTCAGCTTCATATCTGACTCAGTTATTGGTAGTGCATCAGAACAGTTCATGTTCTCTGTATATTTGTTTGTACCCTACACTACTCTGAAATAGGAAAGTATTTGCATATTTGCAAAGAATGGTTTGGGTTGGAAAAGAGCTTAGAGATAATGGACAGCTTCTACTAGATCAGGTTGCTCAAAGCCCCATCCAGACTGGCCTGGAACACTTTCAGGGCATTTTCCTTGTAGACAAAAGAGAGAGAGAGGCACAGAGACATTTTTCTCTTTGGCTGAGACCCATGGCAGAGGGGACAAGAGAAAATCTTTGTAGTCGCAACCTTCAGATTGCCATTAACTTTCAGAATTCTGGCAAATACACACAGACTTGATTAAGACTATCATATGATATAAAATCCATACATGAAAATACACTTGTGAGAGTAATTAAATTATCTTACACTTGCCTGTTTGCTGGATTTTCTTCATTTTCCCCAGTTATACATAAAGCTTTCAAAGCTTTAGCTTTCAAAATCTTACCACCAGCTTGAAAGAAGGTTATTACATTGCATTTAACTTTCTTAGTTGTTTCAAGGATTTCCTGGTGCATTTTGTCTACTGGTGCATTTTTGAACTGCTATTAGGTGCCATTTTGCAAATGAAGCAGCTTAGGGGATAGGATACAGGACCTACACTTGCATATCTGTGGTGGCCATCTATCTACCTGCTGTCAGTACTGATTACAGTAAATGAAAATGAATTGGAATTCCAACTCTGCTTGCTAGCTAATTGACAGCAACTGTATCAGAAACTATCCTGACAACTGACATCTAAGTTGTGATGCCTCGATGCAATGGGTGAAAGAAGAAGTACCAGACTGCATTCCTATGCTTCTGGGACAGGGCTGGATCACTAGATAATTTGTGGAATTACATACAACCCACAGTCAATGACCAAATAAGGAACTTCACTTTACAGGACTGTCGATCTATCACCTTTCAGGGGCTTTAAGTTCACTTAAAAAATTAACTTTAACAGAAAAGGATGTTATTGCTTTTAGTGAGGTCACTGAAAGGGTAAGATCATTCTCAGTGATGCTAATGTGAAGGTACAGGGGTGACATGAGTTAATTGCACAGTTACCACTCTATTATTGATTTATACTCTCCTGATATTTACAGAGAAATAAAATAGAGTTTCCATTTTACACACTCTCACAAAATACAATCCACATAAACTACTGTAGAGTTGGAATTCAAATTGTTAAAATTGCTACATGCAAAGGAATAAAACCAAGAAAAAACATATTTTCTCTCTGTTTCTTTCCATGAAGCATTAAAACTATAATTAGGGATTTTGAATCAAAGCAGGGAAAGGTGATTCATCTACTGAAAGAGTTTACCAATTGCTATGTGCATATATAAGTGCTCTGCCTCTGTGATTAGCACAACTGTTGTAATTAAGGCACAGAAGAGGGCTGCATACAAGTACTTCAGGTACACATTTTTACTCTGTCAAAAATAAGATGAAACATGAATAGAAATGAATTGGTGTAAATTTACCTGTTTGAACAGTGGCAGTAACTTTAAAGCATATAAATAGCTGTTTTCCCTTAAAATAACTTCTTTTGGCAGCCTATTCAGACTGGTAACTCAGTTTGGCCACTTTTGTCCTTTTACAAGTCTGGATAGGAGACTTTTTGAAAGCAAGATTTCTCAAGAAGCTTCATTTGATACCTCCTTCAGTCATAGGGCTCATTTAAGCTTCATATTTCTGAATCCCCTTCCCTGTTTCATACAACACTGTGTGATGAACGGTATTGGGAAGAGATGTTTCCAACAGAGAAGAAAGTCTGAAATCCACTTCATGGTACACATTTCCAGCCCTGATGCTCAAACACAATAACAGAAGATGAATTTGGTGTACACCAGCAGTTCAGATGCAACAGAGGCCCTGGTTCCAGTGCATATGGTTTGTATCAAGCACCTGAAAAAATATTTCTTAGGTCTTCTTACACTCATGCTTTGTAGCACTGAATCCTTGTGCTAGACCTTGCTTTTTCATCTGTAGGGAGTCTGAAGCCTCTTTCCTATGTAAGTGTGGCCTTCTCTCCAGAACTTCTATTTGTCCCAACATAAGGAACATCCCATTACACTAGGTACATGAATAAGTAAATGGAACACAGTGAGCCTAGAAACTTGGCAAAGTATCACACAATAAGTCTAGTGAGAAAGCAAAGGAAGTAGCACATCTAAACAAATGTATAAAGATGTATATAGATTATCCCTCAAAGACATATCAGCTGTTCTGTGATGATGGCAGCAGAGACAATAGAGAAGCAGCTGTTTCTCAAGGACTTCTTTCTCAGAGGATCCAACGTATTCCACACTGGGGAGAAAACTTCCCTTCAAAGTACTCTTTCTCAGCATACTTCTTTTGGTTTACATCTTTTGTATTAAAGAGGCAGGCTAAGAACTCTTAAAACAGCTATTTCATAACAAATTTGATGCATTTAATTTTTTCTCACCAACACATCATCTGGACTTAAAGGGTCTTTTTGTTTCCTTTTCTCAGGAAAAGATGGATACCGTCATATTCATCCATGTTAGCATGCTACCAAATTACATAGACAAACTTTCTAGGAAAAAACAATCTGAGTACTTCATTAAAACATCCTACTGTCATGCTGGCAAAAACCATGCATCAGTATTTCCCATTGCTTGAAAGAAAATGCCTGTGTGTACAAATCAGTATGAGAAAATACACTGAAAATTAAGAGTATTATTTTATATAGATATAGATATAATTTATGGAGTGCAGTTATTTTTATGGTGGCCCCAGTATATTTCTGGGAGTTAGTGACTAAATTTTACAAATTATTTAGTAAGAAAATATATTGTCTTTGCAACCTTAAGTGATGTTTGATTTTATACTTTCTTTATTAAGCTTTTAGTTTTATGCAAAATATTTAAATAAATGACAAATTTAACTTCACCATCTAGAATATAAGAATGCCCATACTGCAATAAGATTCTAGGTTAGACTTAAGGGAGGCTATACTATTTCACATGGTTCTCTCTGAAAATGAAAATGTGGAGTTTTAATCTCTAGCTATGTTAAATAGTCTTAAAACTACTATTTGAAAATGTCATTCTTCTTCATTTTTATTACCTTGGAAATAAAAATAGGTTCATATTACTAATGTAAATATGAACACAGTAGAGTTTGATCATGTGTGCTGGATGTTGCTGAGCTCTGTAGACAGTATGAGGAATATACAAGAATCATAGATAGCTCTCCCTGGGTTCTTCATAGCTTCAGTAGTTCTATGAGCACAGAAAAGGCTGAGGCACGTATAAATCCCTTCTGGATTTGGTAGCTTCAAAACCTGAAGATAGACAGAGGTTCTCCCCCTCAGGGATGATTACAGTTATACAGTGAGTTGGGCTGGAATGAACCCTAAAGATCATCTAGATCTTATACCTTCAACATCTGCAAAACTGTAGTTAACCCAGAATGCAGCCATCCACCTTCTGCTGCAAGCTGCCAGCCCTACTTTGGTCTGTGTTTTGAACATTATACCCCCCACTCAGATCTCCTATCATAACTGCATGCATGCTCAGTACTGTTAGAATTATCTAACAGGTAACAAGCTGATGTAATTTTGACGTGGTTGGCAGCAGATGTGAGGAACTGGCAGCTTTAAGCTAATTGGTGGGCAACCTAAGAATAAGTTTTTGGAGCAGAGGTGGGACTGGACAAGTTCTTCAGCACTCACCTGGCTCTGGCCTTTCAGGCTCAGCTCCTATGACCAACACTTGGGCCTTTTGCACTAAAGACCTGACCATGTGTTCCTGAGCTGATGGTGCTGAATTAGTTAAAGTGCAACCAGTTCAACTGAAACCATCAGGAAGGAGTTGGTTGGATTTTCCTAAAGCAGCGTTTTTCAGCTGAAGATGAATCATTGTGGTTTGCATGGATTGAGGAGAATGTGAGGGAAGACTAAGAAAAGTAAATAAAAGCATGAGTATTGCCATGAGTCTGTGCCTCTACTTAAAAGGTGATGATTTGCAAAGGGAATAAGTTAAATATTTTTTAAAAAAAAAAATTTAAGACACAAATGGACTCCAAACTTATTCTGCAATTTTTAAAGTTCAGTTCCAAGAACAATGCACTTTGGAATGCTATAAAAAAATCTAGCAAACTTTAAGATTTAGGCAGAGTTGAATTGTCTTGTCTTCTCTACATCATTGTGAGCATAAAAATACCCCAGACAGACCACTTAATTTTAACCATCATTATTAAAACATACATGGAATTTCTTAAAAGTTTCATTAGACTTCTAGGTTACATTTTACCAATGCAGCCTGACTGAAAACAGAAGTTTCACCAATCTCATATTGTCATGGAGATTACAATATTCCCAACTCTCAGCAGAAGATGATTTTCATACACCATGTCTGCACTGTCAATATCAATGTGTACACACTGTTTAGCAGTATACACAGTACAAATTATACTCACTTATCAGTAAAAGAACATTTTCTTTTTCCATGCCTACATTTTGAATTCAATCTCCTCTAACTGAATCAATGAGTTGGAACTATTTTGTGTACAAATTATGTATCAGATGCATGCTCATCCTGTTAATCTCTGTCCCAGCCAGTTTCATTTTTGCTGTGTTCTCGTATCAGTACTGTTTGGATCTCTTTCAACAGCAATGTTCTCTGCTTACCTATTCTACAGTTTCCAAGGTATTTCCCTGTATCATCACAGAGGCCATCTAACACAAGCACTGTATACTCAAACATAGAGGGAGAAGTCTCCACTTGAGCTAGGATCATTACAGAGTAGCCTATATTGCACAGAGCATGTGGACTAGCAGATTGTAGAATTGCAGACCATGCTAAAATCACCATTCATATAAATCCTTCTGATTGTTTTTGTAGATAAGCATGAAGTATATTCTAAATCACATGATAGGCATTAAATAATCACAGAACAACACACTTCACATGCATAAACCAAGAAACAAATCCTTAGACAACTGATCTGCTATGACCAATGTTTTTGCCTATGACATATTGAAGTACTTACAGTAACAACAAAATGTTTTTCCTTCCACCTTTTTTTCATGCATGCATTTTTTCAGCTGTATTTTAGGAGGAAAAGAAACTCATAATAATTTGCATAGGGCATACCATGAACACGTCCTGGAGTTAGCAACAGGATCAAAACTGTATTTCTAAATATGCAGCTACTGTCTTCAGCTGGGGAATAATTTTCATTATATGTGCTCTCATTACATCAGTGGAGCATTTGTGCTCCCAAGCCCTTACTCCTGCTTTAGCCTGGAAGGATTTTTAATCAGAAAAACAAACACAGCGAACATGATTCATGCTCTCACACATTCACTATAGTTGTTTTAATGACAACGTCCTAGACCATGATGTGCTGCACACCCTTTATTTGCAGGACCAGAGGACGTTCTCTTTCCGGGGAAGGAATTGCTAAAACCACTGGCATGAGTCAAGTGGAACAAACGGGAAAGAGATCCTGGCTCTTATACTCTAATTTAACCATCTGTCTATTTGCGGAGTGAAAGGGTCAAGATGGGGAGGGGGTGAACGAAGCATTCCGGCAGCGTCAAACCTTTCGGCTGCCCATCGTTTCCTCTCCCCCTGCGGTATGTGCGACGCCTCGCGTGTGACACTTGGCACACGCTGGCAGGATTTTGTGCACTATCTAACGGAAAGGCTGCCGGCTGGGAGTTCCTCCCTTGCTCCCGCTGCGGGCACGCTGCGGTTGTGCTGCGCCGCGGCCTCCCTGTGCCCGGTGGCGGTATGGGGCGATATGGGGCGGGCGGCAGCGGGCGGCAGGAGCCGGGCGGCAGGCGGAGGGCGGCNCCTCCACCTCGCTCCGCTGTTAATGAGGGGAACGGCCGAGGGAGGGAGGCGCAAATCATCTTAAAAGAGAGGCAGAAAATGACCGCGGGCAGCCGCCACGAGGCGGGTTTTGTTCGGCCGCTCTGGCAGTAAACTCGTGTAATCTGCAGTCATTAGCATAATCTTCAAAGATCTTTAGGGGGATAATCTTTAAAATGCCTGGGGTGCTCGCTTGTGAAGCTCCTAAATAGGATATCGTCGGAGGGCCGGCGATACCCTTTGAGGTGTCTTTCTTGGGATTCGAGGGGTTCCTCTCCGCCTTCTGCTGTGGCGGACAATAATGTGATCTCCGCCTGGATGGGGGTCAGGAGAGCACTGCGGCGCTGAACACTCAGACCTACTCTCTGGCGGGCTTTTAATTTACGAGGGGGAAAGGCATGTATTTTCCCTCGAAGTTTACTTTTCGTCAAGGGTAATTATATCACTTGCATTTGAACTCTTCGGGGGACTAGAATGAGTTTCCAAGCATTCGATTCCCCTGCCTGAAATCTATAGCTCTTTTGTGTGAACCCCCAGAGCTCTGGAAATGAACAACCCAACCCGAGGTTTGCAGAAATGTTCATTGCAGCGAAGGGCGTGTTCGGAGAACACAAACAGCACCCACAGATAGTTGCCAAGGGCACCTAATACATCTTTGCATTACACCTTGAACCAGTCTGCCCATATCTCCGAGTTTTTATGGCACGGATCATAAATGATTGTAAAGTCTGCAAATCTTTCATGAAATCCTGGCAATTAATAGTTTAGCCAGGGAACCTCTAAAGATACTAGTTTCTAATGCAGCCCTTGAAATCGGTTCACAGCCGCGTGGTGCCGGCGTAATCTGACGATTCAGAGTTTTAAGAGGTTTACGGCTTTTCTTTTTCTTTTGAACAATGCACTTTCACTCTGTTTTTCGAGGCAACAAAACGCAGAAGTTTAGTTAGTACCAGAATGCCAGGTGCTCTCTGATCACAGGGAGGGGGAAAGGGCTCTGCAGAAGTCAGCTTGAACGCTCGATACCAGAACCTGTAAAATTAGACCGCGTTTCCCATTTATGGTTTCAGGTAACCACATAAAACTATCTGTTTCTTTAAACCGGTTTGGTCCTGAACGTTTCCTGTATTGCGCTTTTAAAGGCAGGAGCACCCCATGACCCCAAGTGACTATAGTTCCCGGCAGCCGTTTAGATGGTTTTTGAAGGCACGTTGGGGTCCTTTATCAATTATTCGTGATAACAAAGGAAAGGCGCTTGCCTTAAGATGGGAAAGTTTTTCAAGGGAAGCTCCTGCGAGGAGAGAAGTGCCTAGTTCCCCATAAATGATTTACGAAGGATGGATCAGTAACAGGGAAAAAAGCAGCCCAGGGGAGGGAGAGAGGGCACACAAACAGTTGCTTCACCCGCAGGTTAATGATACCGGAATGAAGCGAGAGGAGACCGGGCGGGTTGCCGCGATGGGCGGCCGCCCGTTTCCGACCCCAGTCCCTGCCCCGCCGCCCGCAGAGGCAGCTCCGCCAGCTCCCCTTGTTTTCTCCCCAAATAAACCTCCTGGCGAGGGGTTGACAAATGCTGCTGGGAGCAGGTCGGGAAGGGCAGACCCTCGCAGATGCTGCCCTGCGGGAGCGTGCTGGGCTGCCGGCCCGGGGCGGGGGTCGCTGGCCCTGTTGGAACGAGGGGGCTATGCCGGCGGCCGCAGCCCGGCGGGCAGTCGCCCAGCAGGTGTCTGCGGACACAGCCAGAGGCAGCCAAGTGATTAGAGGGGCTTCTTCAAAATGGCACAGAGACCATACTGTCTGGGACTTTCCCCTTGAGGTCAACGCCTGGAAATATTCGTTATCTCCGCTGTAAAAGGGTTCGTGGGTTTTCTCCCCTCGGCTTAGTCTCCCAGCCCTGCTCCCCGGGGTGTAGTTGGGGACAAATGTGGAGAGCAAAAGGGGTATCTCCCGCCTCCAATGGCCCAGCTGGTGCTTTCGGAGATCTGGGGCAGAAGGATCTGGCTCCTGCTCTAGTATCTTGGTGCTCCATCCTCAATAGAGGGCGGGAGGACTGGAGGTGGCGGAAACCCCTACGCTTGAAGGAAGCGGGAAGGGCTGCTGGCCACGGGCGCTGGGGCAGTTTACAGCTACCGCGGCTCTTAGGGCGGTCGCATGATTTCATCGTGGACGTGCAACGTGAAAATGCTGCTTCAGAGGTAGCACTGGCGGCGACGTGACCATTCAAGGGACTCTGTACTGCCCCCCAGTCTTCCTCAAAAACGTCGGTAACTAGAAGAGGCAACCACTTCATAAAAACCATTTAAGGATACGCTGAAGTCGAAATGAAAAGCACTAGTTACATTAAGGTTAAATCAAACGTGGCCTTATGTGATGAGAAATACGCACGAATATTCCCCTCACAGGAAAGAAATTCCATTTACTCTTCTGCAAGCCATTTGCTTTTGGAACAAAGCAGTACCTTTACCGCAGAAAGAATAATAATAACGTTTGTNAAAGTGTAGGAATACAGTTGCCTCAGATTACCATATGGCTTTAGCTTGTTAACTTCATTCTAATTAAGACAGCAAAGAAACTCCGACACATCCTCTTTATTCATCTAAGAAAACTGGTTATTCGCCCACGGCATATGCCCGAGATTCTCTGAAGAGAGGTAAAAACCAGCCCTCACGTAAGTGACAGTCACTTTTTAAGCCGGCTATTTGTGCCTGCGGATTGCTCCGAGGCGCGCTGGAGCCAGCAGCAGTAACGTTTATTTCATTGTCAGTGCTGCCCTTGCCTGCAGTATTTTATCTGCGGCAGGAGATGGGCAAGAACTCCTCAGAAACAAGTCCTCCTCGGCCACCTTTATTGGCCTTTTAAAAACCGCCTTTGAAATAACACCGGAGGGTTTTGGATGTATTTACACCTTCCTTGTGGCTATCTGGACAATTATTTCCAGTGATTATTAATGTTTTGTAATGCGAGGGAATTGTCAAGCAAAATTCTCTTTGTTCCTTTCAAGGGACAATCGAAAGCCCCTAGAAACTGGATCCAGAGTTTTCACGGGCGAATTCTGGAAATGAGGAATTGGCCATCTTAACGAGATCCAACAGCATGGCAAGGTACCGCCGGGAAGAAAGTAGAGGAAACCCGCTGATCTCCTCGCTGGGGAAACCAATCAATCACCGTCCGCCTTCAAAGACTGGAGGAAGACAACATTTTTCATATTTTCTCTCCAACCTCTTTCCTGTGTAGAGCCCGTGCAGTCCCTCTCCTGCGAGAGCATCGTTAAATCACTGACACGGGTGTGCGCGTACGGATGTCAGGCGTGTTCACGCACCCACGGAGAGGCAGTCCCTTCTTACGGGGACTTTTGTCAGTCTTACATGGGAACTTGTGCCAAATATCCACCCTGCACGGGGGCGAGGAGGCC
>VXAC01008201.1:1036624-1101525 GCA_013399225.1 Rhipidura dahli | reverse complement strand
CGGGGCCGAGGAGGCCCCCCCCCCCGGATGATATTTGGAGTGGCAAAACACCATCCTGCCTTGAATTATTTCCCTTCTTCCTGATGCCTCTGTGGGTGTGAGCGGGTAGTATCATAAGCAAGGCGTTAATTATTGTTTCGAGTCTGTGAATGTTCAATGTCTGAAAACAACGGCAATTATTATTTTATCAACACTTCCTCATGTCACGACCTTCCCAGCTTTAAGAGACAAGCGAATTGTCTCTAGAGCAGGGAAGCCAGAGTTTGCAGTGGATCCCCGTGTTTGACCCCATTTCTTTACATAGCCAAGCACCGAACTAAAAAGAGGGGGCTTCCTTCCTCCCGTGACAGTTTCACGGAAGACAAGAGAATGACGCCGGTATGGGAAAACTTGNCCGCAGCTTTCAGTTTTCATTGAGGCCGCTGGTTACTGTTTAACATCCCCACCCACGTTTCAGTTTGTTTAGTAAATCGATCTGATGCTGGGGCTGAGGCTGCTGCCCTGTCGCCATTGAGCAAAGTTAATTCACCCTCACACATACTCTCTCTCCTCCTCCTTCTCCTCCTTTCCCGCTTCAGCATGTGGTGAGGACGGTATCACCGCACCAAACAAGTCGCGCAGCCCAGCGCCGGGACGTCCGCGGGGAGCCGGGGGGTGCGGGGGAGGCAGGAGGCCCGGGGGATGCCGCCGGCCTGAGCTGCGACCGCGCCGTCCGAGGCCGAGGAACGGGGCGGCCCCGCCGGTAAGTTCCCGGGGACCGGCGGCCGCCCAGTGACACAGCCCCGCGCCGCCCGCCGTGCCGGAGGGGTGGACGTGCCCGGCGGCACAGCTGCTGGCCAAGCGGACAGCATCCGGCTTGGGGGGATTTTATGCTATTCTTTTATTATTATTTTAAATTTTTTCTTCCTAATTCACCTGGTCACGTGTCCCTGTTATCGGCTCCCGGGGCGTTGCGGGGAAAGGCGCAGCACTGGGCGCAGCCCCGAGCCCCGGNTCATAAGCAAGGCGTTAATTATTGTTTCGAGTCTGTGAATGTTCAATGTCTGAAAACAACGGCAATTATTATTTTATCAACACTTCCTCATGTCACGACCTTCCCAGCTTTAAGAGACAAGCGAATTGTCTCTAGAGCAGGGAAGCCAGAGTTTGCAGTGGATCCCCGTGTTTGACCCCATTTCTTTACATAGCCAAGCACCGAACTAAAAAGAGGGGGCTTCCTTCCTCCCGTGACAGTTTCACGGAAGACAAGAGAATGACGCCGGTATGGGAAAACTTGAGGTCGGGGAGCCCACAAATGTGCGGCTGCCCAGCACCGCGGGGAGCTGAGGGCCGCGGGCGAGTGCTGCGGACACGGCCCCGCGGACGCGGGTCGCCGTTCGCTCGGGCCCTGCGGAGCGCTGGACTCGCCTGCCGGGGCACAGCAGGGCGGGTCGGGGGATATTTCCCCGCCCTTGTGTCAGAGGCAAGGGCGACCGGCGGGGTACAGCCGGGGGAGCGGGGCACCGGCCGCTTCCCGTCCTGGCGGTCGGGGGCGCTGCCGCGGAGCCGGCCGAGGGCACAAGAGCTGGAGCCCAAGGNGAGGAACGGGGCGGCCCCGCCGGTAAGTTCCCGGGGACCGGCGGCCGCCCAGTGACACAGCCCCGCGCCGCCCGCCGTGCCGGAGGGGTGGACGTGCCCGGCGGCACAGCTGCTGGCCAAGCGGACAGCATCCGGCTTGGGGGGATTTTATGCTATTCTTTTATTATTATTTTAAATTTTTTCTTCCTAATTCACCTGGTCACGTGTCCCTGTTATCGGCTCCCGGGGCGTTGCGGGGAAAGGCGCAGCACTGGGCGCAGCCCCGAGCCCCGGGGCGGGGTGTGTGTGCGTGTCCCCGGGAGTGCGTGTCCGTGTGTGCGTGTCCGTGTGTGCGTGTCCGTGTCCCGCCCGCGCTGCTCCTGCGCGGCGTCCGGCCGCACGGCTGCCTGGCGCTGTGCTGACATTTGTGGCTCCTCAGCGGCCGAAGTCACGGCTTTGCAAAGGATATGGGAACATTTTCTCAAGGCTGTTTCGGTTTTGCCTCCCTTATTGATTTCTCCGCCCCCGCCCTCATGGTGACCTGTGTAGCAGATGAATTGTTATTGTAGAGATGTGCTGGTAGTAGCACTTGGCCAGTGCTGGACGCCTTGTTAGAGAATGTCAAAATACTTAGAGGGAAAATAATTCAAAGAGAGAAATTCAAACACGAAACAAGGAAAGCAATCCAAGGGTGTTTTGCAGGCGGATCCAGCTTTTACAATGCTGCAGGTGCACTGTTTACAGGGTACCTTTGATGAAAGCCGACTTTCAGATGTCACACCTGTGAGTTGAACATCTGTTCCTGTACTCTGAAACGGGAGATATAGTCAAGCATTTTGGAAAGCAGACAGTAGATCACAATGGTATTAGTACTATAAAGTGACTTACCACATTTTTTACAGTGAATCCTATTCCATAGTAAACTATGGCTTGTTAAATTGGACCTTCCTTTGTGTAGGCCTTTTAAAGTGCTGCACATGCTTTGTTTTGCTGCGATTTCTTATCTATGTTACAAAGAAAGTGGAGTAATTTAACATAGCATCTCTGTTAATCAATGCTGAGTTCATTAAAACTGAGCTAGTGAATAGGACTTACTATGCTGCACAGCTTTCAAACCCCATGTCTCTTGCGTGCTGAAGAAACCTATAAAGTGCTATGTCATTTCCCAAATTCTTTAAGATGTTTTTACATCTTACATAGGAGGCATATTAAACATTTATATATATGCAGGTGGTTTTGAAATATGATGAACACTATTTTTGTAATTTCATTGTTTTCCTCCTTCTTTTTTACAATCATATGGTAAGCGGAAGAAGGACAAAATGCTTAGTGTGGTTCAGTTCACACTTGGCATTATCCTTCAGCCTCTCTAGTATCCAGAGGAAAAAAAGAATTTTGAAAGTACTATTTTCATTGTCCAGTACTCTGTGTCCTGTAGCCCTTTCTCCTACTGAAAGACACCAGGCTGCTTAAGTCTCACTTCACACATGTATTAAAAAATTCCCAATCAAACAGATGTAGGACAGGCTCAGGATGCTGTTTTCTTGTTCATGGTGTTACCTTTGATTTTTGCAACTCACACATTTGGACTCATTTCCTGGAATACAAACTTTGTGTTTCCTTAACACAAAGCAAAACTTTCTGTGCAACTTACCTCATATAACAAGACGAATATCTCTTCCAAACATTTTAGTACTTAGTAGTCGTAGTTTAAAACCAGACCAGTGCTGAGGTCCAGTCTGCACTTCCAAGATGGCTATTGGGAAAAGCTTCAGGTGGTATGGAGCGCTCTATCTTGCCTCCTACCATGGAGGTACAATGAGGAAAATGGGTTTCTTGTGGCTCAGATATAATAGCTAGTTCCTTGGATGGCCAAGCGGTATTTACTTCTAATTTGTGCACAGAATTAAATTATCTCTAAGACAATTCCCTAACAGAAGTGTCCTTGTATAAAACATGTCTTTGCTGCTGCCTTCCCTCAAGATATGGCCCAGTATTGCTTGGCTAGGTTTGAATCTCTGAATCAAATCCTGCTTGATTCTGCTGAGTTTCCCAAAACCTACAGTAGTGCAAGAACAGAGTTCATGCTCGACATGGCTTCACTTCCTTTGACAGTCCTTATGCTCGACATGGCTTCGCTTTCAAACTTTGTGGCAGACTTCATGTCATGGGCATAGAGACTTGACTCAATACTACAAGAGGCTGCTCACCTGTTAAGCCTGTGGTGGAAAAATGGGGTCTAGTATATCATCAGTGTTATCTGCAGATCTGCATCATGTACATCAGTTACCACTGCCTCTGAGAAAGAAAACATTACTTTAAACAATTTAATTGTTGGCAGGTCATTAATTAAAAATCCTGAAAAATATTGAAAACTAGTAATATGGTCACCCATGTGATGGAAAAACATCAACTTTTTGTTTGGTTGTGGTTCATTTGGGAATTTAATCTATTATAACAAACAATAATTCCTAACTGATTTAAGACTGCATCATTGGTATAGGGATATTCTGATCTAAGCAGGTTGTGCTTTTACATCTGTCAAATAGCAGAGGCAATGTACTCCATGTTTTAATTGATAATGGACTTTTTCAGTGTGTGGATCTCTTTGCCTTACCCCTCATTGTTTTCAAAGACTTTGAAAGACTTTCAAAGAGCTGTGAAATAGTCTCTGAGTTATTTGTTTTATATTTTTTTTTTCATTTAATGAAATTATTTAGCTCTTCAGAAGTCTTCCATTTCTCTGTTTGAGAATTAATATTAAGCCTGAAAATCAGTTTGATTTGCCTGTGTTGTGCCAGGTGAATAGGAGGTATGTCATACTGGGTAACTGCATTACTCTGGTAAGGTAGATTTTCGACATAGACTGCTTTAGAATATAAAAAAAGGTTTTATTTGTCTGGAAAATAGTTACCTGTTGTACATGGTAGTATATTCTGTAATAAAATTTCTCAGTGAAAGTGTTGCTGAAATATAAAAGAATGTAAGGTTGAGAGAAGGCATGGCTCTTAGGTTTTAATGTATCTTAATGAATGATGCATAATATACATATCATGATGAGAAAATATGGAAAGTTCATTTCTAACAGATTAAGATGTTTGAATGTCTTGCAACAGCTTTGATTGAATTGAATATTTTCATTTCAAATTCTCAGTTTTAAAACAGCACACCCTAAAAAACAGGTCAGAATGGTGTGTGTAATGTCAGAACTGAGATCTATCAAACAGAAAGGCTCCAACAACATTTTCAAACCTTTCTCAATTGTCAATTTAAGTTAATTGAAAATGAAAGGTCTCGCTTTCAGGATTGGGCCATTTAAATAGAAGCCTGCTGCTTTCATTTTGTAGAAGGGCAATCTCCCTCCACATACGTGTTTTTAAAAGGTTCATTCATAATTCTCCCTTCACACTTCTATTGGAAATGACAGAATTCATTATTTTGAGTTCTTGAACTATTTTTCTGCAACTTGGGTGATGAATTGTATAAGATCTAGTTCATAACGTGGCATGGCAACCCACAAAGATTTAAAATTCTCAAGGCTCAATTTGTCTCTTTCTGGCACTTGGCTGGCACAGGCGAGGGAAGCTTCCATGTGCATCTTCTGCCTCTTATAGAGCAGGAGGTTGGGATTTTTTTTATTTAATACTGATCAAGGAAAAAAACTCACACCCTTGCTCGGTAATTCACTAGAGGTATCCAGGCAACAAGGACATACATTATAGTCAGCAGTATACAAGGTGCTGTGAGAATTTCCCTTGCCTCTTGTTTATCTGGGAATCCAACTGCAGTAGACCTATACAAACAGCACTGTTTCCACTGTCTATTTCTAGCATGTAGTTTGTCTGTAGACTTCTGGGCTTTTTATTTATATTTATCTCTCTGATGGAAAAGGATTTCTTGATGTGTATCTATTTTTGCCTAAATAAAGGAATTTGGCTCAGGTGGGAGAGAGGGACAGAGACTCCATGAAATGACAGATACGACTCAGCTTGCAATTGATGGTGCATCTGTGGGAATGTTGCAATGAGAATCCTCTTTTTGAGAGTAATTTTTGTCTGAGGTTGCTAGGCTACACCAGCCTGGGTTGGACTTGGTGGAGACAGTAGCAATGTCACCCATTACTTGCTAGCCAAAATAGGCCTCACTGACAGAGAGTTATGGTGATTGAATTTCCCTTTCTCTTTGTTAAATAAATGTGTTTTCACTAACTGCTGGCTGACGTGTATCAATGCTGGGCACTGAGTGGGACCAGTTCATACGGTCAGAGCTGGTCCAAATGCTTGAAGATTTCTGACTACAATAACCCAGTTGATCATACATCTTAAGAACTTTTTGCACCTCCCGCAGCTACAGTTTGTTTGCTTGTTTCTTTCTTTCTTTGTAAATTGGTGACTATGATGAGAAATATGATTCTTAGTGATACTAACTCTTTCAGAATCATACCCCAAAGTGTCTTATGCCTTTCAGGATAATAATATTTATTTCTTTTGCAAGGAAATGCCAGACTGACATTACATTAGCTGATAAAATTGCCTCAGGTCTAGACAATACTCAGAAACACTAGACAGAAAAGGGATGATGAGATGGTGACCATGCTGTGATTGCACCTTAATACACAATCCCTGTCCTCTCTCGGTCTTGGTGTTAGCTTGTACCTTCTGTTGTAGTTACAGGGATAAAATCATGATTTCGGAAATGGATAGGATTTTGTACACCAAATTGCTGAATACTTAATTTCTTATTACTGCCTACTTCCAAATGTTAAACAAGTTGAAAACAATCTTTTCCTGGACTATTTGGTAGGCATGCAGTGGCCCTATTAGGTGGGATAGAAATTCCATACATTGGCTGTATGTAGAGTTTTATATGTTTCTTGGGCAGCTACCCTTTGATTCATCTATGTTCTTTTGTCCTCACAAAAATGGAAGTAGGTTTTTTACTTAAAGAGGAGAAAGCAATGCAGAATTTTTACTTCTAGTTCTGATTTTGGTGCTAGACACTATCTACATAACAGGTATGTATTATCCTTACATAATATTTCTTGACTTCTGGAAGAACAGTGATATTTCCGACTTTCATGTCCAAATCCAAAGCATTTCCAAAAGATTTACATTTTTAAGGAGGCTGTAATGTCTTCCAACCCTCTTGTGTCTTTTTATGTTTTAGAGTGTCTTACCCTGTAATATTGCTTTTAACTTTCTTTTTATTTTGTCTTTTTATCTGTCTATATGAGCTTTAGTAACTATATTAATATTGAATGTGCAATTTTGATTAGGGTTTTAGGGAGACTTAGGGACAATGCTTTTTAATTTACTTCAGTTTTGAATTGCCAGAACTTAGCCAGACATAAGTTTAAGGTAGAAATTTAGATTTGATCATAGGAATATGAATAACTTTGACTGTGATAGTAAGAGGGAAAAAAATGCAAAGAAAGGCATGCAAAACCCCCCTCAGTTTTAATATGAGATTTATCTTGTTATGCCTAATTTCAGACTCTTCTAGATAAGTTACAGGGATACCAATGGGTCCCTTTAAGAGTTTGATTCTGACACCCAAGCTTGCATGCAGAAGTAGATTGTTATATCGAAGACAAAATACTATCTTGAAAAATAAAAATAAAAAATGAAATAAAAAAAAGTTTCCTTTAGAATTTCCCTGAAAGAGCAAAAGTAGCGTCAGGATTAGCAGGAAGAAGTTTAAGTTAAAAAATGCAAAATTCGTTGAGCTATTGCCGGTGTAATATGCTAGCGCTGTGAATGGATTTTGTTTCTTTGTTCATTATGGCTTTTTTAGTTTAAAATTAATAAAGACGAAGAGACCTTACCTCAAATAAAAACTGCTTTACAGGGTCTGTATCTCCTTAACTATTGTTATTTAATATTCAGAGTAAAACCAAAGTAGTATGAAGCAAAGCTCCAGTGCCCCGGACTTTACAATCTACACTACATTTAAAAATGTAGGTGCATTCTGTACTTCAGGGAACAGAAGTCTGGTTTGAGCTTTTGCATTAATTTAAGGTCCGTCTTAGCCAGATTTTTCAGGTTTCATTCAGATGCCTTTGTTTGCACGTATGCAAGAGCTGAGAAGAAAGCGTCCAAGTTCCCTAGCGCAGGCTGATGCATTTTGCTTCCATTTTCCATCTCAGCCGAAACAACCAAGGCAGTGTAAGGCATTAGCACTGCTTGCTCCTCCACTTAAGCTCTCGCCTGTCCTAAAGGTGATTGTTCCCATAACAAAGGTGCCAGCATTAATACATATGCTTGGCCCCAGTTAGGGTGGTTGCTTAAATGGCCAAATACAGGCAGACGTGCGCTGATCAAGTGGATGTTGAACTTGCACACCTGAAGTCTGCGTGCATGCTGGCCTGTGCTGGCTCCACTGAAAAGAAGAGTCAGTCTACAAAATCCATCATTTCTTTTCTGCTAAAAAGACTAGGCTGACTGGTAAAAACATAATGGAATGGGCATTTGCCTGCTCAAAAATTTACAGAGGACAACTCATTTCACATGTTTAACATGTTGAATAGAGGTAAATAGAAGAGCAAGCAACTCCACTAACGTAAGCTTTCCGGTATCAAGTCTATAAAGATCTTTTAAATTATGGAGTAAAACTTGGAAACTTTCAATTCATAGGCTTATATTTCAAGGGCAAGGAAATGTTAAGCAGTTTGCATGCTCTGGATGAGAAAGGTATTCAAATGTTAACAGAAATTTTACCATGAGTATTGTTAGTGCAGAATTTAATAGCGGAGTTTTTATCTTATTTTAATCTAGTAGGTCAAGTAATTTATTTCCCAAGATGAATTTGAAGCTGAAAGAGGGCAGAAAATGAAAGACATTCTCAATGATAATTCCCAAGATGCTGTGATACCAGAGACTAAAGGACTATCCTGAAATTAAGATACACGTATGAATTGCAAAAAACTTGGCAGGTAGAAAATGAGCACAGCTTTGAATAGCCTGAAGAAAATATTTGTGAGACTGCAGCAAG
Organism: Rhipidura dahli; assembly: GCA_013399225.1. Lineage (NCBI taxonomy): Eukaryota > Metazoa > Chordata > Aves > Passeriformes > Rhipiduridae > Rhipidura > Rhipidura dahli. The sequence goes on along the minus strand of VXAC01008201.1, from coordinate 1,092,978 downwards.
CCTTTTAACCCTTCATGGTCAGTGGTCGTACACATTGCGTAGCTTTGAATTTGTAGGTCAGAGCTCTTGCTTTCTCTAAAAGGTTGAAAAGTAGCATTGTGAGCAGTCCAAGCAAACAAAGTGCTTGTTAAAACTCAGCTGTATAGTGAAGGTTATGAAGGAAAACCCCTCCTGGTACATAAGTATTTTATTGGCTGGACAAAGTTAAATAGTTGTAGGGAAGCTGCTGTTTAGAACTTAACTGCTTATCAAACATAGAAAGGCTGCATGCTCTTGGATGTTCCTATGAAAAGAGCTTCATTTCTGCCTTTTCTGATAATTTAAGGAAGTCAAAGTAATAGATTTATATTTTTCAGTTTAAGAGCTCTACGCTACCTCAGACCAGTACAGATAGAAGCAGACGCTTTGGGGAACGTGGTTTAGAAATCTGGAAAATGGATTCTATGGTGTATTCTCCACAAAGGATACATCTGCTCGCCACAAGTGCAGCTTGTAATCCTGGAAAATCAAAGATACTCCATTGCTTTTAGCTTGGTAAAGAATTCAGCATGTCCTGTAATCCTTGTTTAGTCAAAAGATTTTTTTTCAGATAGGAGGAAAAATCTGTGGCTTGCTAATGGCTCCTGTTTGCAGGAATCCCTTTTTTTCAGCTGTTGTGTTTTCCCATTTACAGTTTGGAATGGGTCTTGCAAAGACCACAAACATCCTCATCTTTCCTCCTTTCTCTGTGTCCTGATCTGAATATCACTGAATTCAGATTTCCACTTAATTTTTGTTTGCATCCAGTGTTGGCTTTTTGTGGTGACCCTGGCCCTACAGCTGGTGTAGTTAAAATAGAACTGCAAGAGGAGCTTGTGTATGGACGAGGATATCTTCATGCCGGGAATACTAGAAGTTACTTGTAGTGTATTTACATTTTTAGATACAGCATTTGGAGATATATGTATCTTCTCTCTCTGTGAATCATACAAGTCTGCAAGTTGCTTGCCTTCTTGCCCTGATACAAAACATGTAATGCTCTTATTATTATGTGACATAGTTAGATTCCTGTTGAAAATCAATAACCTTCCCATAAAGCAAGTCTTACATCCTTTCTTAAATTCATTTAGAATCATTTTGTATGCCTCATTAGCCTTGTAATTTAAGAAAGAATAAAAGAAAAAGAAAACAAACCAGCCACCTAATATTAAACAGTGTATGTAATTTAATTTTTCCAACCAGGGGGGATGTTTATGACACTAAATATATCTGCTAGTCTATAAATACCTGTGTTTATAGTTGAACAGAGCAGTAGTTCTCAAACTGTGCTCTATCAGACACTTAATAATACACAGTGTGCTGTAGGTAATATTATGCCACTGCTACCTTTCTTTTTTCTTTCATCTGCTACATTGCTTTCATGGAAACTAAATGTACCAAATGAAATACATTCCTAAATATTCTGTGCAATCACCCATTAGAAAGTGGATGGTCAATGTGAACAAATGCAGAAATTGTTTTAAAGACAGACCTTATACTTAAACACAGTTGACATTTAAAGCAAAAGGTATTAAGTTCTTGAAAGGAAAGACACCATGAGATATGGAAGAATATTGTTGATTTCTGTGTAAAACTCTGAGTGAGTGTTTGAAGTTCCTTGAGAAGAGTATGGTGTGAGAAAGAGTCACTAGCTTTTATGCATGTTCCCTGTAGCAACCCCATGGGAATTACACCAAATTAAAGAAATGGGATGGGGCTAATGATGACCTATAGAAAAAAAACCAAAGAAAGATAGGCATTATTTAAATCTCGTGTGTAATGAATGTGTGAGAAAAAAAGAATTGCTTTGTTTATTAGTACAGTGACACCTTCTTTATCGAGTAGTAAAATGTGCCGCAACACCAAAGCAGAGGCAGCTGTAGTAGACATAGTTGTAAGAAAAGAATGAAAAGCATTTAAGAGCTGCTTTATTAAACAATTCTTAAATTTTATAAAGGAGATATATTTTATAAATTTATATTTATATTTATATTTATAGTGGATTTATTTTTCACATGCAGTCAGTACTGAGGAATTTTGAATTAAGCAAACTCTTTGCATATTTAAATTTATCTTTTAAGAATAGTCTCCAACAAATTAAAGGCAAAAGCAATAAGCATTTCTGTAGTTTATACGGTTTTTTTGGTGTTTGTGTTTTGGTTTTTTTAACTGATCCTTAAATTATAATTTAAAGTTTTTTTAAAAAAATTAGTAATTCAAAATTTTTGAGTAGTCTAGGTCTTGACCGACACATTTTTCAGTTTGAACGAACTTCACTTGTAACACTTTGGACTGATGTCCCACGTGTGGGAACCTTGCTGTAGACTGTTACATAAATAAAACATTAAGGTTTAGTAGTTATGTTAAGAAACACTGTTGATTGTAATGAAAGAAAGAATCCCACTCATTTTGAGTTCCCTGAGCAATTTCTTCATGCCTACTGATGCCTGTTGTTTGAGCCCTGATACGTGTTCTGTCTATATTTTTACCTATGTTGAATTAATTAATTTCAGACTTTCCATGTGTATCATTAAAAAACAACCATGTACATTTTTATTTAAGCAAAATTGTTGATTTTTTGGACCTCTGTAAAGTTAAACCTTGACTTTTCCCACTATATATATTTTCTCCCATTTTTATTATAACTGTGCAGTTTTATCAGAATTGCCTTGCCGTAGCTGAATGAAAATAAGTGTGTGCAAGTTGTTTATACATACAAGTATTAATAAATAAGAATGGTGTGTGGAGGTATTTTTTTCTGTACAAGGGTTGATTGTACATGTCTTGTGCGTATATTTGGGCATTTGTTTGGCTTTTTTTCTCTTTATTTTTTCTTTGTCGCTCAAGTAGCCCACCAGCTTTTGCTGAAGATGCAAGGAGAACAGCTGCCAGGGTATTAAATGTAGTTTGTTGGTGGACAGTCATGGCATAAAAAAATGTGGCATACCATGTTCTTATTGCATTACTGTAGATTTCTACAAGCTAATTCTTTGGAGAGAGAGGGGATTAATCTTGGAGGAAATTTATTCTTGTTACTGTAATTTACTCTTGAGTGAGGAGCAGGAGCACCTTTCTGTGTGTTAGGCATCTGTTACAGTCTGTGCATCTAGGACTGGAGAGCTTGGCTTTAGGGCAGAAAGAGACATAGCTGAATGAAAACAGATGGAAGTCCTGATGAGGAATTTGGTGAAGATATGTATAGGGTATTTGTAAGGCTCTCCCACCTCAGGTTTGTAGGGGATGAAATGAAGTGACTGACCTCCAGCACCTGGAGTAGCTGTGGCCAGGAAGATCACAGTTCAGGCATCAGTCACAGCAGTCACTACTGAACATGGTTGGACTTTTAGGTGGAACTATGTTTGAAAAGGGACAAGGTCTGTAAAAATTTCCATTGCTGGGCCTGGAATTCCAAGTAAACTGTTGCCTGCAAAGTTTTTGGAGAAAAAAGAGCATACTCTGGCTGTGTGGCAAAGAAATTTTTGTATGTTTTTGGAATCAGCAGGCCATTTGCAAGCAAAGGAGAAAAAACAGATTGATGCTGAAACTATGAAATATGGAAACAGTTGAGAAAGAGCACAGAGAAGGAGTAAATAATGAAATAAGTGCTTGCTTTAGGCACATCTCAGGCTATGGTTTTGTAAGCCAAGAGGAAGCATAGAACTTAATTTGAAAATCAGGGGCAAAGGAGGAGGTGTGTTAGTAGCCATTAGAGTGTCTGACAATAACCATCACCAGAGCTGGTGTGGTGGTTGAGATTATAGGTGGCTGGTGACCTCAGGTTTGGTGCTTAGGCAGGAGTAAAGTGATGACCTGGGAGAGAAGGTAGTGGGCTTGGGAACTGAGTGTTGCAGGAGTCCACAAGGGAAAGATTCTCTGCTTAGACAAAAACAGATATTGAGACAAGAAAAATGAGCAAAAAAAGTAGTAATAGATTTATGTTACAAAGACAGTGGGAGAGTTGAGGAGTTAGAGAAATGTGTATGTATTACAAGGCATGTATATGTATGCATGTTAGAGGCTCATTTTTAATATATTGCAGTTTGTCAAATTATTTCATGTCTCATTCTATACAAAATGCACTCGTATGAAAACACTTTGATGTAAACCTGATAAGAAAGATACACTACCCTGAAAAGTCACCAAGAAATGCTAACAAGTTTTCATTTTTGAAAAGCTCTAGCTGAAGAAGTGAAAAATAGCTTGATTAATAACATTTCCTATTTGCAGCTGAATAAAGAATTAATTCTAAGTACAACTTTTAAACAAAATGAAACTATTTTAATAGCCACAGAGATGCCAGAATATCAACTTTAATATACTGTTATTAGTACATCTCTATTGTCATGCGGCATGTGAGAACATTTGCATCAGTTCTGCACACTCTGTTACAGATCACGCTGCTGACCAAACTAAAGTTAATTAAGTTCCACCAATTTAAAACTCACTCTGATAGAAGATAAAATGAATTTCATAATTTTCATTAAAAATATTTTCATTGTGACACACTAATTTTTTAATTCAGTTCTAACTCCCTTAGCATATTGCTCAATTGAAGCAATTTTATGGGCTTGCGTAGCTTGTACCTCAACAATGGAACAGTATGGATACAGGCAATTGCTTGTTCTTGACTTCAGAAATTACTTACCACCGCCATTATAGGACAAAGCTATTAGAGAACCTTAATTGATTCTTTGCTCAGTCCCTTTAACTCACAGGTTCACATACAGTGGCTTAATTCCAGCATGTGTAAGTGCCTGCTACATAAGTGCTTAATTTTTGGTGTTTTCCAGACATATTTTTGAAAGAAAAGCTTCATAATCCAGTCTTATGAGGTATTACAGTTTACTTGGGGAAGCTACTATACTGTATTCTATACAAAGCTATTGAAGTCATATCAACAGAAGAAAAATAATGCATAGACCTAGAGACAGAATTTACTGTGGCCTTTAATAGGCCACAGAAAAAATGCAATAAATTTTGAAACAAAATTAAATTTGTTCCTCTCTAAGAGTTTTTTCAACTGTGCGATCCTCTGAAGCGCAGTCCTTTGTGCTAAGGTATAGGCGTAAACATAAAGGTTTTTCTTGCTTTCCTGGTCATTCAAACTGTTAAAAAAAACTGCTGAGAGAAAACTCAGATGAGCACAAAGGATTTTCAGGTGTTGCTATTACAGTAAATAATTACTATTTAGAGGAATCATGGTTTAGCAACAGTAATTCCACTAAATATGTGACGGTCTGTGTCCGCATCTATTTGAACGATAAAATTTCAGCTGTTTGTATTTCATCTGGAAATCACTTCAGATCAAGAAGTGTATTTTAGCCAAATCAGCAATTAACATTGACTCTCCAGTGTGCCTGGAAGGAGATCTTGTTTTTATTAACACTTTCCTATTTGGCAACAAAAGAAGTGATAGCACCTTCCCGTAATTTGGGTTTACTTGATGAAGGAAAATAACTCACAGACCTTGTGAGAACTGGGCCCGTAGGATTGGTTGTGGTCCACTTTCTCATTTGTGATTTTTTTTCTTTTTCATTTTGTTTGAGATTGAATTTGAGAGAGAGCTTTGTTCCAGACAGTAGTTTATGACAGTGGGCTGAAGAGATGAGATTTCACTGAATCATAGAACGAATACACAAGGAGAAAATATGTGAAAATTGAAATGCCAAGGTAGAGTAGCTTGGTTGTTGAGGTAGATAAAAATAACTAGGTTCTCAGGGAAATGAGGTGGGGATTTTTTTTACTGAACTAGATTTACTTTGAACAAGAGCAGCTGAGATGGAAAACCTAGACACTATAAAAACTTGATGGAAACAACAACAACAAAAAGTCATCCTGCTTTTTCTTGAAACTTTGTGTTTTACTATCTGTGTGATCCCAAAGAAAGCAAACCAGAGTCTATCTTCTGTCAATGTTATGCATCTAAAGGACTAATAAATAGATTTGATTACAGTGGATTTTTTTTACTTTATTTACTATGCAACATTTCTCTCAGAGCACCTTGAGATTTTGAAATACACGGTAAAATCTGTGTGTTCTGCCAGCTGGTTTTTTTTTTTTTTTTTTTTTTTCCAGTTTTTTTTTTTTTTTTTTTTTTTTTTTTTTAAAGCTAGAATAATAGTATATTTATTTTACTTCCTTTAGAAGCACTGGGGCAAGTTGTGGCTGATCTAAGACATGTGAAATACACCTTTGTGAACAGAATAATAAAGTCGGTTTGATGCCATCATGCTGCAGTACTGACAGGGATGTGCTGGTTGCAATTAAAAAAGCCAGGAGGGCTAACAGAGCTCTGCAATTTCCAAATAACTATCCCCTCCTCTCTCACGTGGCTGGAAAATAGATAATTATTTTGCTTTTGGTGAATTACGAGTTAATTTCAGGAAAGCTTCCTTTAAGTGTTTTAGAAATGCTCTGAGAGAAAGCTGCCATCGCTAGCCTTGGTGGCACACACGGGAGTTAGATGCACCCTAGGAATGTTGGAGCTTTGCAGTGAGAGGAACAAGCCAGGGCTAAACCCGAAGCAGGACAGTGCTTGTTATCGTGACTTTTTTATGTTCTTGTTTTAGTACCTGAAAAAAAAATCCATTGCAGTCAAATCTCATTGACTTTGAATGTGTGAGGACTGTAACATATTTTTCAAGTTTTGCCAGTTTGCTGAGGTTTTCTGCAGAATTGTGAATTCTCATATTTGTTTGTTTGCTTTTCAATTTCTGTTACTTCCACTAGGTTCCCATGAAGTATTGCTTGCAGCTATTCTGGATAATTATTTTTCACTCCATCAAAACTATCAGTCTGGCACAAAATAGCCACATTGTCATCCAAGCACTTTAGCTACCAGTTACTTCACCAGTGAGGAATGCTTGTGTAATGTGACTGCACGGAGCTCTTTCTTCTCCTGCATAAGGAAATGGTGACAATTTAAGCTGTAGTTTCACTCTTCTGTTTTTCTGCTGAGTAGTCTTTTTGCTGTTAGTTGCCTTAATTGAGAAGTATCTATGGAGCTATACAAAAATACGTGATGGGACAGTTTAAAAGCCCATAATTTAATTTGCTGACTTCTAACTTACCCTATATCTGAGGTTCAGAGCAGAACCCAAACAGATCTGCACCACTGCTCTGTTTTTCATCTATTATCATGATGTCTGTTGGCCTAACAAGGCCGAATGCCATTTGCTGCCATAGTAAAAAGGTAGCCTTTGCTCTAGGATCTTTAACACTTGGTAAAGTATGATCAGAAAAGTTAATGTTTCTACTGCAGACCTGACTTACACAGCCCTTCTTTATTTGCTGAAATAAATTGGCTTCATTTTTCATAAATGGAATTTTCTGTCAAAGCCATGGTAGATTTTGAAAAACAGTACACTCCATCCACTTTTTCTCCAGGGCCATAATTTGCAAAGGAAGAACTTTTAACTTTTTGAAAGTATTGCGATTTGTTGTTGTGGTTTGCAATATTCCACACTTTGTTTGTGTGTTTGTGTGTGTGTGTGTAAAACTAATTACCTTTGAAACCTTTGAAAGTACTAGTGCCTCTGTTTTGCAAAAGTTAACAGCTGGGTCTTCAGAGGTGTTAAGTAAATGTATAAGAGGAGGGTAATGCATACACTATAATGAAACCTACAATATCTGACGGGCCTATAATAAATACACCTAACACTGAAATAATGTAAAGTGAGTTTTTTTATTTGCTGATGACATTTTACCAATCTTGTTCCCCCACACTTCTTGCTGCCACCTGCTGAGATGAGTTTTTGTTTGATGTTTATACCTGACCAATGGAACTTGCCTGTAAGTGACTCCTTTGAGTCCTCTGGGGACATCTGGTTATTTGTTAAACAGCTAACTGGGACTGCCAAGTTCCTTCCTTAAAAACCATGAAGTTAATTAGTCACCAAAGTTAGAGCAAGAGGATAATGAGACATACTTGATATGAGTGAGAAGAAGGATTGTCTTAAGAGATGGATAAATTGACTAGAGTAATAATTCCATTACTTTCAGATTCTCATTCTTATGCAATGTAAACACCATAGTTACAAACAGCTTTAGTATCTTCTCTAAGTCTTCCTGCCCTTTCGGAGAACACTGCTGCAGTTCACGTTGCAGGAGTTCAGGAGGCTGAAAGTAACTGCCATGGTAGTTTCAGACAGCAGATGGAATCATTGGGAGGTACTGGTAAAGGACCATGACAGTCATGGTAAAGCTGCTCTTGGTTTCATCACAAAGAGGTAATAAGTTAGACCAGAATTGTATTTTCAGGCATTGACCACTGCCACAACTCTGTTTCAACTATTTTTTATGAAGTATCTTCTTGGTGCGTGTGACAGTTAAACCTTTTGAAAGTAGAATGTTACTCCTTGGTTCAATGAGAAGTCTGTCCAAAATTTTAACTTAATTTTCTATGCATATGTAAACATAGGTGTATATACATGTATTTTATGGGGTGAATATATGTATTATATTATATATTTCATTAGGATTGTCACATTTCAGTAGGGTTGAAAATGTGGTGGTCATTGTTCAATAATGAAGGGAGATGCAACCCTTGCCCCCAACACATTTGATGAATATCTTTGACTAAGTTAAGAAATTAAGTTGTTTTCTACAGTTAGTTGGTCTTTATTCTTATCAAAGCTGTGGGGCTTTCCAATGTCAGGACACTTGGTGGGTGGATACTTCTCAGAAGAATAGAGAACTTATCAGTGTTTGCTTAGGATCTATTGCATTCTCAGCTATAAAAGTAACTATGCTGTCTATAGCACTCATAAATCTTCACCTAGTCAAGGCTACTGTCTCTTTCGTCATACAAGGTTGTGTTTTAAAAAATGAGCATAAATGTTTTTTGTTTAAAATGAGTATAAAGTAATTATAATCTCAGAACACCTAACTTCTTCACTGATAATTTTGAAAACTCTTACCATAATTCAGTTTGCAAAATCATCTGATTGCTTATTGGCCATGCCAGTAAAATCTCTTTACCCTTACACAGCAAGCATATTCTCAGGCACATTCTCACTAGAGGGCACTGTTACTCATGCTCTTATAGATCATTTTCTTCTGGTGAAAATAACGTCTGTTCCTGCAAAAAATGGTGTGTTGGTGTTAGATATTGATGCACATTGTTCATAGAGGTGCTCTTGCTAATAAGGTAGTTTAGAACTGGTTTAGCCTCTTTATGTAGTTAAACTACATTTTTCCTATAGAGAAGTGGCCATTACTTCCAAAGATAATGTTTTTGAAGAGGGTCCATCTTTATATGTGTGAATTAACTACATTGTTTCAAACACCATAGAGTTTATAAACACTGATTCAAAACAGTTCTGAATCTTTAGATTTACACTGAAACAGTAGCAGAAGGGCAAAGACATTTATCTTGTTCCTATGGTTTTTTGTTGAAGAGGACGGAAAGGTAATACAAAGTAAAATGGGTAATTTAGCTTTAGATAATTGTTGTATCTGCTCTTTATTAATAAACAAGCATATACTCTGGCAATATGATTACACAAAGAATCTCTGTATCTATGCAGTTACACAAATTTGTATTTCTACCAGGTGAATGAAGATAGTTGAGAAAGGTAAATAATGGTAAAATTTATTCTTCAGGCTATATTTTGTTGTGGAAATAGTCTAGTTTTCTCAGATCTCTTAAGAAAAATCTTACTCCAATGATTTTTCATCCCGATTATGTGTCACCTGAATTTTTATTTATATTTTTGATTGAAAAAGATGTTACAAGTTCTCTGGGGATTTTGCATGTGTATTTTTATTTCACTTTGCTTTAGTAAAGCCGATTTTTTTTAAAAATTTTTGGTGTATCCTTATGACTGGTCTGTTTGGCAGTAGCTGCAGCGAGTGAGCGGCCATTGAGAGCCCAAGGTGTCTGGGGGTCATTTGGGGTGACCAGCAGTGACATGATTTCCTGTGGTGGCAGAGCAGCTGTGTGAAGGGCTGCAAGAGACAGGGAACCAGGATTCTTCTTGCTCTATTTTAAATGCTCAGCTGTCCAACTTTTCCCTATTAAGTTCTTATACGTAGTATGGGTGAAGCTGGCTTTACTTTCATGCTTTGCACAAGTAGGAAGGTGTTTGAAGGTATTATTATTTCACCCATCTTGTTACATTTTGTATTTAATAATCTGTCTCACTACTCTGTGTCTGTCACCCTATATCAAAGGACCATGGAAATGGTAAATACGATGCTATTTTCAGAATTTTTTAAAATTTATTTCTAAAAAGGGTTGCAGATTAAATCTGTGGAACTACTGTCTGATCTCAGTGAAAAAGAAAGTCTAATCCAAAGAATTTTTGCAGCAAGAGTGCACACTGCCTAAGAATCACTAGGTGCAAGGATAGAGATATGTTATTGACATAGGTGTACCTCAGTGAACGTCCTCGTGGTGTGTGCTCCTTGTGTCCTGGTCTCTGATTGTCCTGCCTTAGGAGAGCAAGCAAATGCCATAGCTCTTCTGCCAACAGGGTTAATAAAAGGGAACCAGGGCTGCCAATGCCCTTCCAGACCTCATCCCAATGCAATACGTAGTAAAGCTGGGGTATGTCAGGCTCAGGACCTTTCAGTGCTTTCTGGCTGTGGTTTTAGACATTGTCACAGTATAGTTAATGTTCCAAGAAGCCTTTGGCAAATTTCCTCAAAAAAGCATGTAAGGAAACAAAGCTACTGAGGGTTAAGATGGAAGATTTTTCCTGGATTAATGATTGTTTAATAGAAAACAAAGGGCAGGGCTAGGATTAGGCTTAAAGTTATCTTTTGTACTGAAAGGAAATTGCTAATGAAGTCACACATAGACTTGTCCAGATAGATGGCTATTCCTGGGACTATTCCTGTTCAGTATATCCATGAAAGGCATTGATTCATGAGGTTGCAAAGTTTGTCATTACTGCAAACCCACTGTGCAGGGTACATATAATGTGAACCCACATCTTAGGTACTTGGACTTGGTAACCCACTTAAAAAGTTGAGAGAGCTTTCAAAGATACCCTTTGCACCTCACCTTAGTGTCAGTAAAGATGGCAGCCATCACAGTGATACTGGGTAGGATTTTGTAACTATTTCATTTGTTTTGGGTGAGGAACAGGGTACTAACAAGAACAGGCACTTTAGTTCTTTTCATCACAAAGTCTGCACTGGAAATCCTGATAAAACAGATGTGTTAAAACAGTAAACACTGCATTCATGAGACTTCTAAGCATGTCACTTCCTTTTCCATTGAGTGTTTTGTAGTTTTTGCTGATTTTTCTGCAAGTCCCTTTGATTACAGTTAGTGCAGCCTAGATGCAGCGTGCTTGAATTGCTGTATCAGTGAGATTTGCTAAAATGAGTCACATATGAATTGTAGGCCATTATCTATCACTAAGTCATCTAGAATTTCATGGCAAAGTAAGTGTCTAATGTGTTTTCTCAATTGTTACTGGCTGTGTTGTTTTAGTATATCAGGATATGGCTGATAGTAAAGTCACATGGAGTTTAGATACATGGAAATCAGTTTTGGGAAGAAAATGGTTTTAATTAATACCTGCTTTTAATTAAGACCTTTAATAAATATTTAAAATTATCTAAGTTTTTTCAGTTAATTTAGAGGTATTTAAATAAGAATTTATGATGCATTTATTTCTAGGAAATACAAACTCCTATCATCATGCTAGTCTAGAGAAAATTTAGGACTAGGGTCAGATTTTTGCGCATCAAAAATTGCGATCAGATGTCTATTTCAAATACATTCTACCTATCTTATGTGGTGTCTGTAAACTGATCATCTTGTCTGCCAGCAAAAAGGAAGGTAAATAGTTGTGGTTGCTAGTTCTCTTTCCTTTTGAGAATTGTGGTACAATGAATATTGTTGCTACGTGTGCGTGTGTGTGTGTTTGTGCGTGTAGGAGGAAATTTTGGGTGGAAGAAGTTGTTGCACTAGATACATGCTCTTTTTCAACCTCTTCTGAATGCCAGAGATCCTGTTCCTCCTTCTCTTTTTTATTCTTTCAACTGAGGATATTTTTCAGCATGGCCAGGGTGAGGCCAGCCATTATCAGGAGCCATGGGTTCTCTCACTGCATATTTGCATCTTAAGGTGCCTGAATACTTTTGAAAAATCTCTGCAGCTCCTTTTTGTGAGGATATTTGATCTTCTGCTGATTTGTGTTTTGTTGATACTTCTCATTTCATTTTGTCCACTGGTATTTTGTTGAGAAGATGAGTTTTAAGCAGGCCTATGGTCTCTTTTGTTTACCACCTTCAGTGTTTAGAAACTGTGGGGTCAGAATGTTCTCTGTGAAAAGAACATGGGCAGAATGCTATATATCTCAGTGTTCTCGTTTCTGTTTGTTTCATCTCATCTCATCTCATCTCATCTCATCTCATCTCATCTCATCTCATCTCATCTCATCTCATCTCATCTCATCTCATCTCATTTTCTAAAGACTAGATACTGCTTTGCTCAATGTTTTCTGTACCATGTCTTCCAAAACAGACTGTTTCCACTAAAATTATTGGGAGCCTATAAACAAATTAATAGATATTTTTGTGGCATAAAACAATTGCAGAGTTTCGTTTTTATGGCATAAAAACCCTGAAAATATTATTTTCTTGGTCTAACTAAAATTTGATTATCTTTTGTCAGACTCACATTCCAGCCATCATCTGAAGATTGTCCTCAGACTCATGTGAGCTTCTATTTCTAGACTTATGTTTATTTCTAGGTTCAAATTTTCCTTTTCTAATTCTACTTTTTACTATGAGTTCTAGATAACTTTCTTCGTCAGCTTGTTTGAAAGACTTATCCTAAATGATACATGTTATTTTAAAACTAAAAGGAATTGTGTCCTTTGTCCCTTAATACTACCTGGGAGACAGTGCATGTTGCTATTGTTTGAGATGCAGTGCTGCTCTGTAATAATTTGCACATTTTGTGTGTGGATTTGGTTACTGAGTGCTATACTTTATGACTGCATCCAGTTTAATATTGCAAGTTCATTGTGTGACCGTATCGTATTTGTTTAGCTTAATGTAGATATGTTGGAAAATCAAGAACAGTGGCTTGCTAAAGCACCGATCTACTAGCATTTTTCATAGAATTCTTACCATTTTCTTTACATATTTCTGATGAACAATGGTTTCAGCAATGAACAGAGAGGTAAAAGTCTGTGTTCATCAACTCAGGAAAATAAAAGCTTAATAAGACTGTTAAGAGTAAGAAACGAGGACTGACAAGAAAGGGTAGCAGAATGAAAAATTTCAGGGACTCAGGTGACTGGTGAGACATGATTAATCTCATCCAGAGATTGTAAAAAAGCTGTTTGATCATTCTGCTCTTCACTGGGCACAAGTTCCCAAAAAGAAAAAAGGTTAATCTTGTTGTCTGGTTGGCCAGGTGGAAGGTACTGTACTGCAGCTCTGGGCCTTAAATGCTATTGGGTAGAGAAGAGGCAATGAATTGGAAGAAGTGGATGTAAATGTGAACCTTGGTTTCAGTGTTGCATCTAACTACTGTTAGAGATAGAAAATTTCTAATTTGCTAAAGTTTTAAAGAACCTTTCTTAACTTTATTAACAATTTTTCTTAATTTTATTAGCTAACATTTTCTTCATTTTGACAACTTGCTTGATTCCATGTTTTTAATTTTTCACCATTATTGTTTTGTAGGTGCTTTTTCAGAAAGTGTATATATTAACCAAATTTTTGACTTAGCCTAGTGGTTACCATTCTTGTCAGGACTTTTTGATGATGTTACTGTAATGACTAAGAAATTAATATGGTGAATGTTTAAAAAATTCTGGAAGTTTTCTTCTTAGAAATTACAGATTTAAATCTGCTATATTTTTAAAAATGCGTATGTTGCAACTTCTAACTTATCAGCACATTTCCTTAAAGATAATGGGATTGCACTGATACAGGACCCTATCTAAATATGTCAAATTGCATAATATCCTATATACACAAAACCGTGCTATAGATAGATATATATATGTATATGCATGTGTGTATATATATATATTTGTTGAAAATAAAATTGTAATGTAAATTTTTTGACATTAATTTTTATATATATTTTGTTAATTTACAGTATCCAGATAAACTGGTATTGATTTTCATTCTGGAAACTAAAATTGTGACTATTAATGTGATTCTATTTGCTTATCCAAGACCTCAGTGCCAGGTTTTGCTATTAAGATTAGGTAAAGTACATGTTGGCTACATTTTAACTGCGAGTTTTTAGAATAGTTTAAACATGTAGGTAAACAAGCCATAGTATATATAGGCAGTGTAAGGTTTTTTTAAAAGGTCATCCGTGTAAGTCAGCTACAAATCACTTTTTAGTTGCCAGTCGTCTTGTTGCTATTATTTATGTTATGAAAATTCTATTAAAATATATTAAAAATGTTTTCATATATTTTATTGCTGGATAATTCAGACCACATTATTGACACTGTTTTGTGATTTATTTTTAGCTTCTTTATTCAGAAATGTCTTCTAAATTTAGGGAGGCATAAAGTTGACAAAAAGCTACATATGTTTTTCCAACCCTCTTCCAACTGCCTGACACTTTGTCAAGAGTGTAAAATTATGTAGCAGAGAGTAAAATATGGATTAAGCAAGATTCAATCATTCTGAAAGAGGCACTGCTTTGTTTTGTGTTTCAGTTTACTCCCATTATTTTTTTCTTCTTTTTTTTTTTTTCTCTCCATGTTTCCATGTTTTGTTTCCCCCTGCTTTTAAGCAAAATGATGTGATTTATTGTAGTGCTTTACTTTGGATCCTAGCTCACTAAAATAATTCAACACATAGCTCTTTTTTATTATGCTTTTATTTTGGCTAGCCATTTTTTTGCACAGTGGGATACTGTTTGGACACCTGAAAATTCAAATGAAAAAGGAAATTTTTGCCTGAGTAGTTTTTGACCAATTTTTCTAACTAGAGCATGCTACTTGTGTATTTTTGGCAATCTGTATACATTTTCTATATATTGTATGTACTTGCTTGTGCAAGCATGACCTGTTGTATGTTTTGCTTACAGTATTTATGCTTCATATCACAAATTATCTGGGTCACATCACTTATGTGTTCTGACTAGTTGTTACTTTATGGCCAGGCTTCCACATTTGTGCATCTCATTCCAGTTTGAAAGATGACAGATATCCAGAGCTCAATTTAGAGAAACAAACCACTGCTGAAATCTGCAGTAAAACCTAGAAAAGTCTAGAGAAGATTGAGAGAGCAAGAGAAGAACAAGCAATGAAACAGATTTTAGATTGACATAGAAAGAGTTGTAGAACTAATCACTAATTACAGTATGCTACAGTTAGTACAACTTTAATTTGACTGATTGTTAAGTATTTTGGGGAGAGAAAGTCTGATTTTCCATGAGATTCACAAGTATACAGTTAGATTTTAAACAGCTTTCTTACCACTAAGCATATGTCTATAGTCTAATAACAATGCCCACCAAGTACCATTTGATGTTTCCAGCTAAACTGGACAGTACACTCAAAGGCTAAGGAACAAATTAACATATTTTAACACAACCTCAGTGCAGCTATGGACATTTTTCTTTGTATCTAACTCACATGCAAGTAGATTCGGGTTGAATTTGAAAAGCTTTCTTTTTCCCCTTAACACTGATTTTTCTTTCTGTGAGGTATATTTTTTTTTGCACAGTTAGTGTGAAGCAGGCTTTAAAACATTGGACATAAGTCTGAGAGTAATAATAACCATGGATTTGAGGCAGAGGAGAGTTAGTAGCAGCTCCAGGTATCAGTGGGTACGAAGGTCTCTGTCATTAAGGACCACACTAAATAAACATGCTGGAATATGATTGCTTTATTGCTCTTTGCTCATTTTATGTCGTTTTATTGCCCTACTAATGACTGTAGAATTAGGTGTGTAAGGGAGGTCTGAAAATGTAGATCTAAAAGAGGCACATAGAAAAAAGTGTGTGCTTCCTGTAGAGAATCCAACTTCTCATCATGGATGATGGAAAGGCTAATTTGCCTTGCATAGATGAGCGAGGGTAGGGAGAGAAGCACAGAGGGACCTCAAGAACAGATCCATATCTAGGCTTCATCCTCATTTTAGTACCCCTGATGATTTATTTCTATGTGCCTTTATAGTGATTCCAGTGTGAGAGGCTGTGTCATTTCAAGTAGAGCTTTTTTCATCCAGTATTAGCCAAATGGTATGTTCTTGATCCACGGGCTATTCATGAAAATACACAGAGAATAATTAATTTTATATATATTTAACTACTGAATAAAATATTCTAATTTATGATAATGCCAGAATCAATCTGGCATGCTGGTGTAACAGTATCACTTCTGAGGACAGAAAGTACTGATGGGCTAATAATTTTACTGCTTTCTATTTTGCATTCACTGCAGTTTATAAGATCAATAAAGAATGTAGTACCTCAGCAGACTTACAATTTAGACTGTAAGAAACTCTGTTCTTGACTAAAGTCCTGTTGTATCTAAATAAGGGGAGTTAGTTTCATCCCTGGTGTTTAGAAGTGATTTTCTGTGTTGTCAGTTTCTTCCAAAGGAAAGCAGGATGTATTACCCATAAGGTTTCAAGTAATATGCAAGGCAAAGCAAAGAATGTTTCTGAAGTAGGTGGATATTTTTGAAATACGAAACCCTAAAAATGACATGCTTTTATTTCGATCTTAATAGCATGAGGTTATATTTGGGGTGCAAATTGTCTTTCTGAACTTTATGAGTGACCAGTGCATATTTTGTTTGGATTTAACAGTGGCTCAAAAATGCATAGCCTACACATTCATCAGAATGTATAGAATTAATAGGCAGCATTGAAATAAATATATATAAAGCAATAAATAGGTAGTGCCTGCCTAGCTAAAGCTTAGCATTTAAAAGGGCAGTTCACCTCACCCAAGAAAAGTCAGCAAGGCTGCAAGAATTGTAAAATAGTTCTCAAGGTTACTACAAAATGTCCCTTTGTTTCTTTCATCTCTTCATCCTTTTTGAAATTCTGTGCACATAGTCAAATTAATTTTTTTTTTCTTTCAGGCTTTTCTACAAATCCTTTTTTACTATGTAGTTTACCCAGTTTACCTAAACATTAGTCATCCAAAGAGCAGGGGATCTTTTATTCATATGCTTCTATGTCAACAGAACTGCAGTCTTAAAAACCATTTTGTCTTCTATTCCCTATATGTAATCCTTCCAGATAGTATTTCAAGACATTGTATAAATTCTGTGCTTTTTTTCCTCTACAAGTGGAAGAAAATCTGACATCAATGTTGTCCGATGACTTAAGCATTTTCTTTAATCTTCAGAAATGCCTTTACACCTTGAATGAAAGCACTGTATTCTCAACCTTTATAGTCCAAATATGAATTTTATTTAGGAGCATAGTTGGTTTGCATTGCAGGTAGCTTAGCATTTATTTTACTCTTATTGGCTGCAGGTATTACGTAGAGATGAGGATGGAAACTCAGCCTAGGAAATCAGTCTTTCCTCACTGTTGTATGAAGAACTGAAGTGTCTGTGCTTTTTTGTTTTCTTTTTTAAATGTAAGTAAAGTTTTGATGCATGCTTCATTAACCTCCTTGCTTGCTAGAGACTAAATCATTGCCTGCCCTATTTAAACATGCCTTTCACTCAGAAACTGATGGCAGTTTAGAGATGAATCAGTTGTAAAGATCATGTGCTTCTGAAAGCCATATAAATACCTATTAAATTGGAGAAGTTGGTGGAAGATATGCACACCCCAAATTTTTTTGCTGAATGGTATCGTTATTTTGTCCACCCTGTGTGTGCTCCTCGTCAGGCAATTGTTCCTCATCATATCTTATTACTTTATCCAGTTCAGATTTTTCAATATCCTCCTGAGAAAAGTTGAAAAGAAGACTTGTGAGCCATTAGTTACTTCTCTTTGTTTAATTGGTACGCTTTAGTCAGCTAATTAAGGACTTTACAACTCCAATATGTATTGACCATGAAGAGCTTCTACTTGAAAGCTGATGGTTTTTTCGACTGATTTCATTTGACTTTGAATGATCAGCGATTCTTCAGTTCTGGGCCTTAAATATACATCACTTGAAAAAATATTCTTCCCCTTTCCCCTTGTTAAGTGAATTCTACCTTGAGTGTTTTCCTCTGTTCCCTGGTGAGCTCTATGATTCCTGTTCCTTTCTACTTAGCAGCAGCTTGTGTTTTGAATTCAATCCCACTTTGTTCATCATGATGATTTTTTTGCACATTTTTCATGTTTAATAACACTACTTTAGCTCAATTTGTGCAAACATCTTTTGGACTTGTTATAATTTGATTTTCTGTCAAGGATAGTTCCAAAGAAGAGAAAGTGATGGGCAGAGAAAATGATGCTGGTGTATACCTTATTTGCAATTCTAGTAACAGCTTTGTGAATTTGAACACATTAGTAAAGAGCACTTCATTCAAGTGTATATTACCACAGAACTTGCTAAACATGCCTAAGAATAATGCTATTACAATCTAGCAAATTAGATGGATAACATCATTTACAGCAGTTGTTAATTATGCATCAGCTTCATTCACAGCATAATTCTGTTAATTGCTTATCACAATGAGGTTAACTTTCTGTCATTTATATGTCTTTAATTTTTAATTAGAATAATACACTTTATATTTTTCACTGGTCACTCTGTAAAAAAAAATAGTCATGATGCAAATGTTCAGCACAATAAGACTAGAAGAGATCTCCTAAGTCACCAATTTGGCTGACGTCACCAACCCATGTAATACTTTCATAAATTTCTCTCCATGTCTTAAAACCAGTTAGGTTCCTCACCTCTGCTGCCCAAATGGAGGAGGTTTGTTGCAGTGCCATAACCCTGACATATTTAGAAGCTTTCCACTTGCCAGCCTCAAATTTATGCCTTTGTTCTAACTGCAGAATTGTTTTATTGTCTAAATAATTTTTCCCTTATGTAGCTTACAGCACATGATTTATTTGTAGAATAAACTCCCTCTCACTTTTCACTTCCCTGAGATGGGCAAACCAACTCCTTCTAGTCTACTTCAGTAAGATCTACATTCTTGTCCCCTCAGCATGGCTGGCAAGCCATTAGTGCTCCTTAATTCCAGCACTGATGGCAGCTTTTAACTCCCCTCCTTGTGTAGATGGAAGCAGAAATGCCATTCACTGTCAGGTGAATGACAGATAGCAGGAGGTCTAGATGAGTTCTGCTGGCTCTAGGAAATGAGTCCAGAAGTACTTTTGGAAGTGATTGGCTGGCTTCTTATTCTGGCTAAATTAACAGAGATGGCAGTATTTTAATTATACCTGTTTGAGACAGCTGAGTCAATCTTTTCAAACTAAGTCCTTCATGGTAATTTTATTCATGTATACACCTGGAAGATAGGGAATACTATTAATGCTAATAATTTAGCCGGGGCAGGCTAGAAGGCTGTTGTGGTTCTTCGGGAAAAGAATTGCATTGAGAATTGTGACACTGGGAAACATCTGGAGAACAATCCTATACTGGAGAGAGAATTAGAAGACTAGCTGGGAAAAACCTCTGCTGTGAAGAACTAAAGAGTCTTGGTAGACAGAAAGTAGAGTATAAGCCAGCAGTGAATCCCACAAGAAGAGGGTCAACAGCATTGTGGGCTGTATTAGCAGTGCCAAGGGAAATTATTTCTTCCTCTTACTCAGCACTTGTTAGATGGTGTCTAAAATGGTGCATCCTTGCCCATGCCACCTCTTCCTTCTTTGAGGAAATAAATTGATTAACTGAAGAAAGTTCAGTGGAAGGCCACCAAGATAGTAAGGCACCTGCTCAGTTAAGGAGAAGCTGATGGATCAGAGTTGTTTCAGCCTAGAGATGGCTTTGTGGGAGAGACCCTCACAGCAGCCTCTGGTACCTCAAGGCTGTTTGTGAAAAGATGATGCAGATAGGAGGACAGGAGACTGTGGATGTAGGTTGAAATAAAAGTATTTCAGACTGTATGTAAGGAGAAAAATTCCCACTGGGAGAGCCAGGGGACACCAGGTCCAATAGGAAAACAGAATGCCCTGAGAGGTTAGGCAGTCTCCATTCTTCCAAGTATTTTTGGATATGGCTGTTTCAAGCTCTTAGCAAGCTGGTGTGACCTGCATTGAGAAGAAAGTTGAACTCAATCATCTCATGTGAACCTTGAAGTAAAGGATTAAGAATGTATTCAAGATTCCTCATGTCCATAGTAGTATTAATACAGTTCCTCCTTTTGGACTCATAAAACTTGCTAATGGATGTTATACAAATAGCCAGTCATTTAGTTCTCTCCTGTATCTCTTCTTTCTTGACTGCATTTAATATTCAGATCCCTTTCAGAAAATAGCACTAGGAATAATATTTTTATTTATTTTTATTTATCCTTTTCCATTTTCTTTCTCTTTTTCCTTCTTCTTCCTTCACTTCAAAACAATATAATACAGCAATCTGCAACAATATTACTTTAGTCATTTTAATCCTCTCCAGTCTTGGACATTAGCAGAGACCCCAGTATCCAGTTTCACCACTGAGTCTTCTCTTTGTTTTTCTCTTCTAAATAATGAAAAGTGTGACTTCACTTATGCATAATCAGACTGGTTACAGAAAAGATTATGTCTTCATGACTTTTTTGTATTTAACATTTTTAGTATTTGATGATTCGGAACATTTTGGGTTCCCAAAGTAATTACTTATGCCACACTTCCTAGGAACTGTTGGTTTTTACATCTTTTTTAGCTGTTCCTTTCAAGATAACAGTAGACAACACTGTAGTTTTCTTTCTTTTTTTTTTCAGTAACACTATGTAGATTAAATGAGACAAGTCACATCAATCTTCAACTGGAAAATATTTACTGTGTTTCCTATCCCTAGCATTTATTATATGAAAAAAAAACCAAAAACTAAGTGCAACAAAGAAGTTCCAGTATTGTCCAGAGCTGTGCTTGCTCAAAAGCCCAGGCAAGCCCAAGTTTTAGCAAGAAGTGCCATCTTTCTTCGACCAAGTAGGACTTTCACTTCAAACAGCCAACGCTGCTGTTCTCTTTGGTTTGGCTGCTATGTTTTTGATAGGTATAGCAGTCAGACACTAGAGCTGCTAGACTTTGACTCTAGACCTTACACCACCTTAAAAGGAAAATCAAGTTACCCTTATTTTTCCACTCACCTGCAGGTTCTGAAAGTTTTCAAATGGATTTTTTGTTGTATGTGTAATCTACTTTAACATAAATAGGGTACACCCAGTGGTGACCTTTCCATCACCTAAGTGAAGTCATCTTTGTTTCCTTGCATACAACCACTACTGACAGCTTTCCAGATTCCTAAACAAATTGTTCTTTGATCAGGACAGTCTTTTCTACTGCTCCTTTTTCGAAGTTGAAGGACTAAATTTTTACAGGAAGTTACTTCTGCCATTCTCATAAACAAAATAGGAGTATTTAAGTACTAATGTGTTTTAAGTGCCAATTTATTAACAGAACTCACTTATCAAAAGTGGACTGTCACCTTAGATATTTTCTCACGTGTCTAGTTAAAGCAGCATTACCTAGAAGATTAATCAATTTTAGGTGTTGTCAGGGCATTTAATCTCTAGCACGTACAGTTCACAGCTGCTTTTTCTCAATAATCAGACAAAAAGACATATATCTTTACTGTGTTGTTTAAAAAAACTCCAGAATTTTGGAGTGCAGCAACTTTTATGTCTTTTGAGATAAATTTGACAGATCTGTTGTGATTTCTCCTTTTTATCAACACAAAGTGTAGCTTTGACAAGGCAGCTTAGCTTCAAGCTGTTCCTGCAACTGTGTCTGCACTGTGTGTGCATCACAGTCCTGGCCCCAGGAGATGCACCTGAACAGTGTCCCGGTAAGGTGGGGAAGCCACCTGTGTCTTCTGAGTACCTTGCATTAATGTTGTCAGGCCAGAGAAGGTATCAGCCAGGAAAAGTAGCTGTGTGCTTGGTGCACCTTCTAAAGAAAATTATAGTCCTATCCTTTGATCTTGGGGATTTTGGGTGCACATTGACAAACCAAGGATGCAGGCAAGACCATGCAGGAAAACTGTCCCACATTTAGGTATAGTAACTTAATATTTGCTTTGTTGCTTTCTGAGGAATGTTCTTCATCTAGCTTATTTTTAGTTTGATTTTTAAGTCTGATTCTGTTAATCCTAAATTGGTATAATGTATCATTTTATGATTTCACACATGGCCATTTTTGTGAAGTTGGCTGACTCTTTTCTTTAAGCTCACACCCTCTGAAATATATTTTAAGTTGGCAAAAACATTACTTATTGAACTAGGACATTAAAAATACTTTTAATTTTTATTTAATAGATAGAGGATATTTTTCTTGTATTCATAAGTGGTAGCAGTTGTGCTATATGATATATTCTTAGTTTTAAGAACTTGCTCCAGTGGAAAGGGCAGAGGAGGTGGATCTCCATCCAGGTTCTCCACCTTCAGCTCTCTTCTCAGATTTTGGGGAGTCATATGTGCAGATTAACCTCACCTAACTCTAGAGTCTATTGCAGTTGTATGAGCACTTTAGTTAGACAACCAGTGGGAAGAACTGGGTATTTTGAGAGAGGATTCAGTTCAACATCCTTTTAAAGATAAGTTTGAGGATTCTGTTTAAATGTGCCTGTTTCAGATCATTATATGCAAAGGGCATTGAATATTTGGTTGTAGGCAGGCGACTGTGTTGCAGACACGTGGACTCAAGTGTCATAAACACTATCTTTGGTTGTCCTTTGCCTCATTTCTCTGTTTGTTAAAAGGGGACTATAGTTTGTACCTCTCTCACAGATGGGGAAATAATGTTACTGATTGCAAAGTTCTCAGATAAAATGATGGGGCCTACCTACATTAATACAATAAGAACAAGGAATACAGCCCCATGAATATTGTTCATGTCTAGAAAATCCACCCAGACCCTACTGTTATCTTTACTATTGAAGGTAAACTTGATCATGTAACCTACATTATTGCAGCTGCATATAATTTTTCATATTTTATCTTGATAACTTGCATTGTGTTTTTACATGTAACAGCATTTATTACCATTTCTCAAAGTTTCCTCTTACTTGCTCACAAGATAGAGACTAATTAAAACCTTGCTAGACCACTTCTCCCATATCTCTTATGCCAGTGAATTTTTCCCTGCTCAGCTCAATTAGTGTTCTGGCTTCATTAGTTAAAAGAGATGCAGCCCAATTTATTTTCTAATATTTATCAACAGCTTTTAAAAGGGACTTCTACAGATTCTGAGTTTATTAAAATCACTGTTTAAAATATGTTGGGAGCAGATATAGCTGTGCTTCTGTGAAGTCACAGTATTTAATGTTTTGTTCCTACCTGGAAACACACCTAGCTCTTTAAAATTAAAGAGACAACCACTGGCCAGTTGAAGAGTGTCCATATGTGTACAGCAAAGCAAAGACCTGAGCTTCTCCAGAGGATTATGCTTTGTGCTCACTGGGATCTGAATTTGCTGCACTTAGAATACAGATGCCTCTGCTAATAAAGTTATTAGATGTCCTTGACCTCCCTGATTCTTAAGACAACCCTCTTGTTTGAATTCTCAAGGAGACTCTGTTGTTAGTTCATGTCTGGTGAAAGCAAGAATGACTTTGTTCTCATTAGAAATATAATGTAATAATTTTAAAAAGAAGAGAAGGCTTCAGGAAGACCTTATAGTAGGCTTTCAGTACCTGAAGGTGGCCTACAAAAAGGCTGGAGAGGGATTTTTTATAAGGGCATGCAGTGATAGGACAAGGAGGAAAGGATTGAAGCTGAAAGACAGTGGGTTTAGATTGACTATTAGGAAGAAATTCTTTACTGTGAGGATGGTGAGACACTGGAAGAGGTTGTCCAGAGAAGCTGTGGATGCTCCATCCCTGGAAGCGTTCAAAGTCAGGCTGGATGGGGCTTTGAGCAACCTGGTCTAGTGGAAGGTGTCTCTGCCCATGGCAGAGGAAGTGGAACTGGATGATCTTTAAGGTCTTTTTCAACCCTAATCATTCTATCGTTTTATGAAAATCAGGGTATTTTACACACATACCTTCCTAGGCTGTGAGTTCAAAAAACTTATTTCTTTGATGCATAAAATAGAGTTTTTTTGATACTTTAAAGACCTGATGTGAAATATGGTCAAAACAGACAATATGCTTTTAGGCTTTCTCATTTTTCCTTTGTTCAGGGAGTATTTGAAGTTTTTGTTTGTTTGTCATACTTTCACTGTAAACTGATGTTCGGAGCATATTAAACTGTCTTTAGTATGCTCTGAAACTTCTCATTAACTCATGTTTGCAATAATAGCAATTAGAGAAGTTTTTAAGCTACATATAACCACGCTAGTGTCTTGGAAGAGTTAAACTGAGTGTGTTGACACAGCATTCTTTCTGCAGGAATGTGATGAGTCAGCTTAGGCTCTAGTTAAAAATTTTAATTTTAGACAGAGTAGCTGAAAATAATGGCACTTGTCTAACTATTTAGTTATTTAATTAGCTTTTTACGTAGGACCAAGAGTTATATAGTCACTAGCATGGGCAGAAGTGTACTGAGGTTGTTTTGAAATGTTACGTAGAATACATAACTCTTTCAGCAGGGGACAGAATATAGGAATTAGTAGACTTGCTATGATTAATTGATCACAAAAGAAGAAAGATCCAGGCAAGCTAAAAAAAGAATACCAAACAAACCTTGCCTTGATACTGGTTAACCTTTTTTTGAACTCTTTTATTGTGTATGACAAAGGCAAGGGTGTTTATCTGTGGAAAAAAAATCTCATTATATGGTATTTCTAAGATAACTGTGGGTAAATTGTAAGTAAATTTTATCTAATTGGCTATATAAAACATTGTTTATGAGCAAGTTTGCATAAAACCTGCCAAGAAGGCTTATTAAGAAATTACTAATCACCTGGGGATGACTGAACAGGAGTGCTTAGTCTTGCTTATCAATAGCATGATGGTTTGGTTTTATCTTATGCCTGAACTCTTTCCTCTTTTCTTCTCATTTCACTCTGCTCTCCAGGACAACTCTCTGATTAATTTTCCTGTGTGTAGCAGAAAATAATAAGTTACCTGATTTAAGCAAATAATTAACAAGTGTATCCAGTCATTT
The DNA here is from genome assembly GCA_013399225.1 of Rhipidura dahli. Taxonomy (NCBI): domain Eukaryota; kingdom Metazoa; phylum Chordata; class Aves; order Passeriformes; family Rhipiduridae; genus Rhipidura; species Rhipidura dahli. The sequence goes on along the minus strand of VXAC01008201.1, from coordinate 1,067,857 downwards.
AACTGTACCTCAGCAATTCTCACCACAAAATTCTATGCTACAAAAATCCTTTAAATCCTCTAAATCGTCAACATTTCATGGCTATAGTGAGTTTTAGTTCAAAATGAACTAAAGAATATTAAGTTAAAATAGAAATATTAAGTACTAAAGTCTGCCTAGTAGTATTTCATATACCTAACAGTAAACCTAATCTTTTGCAATGTAAAAAGCAAAACTATCCTGGTTTTTCCTTCCTCCCCATAAATATGCACAATTTTCTAATAGTGCCTGCTAACCTTAGATAGGGTAAGCAAATCTACTATTAATCTGGACACAAAGCAAGCACAGAAATGGATTGAACTGGCAAAATACCAATTTGCTATTCTTTCATGGAGAGAATCTGGACATAGAGAATACAGTGTGAAGAATTACTAAGATTCAGTATGTAGAAGGGAGAGCTTCGTCCTGTCAGAATAATTTTATAGGTATACTCAGTAATAATTCAAGAGGCAAATTCAGCTGTCACAAAAACACTGACAATAAATTTTTGTGTGTACATACATGAGTATAAACATATGTGTACATAAAGAAAGATTTTAGATCTGCATAACATTTGATATCTCCATGGCTTGTAGTCTACTGTGGACATCCTCCTGGAATGGCTAGATAAAGGAATATAACTATTCTATGTCCTCAGTCTTTACCGCCTAACCCTTGCATCTAGCATATTGTGTTCTGACTGAAGAGAAAATATTAGGATACACTAGACTAGATGAGATTGGAATAGAATAGACTTTTCCAATTGAAAGAGACTTACAACAACCATCTACTCCAACTGCCTGACTAAATCGTTGCTGATCAAATTAAAGCCTTTATGAGCATTGTCTAAATGCCTCTCAGACACTGGCAGGCTTGAGGCACTGATCACCTCTCTAGGAAATCTTCCATGTTCAACCACCCTCTGGTAAAAAAAATATTTCCTACTGTTCAGTCTAAACCTCCTCTGAAATAGCTTTGAACCATTCCCATTCAGCCTGTTTCTGGATCTAAGGGAGAGGAGATCAGATTCTCCATCTTTCTCTACTTCCTGTCTTCAGAAAGCTGTAGAGAGCAATGAGGGCACCCCTCAGCCTCCTTTTGGAATGACTATCTTCAAGCTTCCACTTCACCATTACTCATCCTTCTAAATCATCCCATAGAAATGTGCTACTTCAACTGCCACCATCATGGCCTTGACCCTTCCATCACCCTGACACAATGCTCCCCCTCAGCACAGCTGTGCAGCTAGCTGTTGACATCTAGTGATGGCTTGTATGCAATGATCCGTGTTTGACCTCTTGGCTATGAGATGGCTTTTCCTTGAATATTTCCTACTGGTGGTATTATTTGCTGAAAGGCTGTCACAGATACACCATGGGTTTCACTAAACCATTGACAAACAGTAGCATGGGACATCTGCAAAATGAAGAAGATACTGCCTTAATAATTTTGCTCTGTGAAGATTTTGGATGAATACAATGTGAGAATCATCCTCAAAAGACCTTTCTGTTAAAGAGAGAATACATCTAAGGGTTCGTGAACTGCAATGTATCTTTACTTTGTGAGATGCTACCCAGGTCACTCAGTGATGTATGTGTGCATGTGTAAGTGATAAATAAAATCAGATAAACCAGATAGCTTTGTATACCTTCACCTTAAGAGTTGGTGTAACATCTCTTTGCATATGACACCATTATATTACTGTTGCTATCCTAGTAGCATATCCCCTCAATGACAATGTGGTATATAAGTGAATAAATAAATCATTCATCCTTTTAGAATAAGATGAAGAGAATTATGTTTGGAATAGAGAGAGAGAATCTGAAAGCAAGATACATCCTCAGCAAGTGAAAATTATACTTAAAATTATCCTGCAGCAGCTATTCTTCAGGCTCAAAACACTTTAGAGCTTTCATATTCCTCTGATACTTCCCCTCAGCTCCTGACAGGGCAAATACCGAGGTGAATGAAAGATTAAAATTGTAAATTGCACTTCATAGAATTTGGAGTACTAGATCTCTTACTCAGCTTTAAAACTCTGGTGTAGACTACCTGTAGTCTTCATAACTATTTTGAGATTATTTCAAGCTTTAAAGAGTAGTGTAGAGTGGGTCCTTAGTATTTGACAAGTCAGACCCCAGGCATGTTCTTTGTTTTTTATATTCATTCACATTCATAACTGTTGAAGGTGTAGCTGGTTGTTCTGAAAGATGAATAATTTTTTAAGCCAAAAACATAAATATTAAGACAATCAGACCTCACAATAATTGTCTGTTCCCTGTTATGCCAAAATGAAAAAAAACCCAAACACAACCCTCAACATAACTTATGAAAGAAAGCTGTATATGCTGTGTGTTAGAGTGGAGTTCAACATAATGAATAACCAATTTAACTGAAAAAAGAGGCAAATTCAATATGTGCCAAAATCTCCTTTCTATAGAATGCCTGGGGTGGTCTAAGTGCCTAAAAATGTGAGTAATGAAAACAGGCTTAGCCTAGATTTCCCACAAAGATCTGTACTTTGGTTTCATCTGGCATGATTTGTTGCAGCTAATCTTACCACCTTGCCTAATAAGTGTGCCGTGAAAACCTGTTACTCAATTCTGGTACTGACTTTGCTTTTCTAGTGTTTTAATTAACCACTATAATTTTTAGGAGAAGTCAAAATTCTAAGTGCCATAAATTTACTTGTTGAAGGTGATAGTTGGTGCTGGGTTTGAGATGATGCCTTTGGACACCTTAATGGAAGCAATTGTGCTATATGTTTATTCCCATGATTCAAAAATTTTTCTGAAAAATCCTTTCACATTAACCAGCTCAAAGGGCAACTTTGTCCTTGTTTGGCTCTGAAATTCTTTGGGACCTGGGGCAAGGTGGGGGGAGCAACATTACAAGTCTTGCTGTAACATCTTAGAGTTGTAGAGGACTGTAGCCGTGTTGCCATCATGTTATTTAGGTGTTAAGAAAAAAGGCTATTTCTTTTTGAAGAAGCTTGGTAATACACATTTATACTTTATCACTGGTTTTTAGATCTGATCCAACTCTATCATTTTATTTATTTAAAAAATAAAAAGCCAGCAATCTCTACCAAATAAAGTGCCACAATGTTACAAACCTTTCCATGACAAACATGTCATAATTTTAGAGTACAAGCAAACATTTCCCAATCATTACTCATGGACCATTTATGAAGTACTTGGGGGTGGATGTCAGCAGAGCTAATGTGATGGTGACTAGCAGTGTTCTCCCTGGCACTGAGGGTGTGTTCCAGCAGAGGGAAGTTCAGTCTGTGGTATTACGTGGGCGTGTGTATCTTTGTAAGCCAAAAATGAGATTGCCTGTGGGTGTGCAGAAATTTTCACACTGCTTCCTGGGTAGCAAGCTTTTTGGCAAATAAACTCTTTCACTTGCAGGTCTCTTTGAGTTCACTGTAGTAAGGAAGCATTCTGGCTCAGCTCATGTGGTTTCTTCAGGGTTTGTTAGTATGGACTCCATGCATATCCTGTCCTACATGTGCCAGACATCAAGAGGGGAAACAGATCAAAATGTGTGTTGTGCCAGCCTGCTGCATAAATATGACAGGCTATTGACAAAACCAGGATGCTTTCCAAGTATGTGTACCAAAATTCACTGTACTTGCAAAGAAGGAAATAGAGTGAAGGTGTGTTCTTACCTAGAATACATGGGAAACAAGAAAAAATATACCTTTGAATTAACACTTTATTCTAGCAACCTACAGTTCTTACTGGAAAGATAAAGGGACATATTGGTATTGATTGAAAAAGAAAAAAGAAAAAAAGAAAGAGAATACCAAAGCTGTTTCAGTCATGATAGTAGTTTGAGATTTGTTTTTATTTTCAGGAAGACTTTTATGGAAATAACCTTGATTTTAGTAGGTTGTGCTGTATTTTTTACCACAGTCAGAAAGAATGATTACATTTAATATGGAGAGCTGAACAATTAACAGAGTTAATAGTCTTAAAGATAAGATAGGAATGCTTTCTGTATGTGATACTGAGGTCATCAGATTTAAAGAAAAAAAGCAAGAAAACCACATGAACAAAACCATTATTGTGTAGCTTTCTTTTCGCAATTACTACAAAATTAACTTTGAGAAATTATTCCTTACTCAAATTTACTTTATCACTTATCTCAAAGAAGTGCTTAGCAGTTTAACCAATCACACAGTTTTAAAACTTTTGCTTACCTTAGGCTGATATTTCTTGGCTGTCAGTAGTAGACGACTTAACTTAGAACATTTTATACTGCAAGCTGCAGTGTCATTCAGAATTTGAAAAACAGTGCAGGTGTCTAATATGAAAATAAATCTGCTTTGTGGGAGTCTGAGTACTAGTGAACAGTATAAAGTTTGAACTGACATAAGACCATTCATCATTAGCTTCTTTTGTCAACTGCTCTTATTCCAGGGCTGTGTTCTAATCCACCTAAGGCTGAAAGAAAACATATTAATACTTTACCATAGTGATTTAGTATACATTAATTGTTCATGATGTACTTCATGATGCCAAAAATCCCCCAGAAAGCATGTTTTTATGAGTGCAAGATTTGACCGTAAGAAGTTTCCTTAGCAAAACATGAAAAAATAGTATAAAGAATGTCTTTCCTATAGTGTACATTTTTCCATATTAAAAAATCAATTGAAATGAGTTTTTATATGACAGAAGTATGAAGGGTCAATTCATTCCCTCTCTTTAGCCGTCACTAAGGGACCTGTTTTGGCAGCATTGAAGAAGTTCTGCTAATAGCAGAGGGAATAGCAGGATTTGATCATGTCATACTTGATATCTTCCATCTTCCATCCATTCCCTTATTTTAAATTTACTTGCATGCCAGAATGTTTTCAGAACTGGCATTTTGAATTAAAAAAATATGTTTGTAAGCGTACAATTTTGGTATTAAAACCCAGATAATATTTATAGAAAATCTTATCAGAAAGTGTACACTAAAGAACAAAAGATAATTCTAGTTAACATGTAAGCCTTTTTATATAATGATAATTAGCAATTTAAGGCAATGAATCACTTTTTATGTAACTAGTAATTAGTTTTATAGCAAATACTATACAAACACAACAAATGGTTGTAGCAAATACAGCAAATTCTGCTACAGAAGAAACTTTTCAAACTGAGCCATCAAGTAATATAAAATTATTCCATCTCATGATGAAACAACAGTGATTTCCTAAACAATATTGTCTGTCAACAAATACCTCTTCATCAATCTTAAATTAATATACTTCATTAAGAAAAAGGAAGAAATATTAGCTGTGTTTAAAAACTCTGAAACCTTGTACACTTCCAGTACTGTAAAATGACACTTTCTGAGGAATTTTTTTTCCATGATTGTAGGCAGTAAATATTCTAAAATTTCAGTCATATTCTTAAATATCTTTAAATGTTGCCTTTTTTTGTATTGTCTTTTGTCATGTATAGGAAGTATTTGTAGTCATATCAGTTGTTAATAAATGTGCTACTCATGTGAATGCATAAAATTATAGGATGTCCCTTTTTAGATGTAACTTTTTCAGTTTTTGATATCTCATTAAATATAATAATGGATGAATGGTTTAAAGGAAAAAGAATAGTAGTAGGTTGAAAAGGACAGCCCCTGTGGAGACCCTCCAAAATCTGAGGAGAATTTGTGCAAGCAGTAACACAGCTATAAATATGCTTTGATTTGGGGATAGCTCTGTGAATTATACAGGAATCCTGTTGTCATAATTATGTTACTGGCCTCTGTTGGAGTCAGGAGGAGAACTGGCCTGAGACTGCATCTACGTGTCCACAAGGAGACAGGATGATTTGTGACTCTCAGGTAACCTTGGGCTCATGGATATTAGAAGGATGAATTTTGAAAGGCTTTTTTTCTAGGTCTTTTCATGTAAATTTTCCTCCTTCATTGGTGACTTGTCTGTCACAAATTGCTTTTTAAAATATTTATTTAGTTAGTTAATAAAGGAGTTGGTTTATGTTACTAAACCAGAACAAATGCCCTTTTACAGCTATTTTACCAAACAGCAACTGCAGACATTCTTTTCTATTCAAATATGCATTTCAGTGTTGTATATACAGTTACTAGCTGTTGTTAATTAGGCATAAACTGGGCACTTTTCCTGTATATGTAATCTTTATATATCTGTTTTTCAGCAGTGTAAAGGGTCGTTTTCTGTAAAGAATGTATTGAGAAGTAATAACATTTGAAATCCGGTTATCCAACATTTGAAAGCACCACATTAGCAAGTGAAATTCTGCTGTTCAGTTATATATTTGGCACAGATTCAAGCAGCTTTACAGGGAGGTTTTAGACTGGGTTTGTACACGCCATGTCTACCAACTGATGAGCTGTGGACCTACCCAGAGAGTCTTCATTACGGAGAAGGTGATTAATATTTCTTTCCCCCTGTGCATCTGAATGGTGCTTGGAAATGCCATGCAGCCATCACACCTTGTGTGAAAGAGGGTTAGAGCAGCAAGCCACTGTCTGAGAGTGTGTAGGGTACAGTGCCCAGAGCCATTGCAGAAGCACTGTGTGTGATGGAGGGGATTTATGAACTGACCTTGCTGCAGACTTGTGTGACTTGAAGTCTTGCTTAAGGATGCCTACAGAGCTAGGTCATTGCCAGTGGGAAAGAACACTACCAGCTGTAAAATGGGAGGTTTTACAGCTGTCTTTTAAAATATGAAGGTGGGTGATTTGGGTATAGTTTGAGATAGTCCATAATCATATCACATTTCCTTATTGTTCTGAAGAGAGAGAGCAGAATGGCTCTATGAACTTACAGTCTCTATGCAGAGCAACCAGAGTAGTTTGTTTAGAACTGTTTGTACCACACATTGACAACAAAATGGGCAGCAAAGAATAAGGGATAGGAAGCTTCCTGCACGTCCTTGGGTTCGTGCAAGAACTGGAACCAATACAACTCCTGATAAGATTATTTCAAAAAGCATTCCAAGATTATCAGAAGGGTTGCACTGTATCATAAAAGAAAAAAAATACCCAGGTAAAATACAGCATGCAGAAGCAGTTTTCCAGCTCCTCCCATTGCTGCACGTAGGTGACACAGTTATAGTTAACTTTGGATTATCAATCACTGTGAAACAGAATGGGAAGGTTGTACACTTGAACAACTTTTCCAGTGCTTTTGCATTCAATGATGAGGCTCTCGGAACCAATACTGGACATGGAAATGGCAAATTACAGTGAAGTTTTAGATCCGACATATACAGCCCTGGAGTTTGAAACTATGCAGATTCTCTATAATGGCAATGGTGAGTTCTGCCCTGTGAGGCAAAATCAAGCCAGTTAACAGAAAAAGTGAAGTTTAGTAATGCTATAAGGTGTTAGTTAAATGTTTTATTAATGGAGCATTTGGGGGTTGTTTTCAAACTACAAATCTGGTCTCTTAACACTTCGTCGCTGACTCTAAGTTAGTAACATTAAAATTCTTTAAGGAAAATAAAAGGGAGGTTATATATAATAAAGTAGCTGTACTGTCACCAGTCAGTTAATCAAAGGAAGAAAATGGTCTATTCAGCAGTTGTTTTATTTACTGTAAGACAAATGAATAACTAGTATTGACAGTTTGGACATGGAAGTATATTTCGTATATAACTTTCAGAAGGAAAGGACAAAATTATCCAGAGGTTTCTGAAAAAAATTAGCTACTGTTTCTTGATGCCTGCTTTCTAATTGTTGGACTAATATTTTTCTTTATTTAAGTGTTAATCTTGCCTTTTTAGCTAAGTGTATATATGAACAGGAGTAATTTAAAAAGAATCACATTGACTTTCTGGAGGACAACGTTTTGCTGAGAAAAAGTATTTGCATTTGGTTAATGTAACACTTTAGGCAGACTTTTTATATGCAATTTTTGGGAAGTTGTATCAATAATTTATGCTTGAAATAGAAAGCATAACATTTCATTCTGCCACTGAGTACTGACCAAAAAAAAAATTTAATAAAAATACCAGGCAAGTTAAACTACTCAAAAAAGGCCTTCCAAATCTTTTAATGAACTAAAAATCTTGGCTTATTGTATCTTAAAGAATAATTCATAGAGATATATTAGTGTGTATTTTTAAAAGGCAGAACCAATTTGTAGTGATTTGCAGAAAAAATATTTAGCACCTGCATTTCCAAATATTCCTGCCCTATAGAACCTAATTAAGGCTTCATTGTTGGGCTTTAAGTTTTATCTCAGTTTCTGATGTTACATTACAGCAAGCTTAGTAAATAGAAGAGTAGATTTGGTTATTGATTTAGGAAGAAAAACCAGAGCTTTATGCCCGAACAGAATTTGAAGCTATCAACAATGATTATACATCTTTATGTGGTTTCTCTGCTTTTTGTTCTAATATGGGTATTTCATTGGTCATTTGTTTTTTGCTGCATAGCACCCTTTTGGATCTGTTAATGTTAAATAAAATGGGATGACAGATTAGGGAGATTGTGCTTGGTTGCATTATGTGTTGGCGATAGAGCTGGTTAAATTGTCACCGTAAGTGATTAACTTGATAATTATTAGTTATCAGGTACAGCCTTCTTATGTTTAGTGTTTGTTTAGAGTTTAGCCTAAATATTTTCTTACAGTATTTATAAGAACATTGTCTTGTAACAGTGCTAGTGTGGAATTGAAAACTGCCACTTATGAACCTTCCTGTGTATCTTTTTTAGTTGTCTAAAGTAATTTGGAACATTTAGAGAAGTTTAACAAGCCACAGTCAGGCAGATTACACAGTTCTATTGAAATCAAAGAATTTTTCAACATCAGGTCAATTTTCCAGACATATTGTTTCAGAATAACATGAAAAAAAATAAATATGTCCTTTTATTTATATGCACAACTTATATTGCTGTGAAATATTTCATCATCAGATTCAAATATTGTATTTTTAATTATTCTGCTGTATGAAACAAAGTTACAAAACTCCAAAAGAAAAGTATAATATTTTTCTAAAACAATTCTGTAACTTAGTTGAAAAATAATTTTCCAGTCATGACAATCCTGATTTTAAAATAAAATCTTTACAGAACTGAATTCCTACTTCTAAGATTTTATTTTATTTAATAATTTTTAATATAATTCCTATCAATTACAGCTCTGTAAAACAAAACAGAAAGATTACTTCTCTCTGTATCTAAAGAACTCTTTAACTTCTAAGCTCTGTGGGACACAATGAAAATTTTATAATGTATTTGTATTATACATTTCAGTTGCATCTATACAATATGAATATTAGTATGTATCAGTATTACAGTTTTACTCTTCATCCTGTACACTGTTTGTGAACTCATGTACTTTTGAATCCATGTTTGCATGTCTAATTAATGTAGTACTCTTTCCTCTCCTGGACAAAACAGGTACAAATGCTTAGGGCATATTTTCCTGTCATTTAAACTAGAAGCAAAACAGAAAAAGCTATTTTGCAATTTTTTTTTTAACATGTGTGCCAATATTGTGACTCAAAAAATAAATAAAACTGGTTTGATTTCAGGTGAATTTATTCAGTAGTGTTTACCATATTCAGTGACTAATTGTTAATCACATAGCTAATATTCTGTGCAAGGAAAGACTGCTCCAGTGTTCCTGTCAAAAATATCTTTGAGGAAACGACAGACTTTTAGCATGCTTTTTTTTTTTTTTTAATTAAGTTGTGCAAAACCCCTCTTTTTTGTTTCTTTGTTTAATGTCACAAACCTTTGTATGAGAGTTGCCAGCTATTGCCAGCTTGTATGAGAACTGATGCATGAGATCTTTTCCAGTTAACAGCACTTTGTGCCAAAGTTCCTCTTCATGTTAGTAGGAATGTATGTGTAATTATAAATGAAGAAGTGAGCCTTAATTTTTAAGCCTTCGGCTGAAAAGAGTTTAGAACACAATTATTTGTCGTTATGAACTTCATAAATTCTTTTAACATATCTATCACTTTGAAAGTGTTCCTGTCAGTAAGAGCCAGATGTAATCAGATAGGCCATGCTATATAAATTGTTAAGTGGCAGTTAAGAGAAAAGGCCAGAAAAAACCTCTATGTAGGTACAACTTGAGCATGAAGTGGTTGCTGGAAATTTTGTCCATAACTGTGTATGTTCTTGTCTCTTGTCAGACAGTTCAGGAGAAGCTGTCAACATGAATGCTGCTGACAACGGGGTCAGTAGTCTCTGTGCAATATGTGGAGACCGAGCGACCGGAAAACATTATGGTGCTTCCAGCTGTGATGGCTGCAAGGGATTTTTTAGACGTAGCATAAGGAAAAACCACGTCTATACATGCAGGTATTTCAAAAGCTCATCTAGAGTCACTAAAGTAATGAATTTTAGCAAAAATTATATTCAGACCTTATCAGAATTTTCAAACTATATCAGGGTATTTTCAACTTTTTCTTACGGAATGCTACTTGATATTATATGTTCCAGAAATTATATTCCAGATACTTGTTGATGTTGTTGATATCATTACATCACTCAGAAGCTGTTTCACTCTTTTATTTATGATTACAAAGGTAATTTCCTGAAAAAAAAATAAAGGAAAAATGGTCATATTTTCACTGCAATGTGAAAACTGAAATTCTTAACTGTTTTCTAAAAATTCTTTCCTTATGAAGGTTGTTTCTGATTAGAAAGTCTAAGATTTATGAGTCTTGTTTTAAGGGCCATACAAACACCTCTGCACATATTCCCACCTGGTGTGACACTCAGCTCTTTTGAGTGGCCATTTCCCCCCTGTCAGTCTGAATGGCAATCTGTTAATTTCCAAATGGTGCCCAGAATATCACACTGCACCATGTTTGATGAAATTTTCTGTGCAGGCTTAGGGCCATAAACTGACCATTTTGGGCCATGAGCAGAACATATGGAAAACTCAGTGAGTTTAAACAAATCACTGAAAGGGTATATTGGATTTTTATGTCAAGATTTTGGTAGTGAGTGGGCTACAGAAGAGGATTCTGTGAGAAGCTGTCAGAAGTGTCCCTGGTGTCTGGTGAAGCCAATGCCAGCCAACTCCAAGATGGCCAAAGCTGTGCCTACCAGCAGTGGTGGTATTGCCTCTTCGATAATGTATTTAAGAAGAAAAAGAAATTATTGTGCAGTAACAAAATGTAGCTAGAGAAGAGAGGAGTGAGAATGTGAGACAGGAACAGCTCTGCAGACACCAAGTTCAGTGGAGAAGGAGGGGGAGAAGATGCTCTAGGCGCTGGAGCAAAGATTCTCCTGCAGCCCATGGTACAGACCATGGTGAGGCAGCTGTCCCCGTGAAACCCATGGAAATTCACAGCAGAGAAGATATCCACCTGCAGCCCATGGAGGACCCCCTGCTGGAGGAGGTGAATGCCTGAAAGAAGGCTGTGACCCCATGAGAAGCAGCAACAGCAGCAGGCTCCGGGCCACACCTATGGCCCCATGGAAAGAGTAGCCCACACTGGAGCAGGTTTTCTGGCCGGACTTTTGATCCTGCAGGACAGCCATTGCTGGAGCAGCCCAATCCTAAAGTACTGCACACTGTGGAAAGCACCCATGCTGGGGCAGTTCATGAAGAACTGAACTCATGGGAAGGACTAAGACTGGAGAATTTAGTGGAGAACTGTCTCTCTTTTGAGGGGCCTGACAATGGAGAAGGTGAAGACTGTGAGGAGTCTTCCCCTTGAGGAGGAAGCAGCAACAGAGACAACACGTGGTGAACTGGATGTAGCCCCCATTCTCTCTTCCCCTTGTGCCATTGTATGGGGTAACAAGAAAACATTTATAAGAATGGCTTGTTACTGGAAATGTTGTTTCCTACACTCTTCCTTGATTGTGTAATGCTCTTATAAGGAAACCTCTCCCTTGTAGGCATAGCATAGTGATATAGCATAGACATACCCCTGAAGTGGTGTGTCAAGAGCTGACACAAGTGATTTCAGGAAGAGTTCTGCTTTTGCAGAGTCTGTTTATCTAACAAACACATGAAAAGAAAAAAAGGCAGACCTAGACAGGGAGAGGGGCAAATGGGAGAGGCTCATATGCATTCCCTTTAGGCACACCTGTAGATGTGCACAATAGCCTGGGCAAGCCGCCTTGCAGTGTCATGCACTGTGTATTTCCTCAAGTCTTTATTCCATTTTGTTGGTTCCTCTCATTTCCTGTTTAGGTTGCCACCTGTAGTGATAAAACATGCAGCTTGTTCATTGTTATCTCCCAGAAGGAGTAAACGCTGCCAGACAAGGGTAAAGGTTTTGCAGCTAAGGGGCTCCTCTGTGGCAGCAACATTTGGTTTTTTCCTTGATTGTACTTTCCCTTTTCTATTTGCAGCTTTTCTTCTTTTTTTCCTTCCACCGCTATTTGAGGCAGCTAGTTACTGACATACCTCACAAATCAGTTGAGGTGTAAATGATGTACATAAGTACAAAACTTTCCACATTTGCCTGTTCCAATGCATACACTTGTGGTTGTACACATGCATATATTCCTGGAAAATGAGCAGGTATGAAATGCCTCTCAAAACTGATTAATTAAGAAGAATAATCAATGCAACTGAAGAAGAGAGTTTGTGGTTATAAAAATTATTCTGACAGGACAGATTAGTTGGTTTGCTTCTTTGTAATCAGGGTGCTACTTTATTATTGCTTTATACATTTACCTTTTCTTGTCTCTGATAGATTCAACCGACAATGTATTGTTGACAAGGACAAAAGGAATCAATGCAGATATTGTCGTTTAAAAAAGTGTTTTCGAGCAGGAATGAAGAAGGAAGGTAATGAAGTTGTTTATTATTTGATATACAAAGAGAAAAAATTTGAAACAAAATGAAAATTCTAAAATACTCCAGCAGAATAAACCAATGGAAAATCTGCTACAATGCCTTCATAATGGGGAAGTGCTTTTATACTGAGGTGAATTATGTGTCTTCTAACTTTCAAGTTGGTAAGCAGTTCCAGAACTTTGAACATAAGCAAGTCCATAGATTTAAAATGAATTTTCAACTGTTTAGTTTATGAATTCCGGCAACAAAATTCATTGACTTCTTCTTATTGAGCCATATGCTGGAATATTTCAAACTATGAGATTTTACTTAAAATATTTACCAAATCTGAGTAATAAAATCTCTATCTGTTTTTTTTTTTCTACACTAAATAATAACAGTGCAAATTTACTGGTTCTTCCCTTAAATGTAAGTGTATGAAGCATTCAAGCCAGAGAAAGGTATGTGAAGTTGAATGAAAAAGTAGTGAGAAGAGTAGTGGCAGCAGTCAGTGGAGTGCCTACATTAATTAACAAAAAATCTAATTTCCTTAGGGCTTATTATGGGAAAATTGTTACTTATGCATCTCACTGACAGATATGAGAAATGTGTGTCACAGTGATTCTTCTGTCAAAGTGGAAGGACCAAATGACCACAGGAGCAGAGCAATAGGGAAAGAAGGGCAGTGCAAATATTAGAGTTTTTTGGGGTTTTTTTTTTGTTTTTTTTTGTTTGGTTTTTTTTGTTTGTTTGTTTGTTTTTTGTTTTTTGTTGTTGTTGTTGTTGGGGCTATTGTTTCAAGGACAATTGTGATGTGGAAGCAAAAGATGTCCTTATCCGTTTCAAATACACACTCAAAAGTGGTTTGTCACAAACTTTGCTACCTTTTTTGTTTGGAACAATGAACATCTGCTTGCAGGCCAGTCTGAAATGTGGGTGCTCAGTTCTCTTGTAACGTGGCTGTCGTTCTTTTAGTGTTTACAAAGGGAGCTTTTTCTTTATGCTCTTAAGTATTTGTGCTTTGGTAGTGTTCAGGTCATTGGTATGAGATAAAATGGATTTTTCTCCTTGAAGCTGAATGGGGATATTCTAAACAGTGTTATACAGGGTATGAAATAGGTTTGCAAACTCTTGTGGATCTTTAGCCTTTTGGAATTTTTAGACACTTTAGCCTTTTGGAATTTGAGCCATTAAATCAGTAGTGTATTGTATATATGTTATCAATCTAATGTGAAGAAAGGGAAAGATCTGTATATCCACAGCAGCCCTAAAAGTTTTGCCAATAGCAGAGCTTTATAGACTTTCAAAACCTGGAATTAAAGAATAGCTCATCTCAGAAGAGACATCTGGAATTCATCTGGTTCAGTCCCTACTTAAACCAAGGCTGACATCAGTCAGGTTGCTTGGGACCCTTTCCAGACAGATTTACACAGTCCCTGAGAGGGGAGACTCAACAACCTCTCGCTCGGCAAACTCTTCCAGCTCTTGACCACCCTCAATGGGAAGGGTTTTTTTCCTTATTGGAAAAGTTGGAATATGTCTTACTGCAGTTAGGGTAGTGTCCATTGGGTCTTGTCTTTTTATTATGTGTCTGAGAAGAATCTGTCTCCATTTTCTGTACGCTGCAGAAACAAAGACCCTCACATCCATGTTAGTCCTTTCTTTTCCACATAAGCAAAGATGCCTGTCTCTGCTTTACCTTGTGCATCTTGAGGATTACATCTCCATAGCCCTCTGTTGGACACTGCCTAGTTTTCCAATATCTTTCAAGTGCTGGGGATGCCAAACCAGAGAAATGCTCATTTCCCTCAAGATGCTAATGCAGCCTGGTGCATGACACAGAACTTTTAATCTACTTAACACTAATCTGCCCTGCTCTGATCCCACAGCATCTCAAACTTTCAACACTGCTTTTGTTTTGTTATAACCTCTCTGCATGGTTAGAGCATGTCTCATAGTGTAAGTGTAGCACAGAGTCTATGAAAGTTTCTCATGTTTTCTCTAGAAAATCTCTTTCTACAGGACAAAGATAAGAAAGGCTTCAGCTGGTAAAAGCTTTACAAGTCCTCTTTGACCAAATATACCACCCTGCTCACGGAGTCTCTGTTTAAGGCTATTTTAGCCTGAATTGACAAAAAGGCTTTAGCCAGATAGTCTAGTCTAATAATCCAAAATTATGTATATGTAGATGAAAATAAAAGCATCCACCTATGGTTTTCAGTGACTTTCACTAGTGGAGTATTGTCAGAACACCTTACTATTTTTGTAAAACTAATCAGTGTTGAACGTACTTTAATTATCTATGCAGAACTTAAGCTGCTGAGATTCAGTGGATGTTTGTTTCAGCATTCTTTTACAAAAGTTTTGTTTTCTCTTTCCTGTCTATAACATACTGTGTGTTTATCACCACACAA
Organism: Rhipidura dahli; assembly: GCA_013399225.1. Lineage (NCBI taxonomy): Eukaryota > Metazoa > Chordata > Aves > Passeriformes > Rhipiduridae > Rhipidura > Rhipidura dahli. The sequence continues at coordinate 1,052,689 of VXAC01008201.1, read as the reverse complement.
GATTTCTTAGAGTGACCTTAATAAAAGGCCCATCAGCGAGTGTCCTTGCAAAAAGTTAGTACACCTCTGGAATAAACAGTGTGCATTGTTCAGATAAACCCTGAACCTACTCAGTGCAGAGAATACTTTTTTTTTTATTGAAGCCTCTTGTACTACTCCTAAATTCTGTAATGCAGATTGTTTCTCACAAAATAGCAAATGTATCTTTGGAAATAAAGCTGCTGCTTTTAAAAGACAGTGAGAGTCCTTGTGCAATAAAAGGATTTCCATTGATGCAGTTCTTTTTTTCCCCCCTTTTTTATTTTCCTTGGCCTAATCTTGGACATGATCTAGGTTTTAGAAAGATCTGACTGATAGTTTTTTTTCTTCTTCCTTTAGTTCAAAAGTATGCCTTGTTGCTTCATAGGCCTCTCATGTGCTGATTGCAGATTCCTTACCCAAAGCTCTTTCAAATGCCTTTTTTTGGACCCCATGAGACAAAACTTACAAAATTTACTGTCCTAAAATTTTTTGGGATGTGTTTTTTTGGGTTGAATTTTCCTTTAACTTAGTTAATGTTCCATAAACTGGCTACAAATGCAATGTCACTGAGGAGGAGCATGAGATTTAAGTTTTAAAACTATCTTACTAGTGGATTAAAGTCATGATTCATTCCTGTTTCATTTTTTCACACAGCAGAGCATGAATAGGGCTTTCATACTTCTTATGACAGATATTTTTTCAGTGGTGGTGCTGTATCACTTGACCTCTTTGGCAGTCTGGAGATGTCCATTTCTGCTGTTATCATAAAGCCTGACTTATTAAATTTGTTAAAATTGAGACCATGTGTTCAGTTCAAAGGAAGAAAGAGGTTTTACTGTAATTAAGCCAGTGACAAAAATGCTGATAATTCAGTATCCATCTGCAATTAGTTATTTGTGCAAGTAGTGTACCAATAGAGACCATAAATATGTATTATCATCCTTCCTCATCACTCAGAGCTAAAAGCAGATCATCTTCTTTGAATGTCATACCTTTCAGTTCTTACAATTACCTTCTGAAATCTCATCAAGTTCTGAAATTATTCTGTGTGTCAGTGTTTACAAGTCAATAAATGAGATGATTATTCTTTTCCAGCTGTACAAAATGAACGGGACAGGATAAGTACGAGAAGAAACACTTTTGATGGCTGCAACAGTCCCTCTATTAGCACATTGTCGCAAGCTGAGACACTCTCCCGTCAGGTACTGAGATCTATCCCAAAATTATTTAGTGATGTTAAGACCACTTTTACTAGAATTAAATACTTTCCAATTTTTTATTCTATGAATATAATTGTTGAGATTACTTTTTTCCTACTTCTAAAATGCACACAGCTTCCTCTTCTCAATGAGAGAAGTGGTTATAGAATACATTCTTGAAGCAAAGGCAATAAAAAAAATTCTACTTTGTCCAGGACAATATGTCTTAGGCACCTTTCTTAATAAAGGTTTATGGTTCTATCTGCTTTTAAATCAATTGCTGTCTTAGGCAGCTGGTGGCATCTATCTATCCTTGAAGCTGCCTTTCCCATCAAACATAGGGAAAAATTTGTCCAAAGCCATTACATTCAAAGGGGTGTGGACACTCACTTCCTTGCATTCTTTTGAAAATCCCATTTTTAATATCCTTAGACATTATAAGTAAGGCAAACAGAAGTGTTCCAACTGCAGAGCCTATTCACATCTTGCTTTTAAATTTTCTTTGTCTCATCTGAACTTCATTTTCTCTTTTTCTTTTTTTTTCCCCCTATCCAATCAATTGCTGAATGGAACAGTCTCCAGTCCTTTTCTGCACCTCAGATAAATCATGATCATTGATTCTGCATTCTTGCACCTCTTACTAACTTGCTTAGAATTTAACTGCCACCTTTATGATTTCATGCTGACTGATTTATACATCCCCAAATGTTTTGTAATCTCATCCTTTATCAGCATCTCTCTTAGGCTGGAACTGTCTGTAAAGAATTGATGCAGGAATTACGGGGTGATAGTCTTTGGCACATATTGCATGTCCGGGCAGAGCAGATGAACATAATGTACCTTCCTACCTTTGATACCTATACAGTATGAAAAATATAGCTATTTTTATCTCCTTAGTAATTTTTTGAACTTGCTTATTGTGCTTTTTTATAATGCTCCTTAATAATTTCCAACTGGTATATGCAATTCAGGAATAAGGACTGTCTTGAACAGAATCACATCCTCAGCTGTTTATAGCAAAAGTTTTTTTCAAACAATGGGTTCTGGGCCTAAAACATCACCTTGTGCATACTCAAATTTATTGTACTTACTATTTGGTATGTTTTAGTTGAACAGAATTGCTTCCACTGTGTCAAGCATATATGAAGATACAATCCTGGCCTCAAAGTCCAAGAGACTCCATTAACATGAAGGAAAAGCAAAGTCTTAAAAGTACTTGTTTTTCCTTCATAGAGAAAAAAATCCCCATAGTTTCATAGGTCTGTACAATAAGTTCAGTCTTGAGAAAAGACTTAGAGGAGGTGGTAGTGTCCCAAATCATTATCCAAGCACTTCAGCTATGAAATGAGGAAGAGGGTGGCATTCATCCTTTTGAAATTTTCATATTAAATAGGGAAAATTAGTTCTTTTGTTCCTTAAGATCCCTTATGGGGGGAATTGTCTAAGTACAATTTTTCCACAACAGACCTGGGAGAGGCTTTCAGGATTATATAAATATGAAAAGGGCATGCCGGACTCTCATATGAATAAAGGAATCTGTCCCTGAAAGATTTCAGAACAATTGGGATACAGTGTTATATTGTCATGTTCATCAAGTCATTAATGGTAGAAGTTCCACTGGCAAAGTTCTCAATCAAAGAAATAAATTTTAATAGTAAGAACAAGCTATTACCGGAGCAAACTTTCCAGGGATGTAGTGGAATCCCCGTTACTGAAGATTTTTAAGATGCAATTGGACAGGGTGCTAGATAATCTCCTCTAGGATTCCTTTCCCACAAAATGTTGGATTAGATGATCTTTCAAGGTCCCTCCTAACCTGTGCTAGTCAATGATTCTATCAAGTCAGTGACTCCAGTGTTATACCCCATAAATGAGAGGCAGGTTAAAGCAATACAGAAATAGAAATTGAAAAACACACAGCTTCATATCCTTGTCAAGAGATGAATCCTGGGTTCATAATGAACTCCATGGGAGTCATCCCATGAATCCCCAGCAGAAGTTCACCAGGTAGTTTCAGCTTGGAGACTTCAGTTTGTAGTGTAAGATATAATTTATAAAAAATGCACAGCTTTGATTAAAATATATTAAGGGAAGGACAATGTATTAACTTAATGAGTCAGCATTTCTAACAATTAAACAATCTACCTCTTCTTTACCTTCTTGTATTATCTTCTAGTTGGTGCATGGTTATTATAATTTTCAGGTAGATCAGAGTGCAACCTACTATCAGAAATCTCTTCTTTATACCTTTGAATGATGATCAAGACCCTTTTTACTCTTCTGGAAAAGGGGTATTGAATTTCTTTACTCTCTTGCTGTCCTGAAGGTTTTCTAGACTGAATCACTCCGGTAGCTCTCACCTGAACAATATTCAGTATTTTCAACCTTGTTTTTGTAGAGGAGATGCCAGAAATGGATTCATGATTATAGCATGGATTTCACACATTCTCTGTCTACAAAGAGGCAATATCTCTTTTCCTACATGATAGCATTTGAATTATGGGTCTGAGGAATTTTTCATCTGCCTAGCTGCTGTATTTCCCTTAGAACTAATGTTCAGCTGGTTAACTGACATTAATATCTAAGCTGTTTTCAGTGTTTTACACCACTGAATTATGTAGGAAACACAGAGCTTTAGTTCAGAAGTTCAACTCCTTTTGACTACCCAAGGATAAGGGATTTCACCAGAGATTCACTGTGAGATTTAACATGGATATATGAATGAAAGGGAACTGGTAGGAGTAAACCTAAATAGCTGCCACTATCCTGAGAAGTGTAGGAATGTAGTATTGGAAGACCAAACAATTATTTTCTTTTCCTGAGGAAGATAATCACACTACATAATTTCCCAAGTAGGCTTTCAGTAAGAAAACATAAAGTCATTTTCATAGGCCTTGTACAGTGATCCTTTTTCCTTTTTCTTCTTTTTCTTTTTCTTTCTTTTTCTTTTTCTTTTTCTTTTTCTTTTTCTTTTTCTTTTTCTTTTTCTTTTTCTTTTTCTTTTTCTTTTTCTTTTTCTTTTTCTTTTTCTTTTTCTTTTTCTTTTTCTTTTTCTTTTTCTTTTTCTTTTTCTTTTTCTTTTTCTTCTTTTCTTCTTTTTCTTTTCTTCTCTCTTTTTAATTTTGTTTCCTTTTTTCTTTTTCTTTTCCTTTTCAGCTGCCTTTTTCTTTTGCTTCCCTAGTATGATAGCAACTGTAAACTGACCTTACCTTCTCAGGTTTGGCTTTATCTTAAATTGGCTTTCCTTCCTGGCTTAAGAGAAAGCATGTTTTTTTTCCATTCCTTGAAGTCATTAGGAATTTCAGGATTTGGCTCAGTAGAAGTGCCCCAGCTTCAGGCCCAGAAAGGTATTGTTCTCTTGCCATTTCACAGAACACTGTTCACTGCAGGTGGTCTAATGCCCACTCATATCCTTTACATTTCCTCTGAAATGTCTCAGGTCTTTGCCTATACCACTGCTTCATCATTACACACCATTCTCCTCCAGGCACTAAAACCCTCCTGTTTTACCTTCTAAAGTTAATGATACTTATCTTTTCACTCGAAGAAAATGCTACCCCTTTATCACTTTCTTTCTCTTAATATCTCTACCCCTTAATATTACTGTATGCCACTATGAGCTCTTCTTTTTTTCTGAAATGAAGTAAATGTCAATCACTTTAAAGGAAAAAAAAACCAAAACATGTCCCTTCTACAAATGAAAAGAGCTCTAATGTGTTTAAAAATAGTATTTTGGAATGAGAAGGTATTGTATCATGATATGATTAATTAAAGTTTTAGCATCCTGCAATGCACACTGGCAATATTGAGAAATAAAAATGTATAATTTGCGTGCAGGGTAATGGTCCCTATGGTCAAGGGATTTCTCAAGAGTATCTATGATTACTGCTGTGATTTTTTCTTAAATATGCTGTTAACCAGTGAAAATAAAATTATATGGAATTTAACATTGTTCATTTTTTCTCTCATTATGTCTAGATCTCAATCTCCAGTCCTGGTGCTAGCACTGATATAAATATTAAGAAAATTGCTGGTGTTAGTGATGTCTGTGAATCTATGAAGCAACAACTTTTGGTCCTGGTGGAATGGGCTAAATATATTCCAGGCTTCTGTGAACTACCACTCGATGACCAGGTATAAGAGGAAAACAAAGAGAAAACTCTAATTAATGCTCTGTTACTCCTGTTATATTTCAGTGTCATGATGAAGTCCTTTTTGTCTGAACAAATAGGGCTGGGTACTAGACCCATCCTTTTATTTTTTTTTTTTTAAGTTTTGAGATAACACCACCACCACTACCACAGAAAAGACATTAACAAAAAGAAGCAGCAAAGCAGTGTGTCTTTAAGTGTTTTGTTCTTTCTGTAGTCTTTTGGCAACAGAACTTTTATCTGACCTTAAAAAGTATTTATTCCATGTTGACCTTTCATTATAATATGGTTTAAGACAGCATGTTATTTAATTTGAAGGAGGTCTTCTCTACTTGCAAAAACCAAAAGCGATTAGAATCTCAAAAAAATTCTAAGCATACTGATATTGATCCATAGCAAATAATCTTTCATACAATCCAATATACTAAAATAATACTGTATATAATGAACATGAGGGAAAAATCATCAAATCTTGAAAATTCATAAGGGTTTTTATGACAGAGGTCTGAACTATCATCACATCTGTAATATATCCGGATATATCACTGGCTTTCAGAGAAGGTTGTGCTGGCAAACCCAGAACCAGTAACTCCACAGTGTGGTGAGCAGCTCTCTGACAAGCAGCCTCAGCAAGAGGTTAATTCATTGCTTGGGATCTCTCAATTCAACACCAAAATCTGATTCATCTTGAAAATCACTCTGCAAACTAGAATTGTGTAAATCCTTCTTTTTGTTTCTCCTGTCTCTCGGTTTTTAACAAAATCCGGCAAGTGTTAGATCATCCTTGGTTTTGAACTGAGTCTTCTCCTCTTATATCCTTCCTCAGGAATATCATGTTTCAGGCCACAAGAGACTCTCCAAAACAGGAGTTTAATGATGTCTTTGCAGACCCACAGAGCACATATGTGCACAAGCTCAACATACTCAAATACGTTAAAACTCTGCTCATGTGAAAGAGAATTTCAAATGCATTGGCTACACAAGGGCAACAAAAGCAAGCAAAAAATACTGCTGCTTTTATTGTTAAGACAGCATGAAGGAAAAGAGAACGTATAAAATGTCCTTAAAATGTTCTTGTCTACATTTAATAATTAAAATATTAGCTCAGAATACTCCTGCTGTGCTTAAAGAGTACGAATTGGGAAATAAAACCTTAAGGACCTTAGAAATATAGGGACCAAGATCTTGAGAGATAAAAAAAATGCCACTATTTCATTTGTGATAGGCAGTTTCTAAGGGGCATTGTGCATTTAGTTATAAAATAAGCCATCTGGTTTTGAAAAAATGATTCCTGATCTCGGAGCCAGCCTGATTTACAAACCATAGAGGAGGCCAGAGCAGTTAAGGTAACTCTACTGAGAACCTGATATGTCTTAACAGATAAGTATTACCCAGGTGATGTGTACCTTTGTATCTCTCCTAAAGTGCTTGGCTTAGATTAGAATGACTTGTCAAGAGATGAGTTCCTTGAGGAAATAAAGGCCATTGCTGAAATTTCAAGCAGGCATTAAAACCAGAGGAAAGTAAATAGGTGACAAAGAATAAACGAATAAACACAAGTGCCTTTACAGTACAAATCTGAATTCCTCTTTGGATAATAGTGGCTCTTTCAGCATATGTGGCTTTGTTGGGAAAAAGCACTTTTAAGTGCGACATAAATTTTTGCTTCAAGAGAAAAAGCACTGATAGAACCAAATTTACTGTAACACTTCATTCCAGCCCACTGGAGTCCTTAGTGTCAACTTAAAAAGCCAGAAAAAACTTTGTCAAGGGAGTACACACTAGGAAATAAATTCAGTGTAAATAAAGTGTATTTATTGATAAGTATTTTGCAGAGCCTGATGTTTAAAATCTAGACAGAATGCGAGAAGTGACAGAGGGTGGCAAATTATTTAGAGAGTGCTATTTTGCTCATTTTAAGATTTTTATGTTCACTTTACATTGGAATCTTAACAGTCTTAAAGATGTATCTAACACACAGTAATATGTATCCTCGTTTCTTTTACTCTTGTTGAAACTTACTGCTTTATCATCTAATGAGTCTGCTGGTTTTTTGTGAGGTTGCCCTGCTAAGAGCCCATGCTGGGGAGCACCTGTTGCTTGGAGCAGCAAAACGGTCCATGGCATACAAGGACATTTTACTTTTAGGTAAATATTGGTTTTGTTTTACTTACTGATGATGGTGATGTTATAGTACATTAGCAACAATGTAATCACTTAAGTGGGACAACTGTTCTGGCACAATCAAAGCAATGCATTCTGTGAATGCTAAATAGCTATTAATGACATAATGTCACGTGCCTGTTCTAGCTAAAGTAGGTAGATGGTTTAATGTGAGTTAATACAGCTAAATGTCTATTGGATACCAGAAACCACAATTTAAGGGAGTTCCTGGAAATCGTCTCCTTACATTATTGTCCTCTCTGCACTTTTGTCCCATAGAAAAGTGGAACAAAACAATACCACCACAAAAAAAAAAAACAAAACAAAACAAAAAAAACCAAACCAAAAACAGTATCCTTTTGCTTAGGAAAGGAATAGCTAGCCTGTTGCACATGTAATACTTTCAGTCTTCATGAAAGCCATCTATCTGGAGCTTTCTCAGGAGACCTTTTGACTCTACTGACTAAAATATTAGATAGCCTGTTCCCTCCAACTCACTTTCCCATGAGACCTCTAAGAGGTGCCTCAACAGTTGCCACAGGGCCACCATGTAAACATAATTCCTGCTGTCCCTGCCATGTGACAGATGGGTGCATCCCCGGCACGGCGCCGAGGCACACCTGCAGGAGCATATCCTTGGTCAGCTGAAATGGCTCCTGTGCTGGGCTATATAAAGGGAACATGGCTGTCAGGGAAGAGCATGTTGTCACATGATGGAAGCATGTCTTCTAGTTCATGCAATGGAGAAGCCCAGTTGAAAGATAAGATGTGGCCCGTGTGGAGAGTGATGTGATGAGGCATTTGTCAGCCTTGTTTGACACAGAACTCTACCACTATGAAATGTACTCTATCAAAAAGAGTCTCATTAGACACGTTCAGCACTGGGGCTGTTTTGCGAGGAAGTCTGTAGGTCATGTTGGACAGGATTTTTGATGTGAGGCAAGACTGTATGGGATATGGACTCAGACTTTTCGCTGGTGGTGTAGCACAAGGACATTTTCTACTACTTACTCGCCTTCCTCTTTGGGCCTGCCTTTTCATAGCTCTACATCAGCTTGAATTTATTTTTACACATATTAAAACATTAAAAGGACAAGAAGGACTTGGTCTGAGGGTATTTCTTTCACCATCAATTCTTTGAAAATAAAAGCGATACAAGTGGCTTGCTTAAGGTAGTTATTTCCCTAGATACAGTTTTGCTAACAGAATTAACAGAAACAAGACAAAAAAGAATAATGCAGTTTTATTGCGATTAGTAATAAGGTAATAAGAAAAATAATGATAAAATAATAGTATGCAAATTATATTTAGTATCATTAGCATCAGCATATATACCAAAAGAAGAAACATTTTGAGGCATCAAGGCTTGTTTTTGATACTTGGAGTCAGGTATCTGTAAAGTTTATGAGTCATTTTGACATGGATCTCTTGTGATATAATTATCAGTTTTTCTTTCAAAAACTGTGTGGTGGCTTCTGAAAGCTCCATTATATTCTATTGTGAAGGAATAAAAGATTCTGTATTAAGATGCCGTAGTGGAGACCTCCAAAATGGATATTTAAAAAAAAACCCAAAACCAAAAAAACCCACGTAAAATTAATTCTTGACTGAAAATTTTATGATGCTAATTTTATTAGGAATAACAGAAACATTCATTAGAAAAAGAAGCATTTCCAGTGTCTCCTCTTGTCTATTGACAAAGCTTTGTCATTCAGCTTGGGATATATTTTTTAATTGGGGAAGAAGACATTTTAAGATCAATTCATTAGTATATTTATCTGTCATTTAAACATAAAGGTCTATTTCCTTCATACTTGTACATTCAAATACAAACTTTGGTCCTGTGGACTAATCAGTAACTCTACATGTTGGCATACTTTTATGTACAGATTATTTACAAGGTGACAGCTATAATTTGCACATATACTCTGTTTGGAAGGAAAAGTTACGTGTGATATAAGGGAGGGTTATTACTTAAGAAAATTATTAACATGATTAAGCAAAATGAAATATACTTTTGAAAATTGGCTTCAACTAATACATTACACCAAAATGTTTCTATTAATTCACATGTTGGTATTCTTTCTCTCTAAGGCAACAATTACATAATTCATCGCAACAGCACTGAAGTAGAGATCTGCCGAGTGGCAAATCGGATTCTGGATGAATTAGTTCGTCCCTTCCAGGAAATTCAAATAGATGACAATGAATATGCTTGCTTGAAAGCAATTGTGTTTTTTGATCCAGGTATTTTTGCGAAAATATCTCTCAATTATTTTACATGGGATTGTATTGAAAGTAATTTTTGTTAATGTAGCATTTGTTCATGTTGTCTAGCTGAATGGAAAAGAATAAAATTAAAAACAGTAAGAGCCTCCTCCCAAATCATGATATGCCTTGACTTTCAGTTTTTTGTCATTTTTTAAGATGCAAAAGGCTTGAGTAATCCATTGAAGATTAAGAATATGCGATTCCAAGTCCAAATCAGTTTAGAGGATTATATTAATGACCGTCAGTACGACTCCAGAGGAAGATTTGGAGAACTTCTTCTTCTACTGCCTACACTCCAAAGTATCACTTGGCAAATGATTGAGCAGATACAATTGGTCAAGCTATTTGGGATTGTTAAAATTGACAGTTTGCTTCAGGAAATGTTACTGGGAGGTAAGCTAACAATTTGTTAAATTTACTATCTTGTATTATTTTGAATTTAGCATATTGGGATGTTGAGGGAATCCTGATCTAAGCTACCACTCTGACTCACTGTCTGAGCTTTGGGTTGTGTAATTGTTATCTAAAATATTTTTGTCTTAGCAGTTCATCTTGTTAACTTAGTTCTACAATGACAGATTGTGCTATGTATTATTTCTCAGTAACTGCTGGGCTGTCCTACAATTCCCTAGGCAGATTAAAGAATCCTTACAAATATTTCATGAAATGCACTATTATTGCAGTCAAAACAGTGAAAATAAACACAGTGCTTAATATGCTTGAAGTCTGGTTAAATTGTTTAATGAATACCCAGAGGCAATTATTCAAATTGCCAATCAAAATATTTACTCTGCGGAAATGTAATTACTGAAGTATAAGTCACTGGCAACAACATGCTATTTTGAATTGATATATGCTCATGTTATTTTTGCAGGTACCTCTAATGATGCCAGTCATCTGCATCATCCAATGCATCCTCACTTAGCCCAAGATCCATTAACTGGCCAAACTGTCCTCATAAGTTCAATGTCTGGTCCGGCACATACAGAACAGATATGTAAGTAATTGCAAGGTGGCCTTCTGTCACAACATTTCACTGTTTCATTTTAAAATATTAATTAGAATGGTGGCCTGTCAGTATTCATAGAGCTATTTCATTATCATTCTTAAATTAAAATAACTGTGTGTTAAAAATGCATGTATATAAATGGTGTTAAGAGACTTTGACTTGAATTTAATTTAATTTTTAAAATTCAGCACCATTATGATATATCATTGGTTTTACATGCACAATCTTTAATAAACTAAAAATTCTGAGAATTAAAATATCCTGTTTCCCTAGCATGTCAAATGCAACAGGACTCCCTTTCAGTGCAGTAGTATGTATGTGCAGAGTAGATCAGTCTATAAAAATGTGTAATTCTTTCTATATTCTTTTTCAGCAACTCCAGAAACTCCATTACCTTCCCCTCCTCAAGGCTCTGGGCAAGAATACAAAATGTCTGCAAATCAAGCCTCAGTCATTGCACAGCAATCTATTTTGAAACAAAAACCATTGTGATAATATTTCTCTGTCTTATCCCTCCTTCCTTCCTTCCCTCTTCCCCTTCCTTTTCATGCACTAGATAGATTGGTAGAACACTTGCACATTTAAATCTCAGGTTGATAAAGGGAATTATTTCCTCAGCAGCCACTACTGTGGGTGTTCCTAAAACACCTCATGATTTGGAAAGTAATGCTGTTCTGACTGCTGCATACAACTGTAACTATGGGTGCTGCAGTCTGACAAATATGTATAGAGGTTGATATTATTTTTAGATCTTATAACTGCACAGATTCATGTTTTTATTTCCTGTTTTAGTTGTTGTCGTAATATTATTGTTTTAGATGTGTATATAATTTTCATCGTAATGGAACTGCTTAGTGCTTGTTTAGCTGTGAATTGTAGACATGGAAAAGTGGGTTAATCAGGCAAAAGCCAAGATTCCACTAACAGCAGAACAGTAGGCTACCTAAAAAGCACACCAATTGAAAAAAAAGGAAAACATACTTAATGGAAAGAAAACCCACCTTTATTAAAGAATCCTGATTTGAAAGAACGGTCTCTTTCAAGTAAAATTTCAACAAAAGCCTCCCTGCTTAACTGTTTGTGTGAAGCAGAAGGCCTGCCTGAGTGAATAGGCTTGAAAACTTCTTAAAATTTAGGTATACAATAATGTCTGTATATAGTCAATTGGCCAGTGCTGAAGCATTTATATTGATAAATAGTTAGAACAAGGACTGGTAGGCTTTTTGGTTAGGTCTAACTAGTACTACTTTACCAAAAAATTCCTGGGCACACTTTGGGAATTAGGCCAGTCTAGGGAAGCTTTTCACCAGGTTCTTTGGGTACAGCCCCTCTCTTTAGGGGTACAGAGAGTATCTCAGAACCATAGGATATCCTGAATTGGAAGGGGCCCACAAGGATCATCAAGTCTGACTTCTGGCCTTGCACTGCACCATCCCCAAGAGTCACACCATGTGCCTGAAAGGGTTGTCCAAATGCTTCTTGAACTCTGTCAGGCTTTTTTGGAAAGCCCAACCACCCTCCAGGTGAAGAAACTTTTCCTAATATCCAGCTTAAACCTTTAACACAGCTTCAGGCCATACCCTTGGTTCCTGACACTGGTCACCACAGAGAAGAGATGAGTGCCTACCCCTCCTCTTGTCCTCATGAGAAAGTTGTAGACTTCAATGAGGTTTAACTAGGACCATGCCATTTGACCTCAGGGATGGAGTATACTTCGTGATGTTTGATTTACTAGTGTAAGAGTAGCCATTGTGTTTATTTGTCTAACTGGCTGGTAAATGCATGTTTCAGCAATCACCAATATTCACCCAAAGAGAAGTTATAATTGCTACAGTAGTTCTGTGTTTGGAGAGGTATGATTTCATAATTGCAGTGGCAGATGTGCGTGAAGTCGGCTCCAGGTGTTCCTGGTTTGAGCCATGATATTCCAAGCCAGAAGATAGCCAGAAGACAGCACACCAAATACTCATCCCCTCAATTTTTAAGAGTTTTCAGAATCGTGGGATGACTTGGTTTTCTGTGATCAAGCCCTTTCTCCACCTCTTCCTTCCCTCCCAGTCTGGGGGGATCCAACATTGACCAAGTTTTGTGTCTGGAGTCCATAACAACCCATTTGGATTTGGACCCTCTGTGAATTTGCACAAAGTGGACCTTATGACACATGCTCACTTGGGGCATTTATATTACTCAGTTACCATTTGTGAAAGTAATCTTTTATGATGTATAAAATGATATGTTGTTCATACAATACTAACATCATAAGAAAATCACCACTTTGCACATTTTATTTATTCCAGACAGCAATGATATTTCCTTAGTACTTTAAAGTAGACCTTCTTCCCAGAAGATACATAAGAGAGAAACAGACAGAAAAGAGATAATAAAATATTGAAGTTTGCTGATCTATTGCAAAGAGAAAACATAGTGGAGTCAGATATTCTTCGAGGTGAGATGTGGACCATCATGAGCCACACACCTTCGTTGATCACAGCATCCAGAGATGTTGCAGTTACTCCTTTGGCTTGTAAAAGTTGCTCAAACTATCTGGAATGATTCTTCAAATACATTTTTGTAGGCAGGAAATGCAACACAGCAAATGCTGAGCTGACCTGAACATTCAAAAGGCTTTAATAAGAATGCACCTACCACCAGATAGACATTGTGTTTATTATTTTAAAGTAGTTGCTTTTGTAAAGTCTGTGTACAGTAGCTATTAATATTTGCCTTTTGCTTTTTTTGATTGTCTTTTTGCTGTTTACTCTTTGTTTTTTATTAATGCATTGCTCTTTTTACAAGTTCCTTTTAGTATGAGTTTTTATGACAGAATAACGTACTGAAGTTCTGCCATTAACTTTAAGGGTATCCGGACTGTGCTATTTTTACAAGGTGGCCACCAATGCTTTACAGTGATACCCAAAGGTAAAACAAGTGTGAGAGATACTGAGCAGCCCAAAAGTTTACTGATTAGGCTCACTTTTGTGTACTTGTCATAGAAAGAGTGTTGGACTCTAGGTGGATCTGCAGGAATTTACTGGATCAGATAAATGAAGTCAGTTGCATAAACATAAACATGGCCGTATTGGTCTGACTAAAATCATATAACCAGAAATAAGGATTTGTCCTCAAGTTGGCCACCCTTGCCTTATATAAGAGATGTGCCTAATAGCTTAGTTTATTTTTCACAGTGAACTTTAGATATCAAGTGTACAATAAAATGTTTTCACACACTGCCAAAATGTACTAGAGGATACTTTAGGATAAAATACTTTAGTATTTTATCTGACAAAAAGCTGTTGTCTATTTTGTATGATATATTACATTTTTGAATAAGAACGCCTCTGTAATTTATTGGGAAAAGCTGATTTATTTTATAAATGTAACATTATTTTTGTAAACTTAATTATGAAAAATCAGAAATGATTAGTGCTGTTAAATATTAAATTATAATGAGATGTAACTTTATCTGTTTGAACTCTGATACCAAGTTTTTGTATTGAGCATTTGGAATTGAAATGGTTGCTGGAAATATTTAAAATGGACTGTTTTTCATCAAAGCTCAATAAAGAAAAATGAATGATCCAAATGACACATTTGCCTTTTGGTATTTTTTTTAGTATTTACCTAAACAATGAGAAGGGTTTGTATTGCTTACACTATGGATAAGTATATAACTAACATGCTTTCATCTCTACAGTGTTCACAGCATCACGAATGGCTGAGGTTGGAAGGGACCTCTGGAGGTCATCTAATCCAACCCCCTCTGCTCAAGCAGGATATTGAAATCATATGAAAGAATATGATNTTTTTTTGTGGTAGTAATAACACACAGTGATTTGGATTTGAGCTTACTTTTGCTCAAATGGGCTCTACTCTGGAATGCAGAACTACAGGGAAAAGCTGCCCTGGAAGGAAGAGGAGACTGCATTTTGAATGCTGGAGATCATCTGGTTCCTCTGAGGAATTTGAGTTAATGGCTGTTTATTCTACATGCAGGAAATCTCTACTTGTGAATGCTGATTGGGGTGTAGGAGGTTTATGATTTTAGGGGACTGAAGAGGGTTTTTTTCAGCCTACAATGGAGAAAATATGGAAACCCCCTTACAACTCCAATGCTGTGAAGTGCTGACTGACTCTTCTTCAAGGATTTCCATAAATCAGCTTTACTAGTAGCTTCAATAGGTAAATCAAGATTGTGTGCTTTACAGACACAGATGGATGAACTACCTTTCAGTTCTAATCATTATCCAGAATTTCTCCCAACTGAAAAATTCTGAAAGTGAGCAAAGAAATTTACTGAGCTCCAGGAATCTACTATGACAGAAAATTTAACATACACAGCATGTAAGAAAATTTGTTATAACTCGTTGTTATATTCATATACTTGAAAGTTCTGGTTTTACCTCAAGGAGGTCTGTCAGTGTGTGATGGACTAACATTTTTTTATGTCTTTCAACAAACTATTACTAGTTGTGCACCATCATTTGTGTTACTTATGCTAAAGCACAAAGTAAAGAAATATTTAGATCCACATTTTAATAAGCACTTCAAAAATCTCCTCTATTGGTTTGCAATTAATTTTTATATTTTTCATATTGGCTCAGATGAAATAACTTTCTTCTTTCCCTTTATTCTCCCTAAGAGTAACCAAGAAATTGAAAAAAAATTATCCCCAAATTTAGATTTTAACAATGCAACTGTGCCTCCCTTTCTTCTGTTGTTTTTCTAATATGGAGGTAGAGGAGATGGTTGTCATCAAGGCTGATGTCAATCACTGATTTCTTCTGGTTCCTTATTTTCTTGTGGCAAATCCAAGTATTTTCATTAATTGAACAGTCTATGTGTAAATAAAAAAAGCCCTCTATGACGCCAAAAGCTAAATTTGATTGCAGAGAGGATTAAAGGTGCTCAATTGCAGGAATATATTTTCAAAATTTTATTTCATAAAAATTAAAATGCATGCCTGATTTCTAAACAAAATCAGAAATATCTCTATTAAAGGGTAAGAAACTTGAAGACATAATCAAATATAAAGATTTTTATGTAATGACAGTGAAAGAGAACTTCCATCTTGTATCACCAGCTATAATAATTTCCTTTTGAATACCAGCATAACTAAATAGGATGGGCAAAATCTTATCAAGACACATGGATAAAAATGTTCTTATGACAATGATCTCTATTCCTTAGTATTGTGATGGAGCTATGATTGTGGCTATGACATTATCTGGTAGTTCATCTGAATCCAGTGTCA
>VXAC01008201.1:915488-1036593 GCA_013399225.1 Rhipidura dahli | reverse complement strand
TCTGTTTGAACTCTGATACCAAGTTTTTGTATTGAGCATTTGGAATTGAAATGGTTGCTGGAAATATTTAAAATGGACTGTTTTTCATCAAAGCTCAATAAAGAAAAATGAATGATCCAAATGACACATTTGCCTTTTGGTATTTTTTTTAGTATTTACCTAAACAATGAGAAGGGTTTGTATTGCTTACACTATGGATAAGTATATAACTAACATGCTTTCATCTCTACAGTGTTCACAGCATCACGAATGGCTGAGGTTGGAAGGGACCTCTGGAGGTCATCTAATCCAACCCCCTCTGCTCAAGCAGGATATTGAAATCATATGAAAGAATATGATAGCAACATTTTAGTTGATTCTGCTGTAACATGGCAAAGTATTACATAGTTACGGTCTTCAATTTTTACTTCTGACTCAGAAAAGAACTGAAGCACATGCTTAATTCCATCTGTGTTTAAAATGAACCATATGTTCAACAGCCTGTTTTTTTCTGGATAGGGATAACTTAAGAAATCACTGCCTTTGCTTCAGCGCATTGCTGTTTAGACAAATTTAGGTGCAGCTTGTTCATAAAGACATTGAAAAGTTTAGAAAGACCCTTTACAATATTTTTTTAGTTAACCAGTATCTCCTCCACCTTGGAAATTTTGTTCAGTTGTATAGAGAGGGTTAGGCATATAAATATATATATATATATATATATATACACACTTTTTNTGAACTACCTTTCAGTTCTAATCATTATCCAGAATTTCTCCCAACTGAAAAATTCTGAAAGTGAGCAAAGAAATTTACTGAGCTCCAGGAATCTACTATGACAGAAAATTTAACATACACAGCATGTAAGAAAATTTGTTATAACTCGTTGTTATATTCATATACTTGAAAGTTCTGGTTTTACCTCAAGGAGGTCTGTCAGTGTGTGATGGACTAACATTTTTTTATGTCTTTCAACAAACTATTACTAGTTGTGCACCATCATTTGTGTTACTTATGCTAAAGCACAAAGTAAAGAAATATTTAGATCCACATTTTAATAAGCACTTCAAAAATCTCCTCTATTGGTTTGCAATTAATTTTTATATTTTTCATATTGGCTCAGATGAAATAACTTTCTTCTTTCCCTTTATTCTCCCTAAGAGTAACCAAGAAATTGAAAAAAAATTATCCCCAAATTTAGATTTTAACAATGCAACTGTGCCTCCCTTTCTTCTGTTGTTTTTCTAATATGGAGGTAGAGGAGATGGTTGTCATCAAGGCTGATGTCAATCACTGATTTCTTCTGGTTCCTTATTTTCTTGTGGCAAATCCAAGTATTTTCATTAATTGAACAGTCTATGTGTAAATAAAAAAAGCCCTCTATGACGCCAAAAGCTAAATTTGATTGCAGAGAGGATTAAAGGTGCTCAATTGCAGGAATATATTTTCAAAATTTTATTTCATAAAAATTAAAATGCATGCCTGATTTCTAAACAAAATCAGAAATATCTCTATTAAAGGGTAAGAAACTTGAAGACATAATCAAATATAAAGATTTTTATGTAATGACAGTGAAAGAGAACTTCCATCTTGTATCACCAGCTATAATAATTTCCTTTTGAATACCAGCATAACTAAATAGGATGGGCAAAATCTTATCAAGACACATGGATAAAAATGTTCTTATGACAATGATCTCTATTCCTTAGTATTGTGATGGAGCTATGATTGTGGCTATGACATTATCTGGTAGTTCATCTGAATCCAGTGTCAGTCAAAGATGCCACATCAACGCTAGATGTACTGGTGCTGCTGAGAGGGCTTCCACCTCCTCACAAGCAAGGCCTGATGTGACAGCTTCTTCAGTGGCATCATGGTGGGACACCCTTGCACCAGCACAGATCTCTTAGTTACCCAATGATTTTGGGCCTGATACCACTTCGTCCTTTTGGAAGGGTTAATGTCACTGATGTCTAACATGATGAGGTGAACAGCAGCAAGTGTTGATGATTTTATTTTACCCAGTCCAGTCAAGGGGTAGTTTCATCTAAAGCTTAACACTCTCCTCTGAGACTAGAGAAGAAAACCTAGAAATCCACAGTTTTAAAATATTTTTGGCTTTGATCTGAATAGCACTGGCTGGTCTCTTTGAGTCTTAATGTAGCAAGATTTGAACAGTTGAGTGTCTTGTGTCTGATTAGGCTCAGTGACATTTTGAGGTTTGGCTTCCCACGTAACCTCCTTTGCCAGTTTGTTGTTGGGTTGACCAAACAGACAACAGTTGCTGTTTTAATTTTAGAATACTGAAGGTCTGCAAGGAAGCATAATTGTAGATTGCAAACTTCATACTCAGCTGGAGCAGCTGATTTATTCACAGTTTTTATTAAGAAGTTGATAAATCCAGCATCTTAACATATCCTCAGGTACCTACTGGCCGCTTGTTGGCTCTTCACAGGGCTGATCTACAGGGAGGCCTGGCCACGTTCTGCATCACTGCTCTGGGACCCTTCCTCTAAGTATTATATAAACACATTCCTTATCAAGGGGCAGCAATGCCATGGGAGTGAAACAATACCCTTTGTGTGGCTCATGGCAGTGCTTACTGTCACCAGCCCCCTTTTATCATCACACCTTGTTGCATGTGACAGTGATACAGCTGAACTGCCCAGTTGTATCACCTGCTATGTCATGCTCTGTTTCATGCTTCTCAAAAGGCCAGCTGAGACAAGAAAAATTTGGTCAGGTTTTTAGTTGCATTCAGAGTCAACATTTCACTTTGATACAACTCTGGAGAAAAAAACCAAAGTGTTGGATCTGGTGATATTCTCATCTGTCACATTCACATCAGCCGCCCAAGATGCTTGTGTCACCTATTAGAATGGCCCCTACTTCTTGTCTTGTTCAAATAAAGCAATTATATAGGTTAGGTTACAACTGCTCTCTAGCTAAAAGTATGATAAATTCACAGAACACAGTTTTGAGATCATATTGAACTGTGTCTTTTTAGTCTATGCATTTTGTGGCTTAAATGAAATGGTGCAGCTTATGTTACGGTTTGATCAGCAAGCAGTTTTTTTTCTCCCCTGTTTTTTTGACCTCCTCACAATTGAATGAATTTTCATGAATATGACTGCCCAACAAAGCATCCCATTTCTCAGATGCCTGCCTTTTGTAATTTAAATAATGTAAGCATATGAACATAGATTTTGAATTAAGAGGTAAAGGCAATCTCACCAAAAGAGTTTATTCAATATATTTCCATCATCTGTTTCAAGATATAATTAAGATTACTCTGTCCCAAGTCTAATTTACTGTGGTTTCCAAAAAGCGGAGCAGATAGCAATTGTAATAGAGGACAAGAATTTTCCATATAAAATTTTTTATTGTCATATTAGATTTTTAATGAGCATTAGTCTTGATCAGAAATGTAATAAAACGGAACAATACTCTAAAATATGCAGACAGATGTACTATAAAATAACAAACTTTATATATTTAATTTATGTTCTGTGAAGTACACTTTTCTTTTGCAACATGAACATTAATATCCATTTTTTATCTCAGCACCAAAATCACAATTTAACTCTAGCATGATCTATCCTCTATTTTAATGTGGGCTTTTTTGCAGGTTGATTAAAATTGCATTGTGTGATTAAATACATAGAGGCAGATATTCCATCCCTGTGACATTGTGCCTTTTCAGAGATTGACAGCCTGAGGTGCTGCTCATTAACCAACAAATAATTTGAAAATGGAAAGAGGGATGGAGTCCTTCTGGAGGGCAGGAGAGGAATCCCCATTTCCCTGTTCATGAGGAAGGCACTGTTGGAGCTTTTGGCTTTTGACATATAGAAGGAGACACCTACCTAAGGAAAAATTTTCACTTTGAAGATAGGGGTAATAGCGGGAAAAAAAACTCATAGCGCTGTAAGTCTCAAGGGTACCCAGTTAGAGAGGATAGATTCAAGAAGGCTTGAATAGCACAGAAGGGCAGTTAGTTGAGGAAGTAACACAGTGCTATTGCCCTTTGCAATGCCTCAGCTTCATATTCATTGCCGCATATCAATATGTGAAAGAGAATCTTTCTTTTTTCATGGTCAGAGCAAGCTTGAAGGCACCATGGTTAACAGAGAACCTCCTCAAACAATGAAACTTACATGCAGAAAAATAAGGTGCAATATTATTTTGATTTGGAAATAATTCAGTTTATTGATTTTTTATACAAGTCAATCTTTCTGGTATTTTGAGTGCTCTTTTCAGATTCTAAATGCTTGGAATTGACTGTGATATGTCAGATGTCATCTTTGTGTTCTGCTTGCTAAGGGGCGTGTGGGGGCAGTGAATGAAAACATAAAAAAGTCAATAAAAAGCCAAAGCTGTGGAAACTCTCCAATCCAAAGAATATGCCTCCTCCAGCACAATAAATAGACTCATGGAACCTACTTCAACTAAAGCATGTGAATAGAACCATTTCCTCAAATTACTGTCTTCAACCCTAATAATATTGTTTGCTGGTGATAAAGGTTCTTTAGTGTAATAACTATTAATTGCATTGCCTTGTCCTCCCTCTCACCTGAATCTTATCTTTCCCAGAGTAAGAGTCCTTATTTATTTACAGCTTAATTTATATTGAATCCCATGCCTGAGAATCCTTGAACCCATCAAGCTTACAGCACTTGTGTTGTCACACTGCCAGCCCCATTTCATATGAACTCAGGATGAGTTTCCTGAAACAAGCCCCCCTCCCGCCTACTAGAATATCTAGAAAAGGCAAGAGGAAAAAGCAGCAGATTTAGAAGGATGCATCCTGTCATTTCTGTTACTCACTGCTGCTGAATTCACTACCTACTCGGTATGACCTCTGAACATGTTAGTGGCTGCATGGTAGTTCCTCACGTCACAGGGAGACATATGGTGGCACAAAGGTCTATGTGCTGCCACTCATTTTCTCTGTGAAAGCTACATCTGGATTGTTATGGGGAGTGTTCAGAAGGATGCAAACAGCACAGTAATTTCATCCCATTCTTTTTTTTAAAAAGCCCAAATGTATGAGTCATCCCTTGGTTCTTTGCACGCCATTTCATTCATAAATACTGATGTCGACATATTAGTAAAAATGTAACACTTAAACCTCATCTTAACTGATGCATCTCACTTTCTCTATCACGCACTTGATTTTACTGCAAGGTAGTTTAAGATTTTGGTCTAAGTTTATGATGTGACTGTGGGAGAATAATGAGGCATACCAGCATTTCTGTAAATGAGGCATCATTGCGGTCAGAGTGTGTGCTACAATGCTTTAAAGTGGCTCATCTCTGAAGTTCTGTAATTTGGGTGCACTGTGTATTACAGGTTAATCCCCAGTACACACAAACCAATTCACCAATTTAAACCTCATTATTTCCTGTCACTTTCTTTTAAACTACAACCACTGCAGGGCCAAAGCTGTGCCCATTGTCTACTGTCATTTGCTTTATATATGGAGACACTGAGAGTTATTTGTTGACCTTTGAAGTAAAATGTCAAGCTCCTTTAATATTCTTTCATTTCAGATGATGAGGAATACCACGGAGAGTGCTTGGTCAGTCCCACGTGACTCATGTCGTCCCTGGTAATGAGGCTAAGTGGCACAGGTGGCCCCTAATGCTAGGGAGCAGCGGAGTGCCTGCTCCAGCATGTCTGTAGGGCTACATCACCCTGTGACTGGAAGGCAGTTACTTTCTACTTCTCTTTCTGTGGAATAAAGGTAGCTCAGTCTCCACTAAAGCTGCTGCCACATTGGAATGATTATTATCCATGCATTGGGAAATTTGTTTATTTATGTGAAAAATATTACAGTGCAATTTTTTATGACATTATACAAAGCACTGTAGTATTATTGAAAGGAAAATTTTACTAAAGGCCATAGCAAGCCTACCTTAGTGTTTGGTCACACTTTCTTGAATGAGCAAGCCAACTTGAGGAAAGATAATGGGGATCCTAGAAATTAAGAGTATTTGGGTATCATTCACTATTATAACCTAGCGTATAAAAGTGCCTGCCTTCAGAACATAAGGTAGAGCTCTTCAGGCTAGGATATTTGAGATAGAATTTAAACAACCATTTAGCACTCTGACTTGATCCAACAGACCACTTGAACAAAACTTAGAGTCATGGCTGACTTCATTGCAGCTGCTGGTAGGCTTAAAGGTGAGCACACTGTGACATGCTGTACCACATAGGGATAGACAGTGTGCCACTGCATGCTACCCTGTGGAACAGAAAACACTGCAGTGCTGCAGCCCATCATACAAATTATTGCTGCTTCAGCCACAGCTGTAAAAAGACCCTGCCCACTTTCAGCAGAATGGATGTTTTCTCCCATCCACAGGAAATAATGTAAGAAGTCAAGTTTAGTCTGAGATAAGTGTCCTCTTTGAATCACAAAGGCTCCCTCAAATCCTCATAATTTTGAGTATAAAACTAATCTCAGATGGAAAATTGTGATTTTAATCCTTGGAAAGGTTTTGAAGGAAACACGTAGCTCTTACCATCCACATCTAAGGGTGCTGGTCAAGACCTGGATGAACATGAGCCAGCAGTGTGCCCAGGTGGCCAAGATGGCCAATAGCATCCTGGCCTGGATCAGAAGTAGTGTGGCCAGCAGGACCAAGGCAGTGAACATCCCCATGCACTTAGCACTGAGGAGGCCACACCTCAAGTCCTGTGTTTAGTTTTGGACCTCTCACTACAAGAAAGACATTGAGGTTCTGGGCCATGTCCAGAGAAGGGCAACAGAACTGGGGAAGGGTCTGGAGCATACATCTTATAAGGAGTGGCTGACGGAGCTGGGATTGTTAAGTCTGGACAAGAGAAGGAAGTTGTGGTGAGGTAGGGGTTGCCCCCTTCACCAGGCAACTGATGATATGACAAGGGTAATGGTCTCAAGGTGCTCAAGGTGAGGTCCAGGTTGGACATTAGGAAAACTTTCTTCACTGAAAGAGTGGCTAAGTACTGGAATAGGCTCTCCATGGAAGTGGGCACTTTGCTGTATGATTGTGTGGGCATGGTGGAATTTGGTCAAAGGCTGGACTTAATGTTCTTGGGGGTCTTTTCCTACCTTAACGAGTTTATGATTCTATGATCTATGTGAGAAGTACTGCTGGGACTGAATGTTCGGCCACCAGCTGGGTAGAAACTTTTGTCCAACCACAAAGCCATGCTCACAAATACTTGCACTCACAGTTTTGCAGCAAGGTTGGAGCCTGAATGGACCATGAGAGCCTGCGCTTTGTTTTAACACCTTTTGGCACAGCCCTCCTCAAAATGGATCCAGTGTTGGGAGTTTTGGGCTATAACTAACACATGAATCTAAACTTTGGCACCAATCTTCAAAGATATTTAGTCACCTAACTACTAGAGAAATCAGTGGAAACTGCCTACCTAAATAGTGATTATGTGTGCATGTATCTCTGAGGATCTGTGCCTTTGATCTCAAAATCTGTCAGTCCAGCTCATTACAAGCTGTACATTTACTTTAAAAAATATATGAGTTATGAATTAAGGGTAAGATTAATTAATAGTGGCATTAACTGTAGCAAAGTAAAGAGACTGATTGCCCTGACAGAGAAACTAGAAAGGATAATGGATTTAATGGCATGTGTTCTAATGGAAAAAAATAACCTATTACATGAGTGTGTCATATCTGAAAAAAATGTGGCCACCATTTACAGTACATATAGGGACAAAAAGGTTTATATACTAGCAGTATATAAATCACTGAAAAGAGTAAGTTGAGCTCTTTATAGCAGCAGTGAAATATTTTCCCTTGTGGAAGCCTTTGCCCAGTTTTGTATCTATAGAATCTTTCTCAAAGACAAGGAACTGACATATCTCAAACATCCAGTGCTGGGGAAGGATGCATCCTGAATGGAGACACTCAGCCTCTTTGAGCAAACCCCTGCTGAGGAACAAGCATGAAACCTTCCTTTACTACTGGGTAACTCAGGGATCTCATAATTTAGCTTACTAGACTGCCATGGTTACCATTAAAAGCATGTCTCCAATATGGTAAGGGCAAAGAAACTGAATCAAGAATAAGAATTTGACAGATGGCCAGCGAACTAGGAAGTTAAACGTTCCTAGTGCAGATATCTCTCGTGGGGATTCACATGTGTGTTAACCACTAAGCTGGCTACTAAAATGCAAAACAGGTGGTTTCCTTCTTCTTCATCCCTTTTCCCTTTTTTGGGTCTCCTTGACGAAATTTGTTCAAGTTCAGAGCCGTTGAGGCTAAGACACTTTTGGCTGTGTAAACAAGTAAAATTTAGGAGTTTTTTCTTAGGGCCATGGTGTTAGACGGAGAAAAATTTTGAGGATGGCACTTACTACCTCAGCTCCCCTTTGGACATAGAATCATATCATGGTTTGGGTTGGAAGGCACCTCTGAAGGTCATCTGGTTTAATAATGAGCAGGGACAACTTCAGGCTGCCCAGACACCCATCAAACGTGTCCTTGATTATTTCCTGGGATGAGTCATCTACAGCCTCTCCGGGGAACCTGTTCCAGTGTCTTACTGTCCACATTGTAAAAAATTTTTTCCTTGTATCTAGTCTGATGTTGGAGAACAGGCAAAAACCAGCCTACAGATATCCCACTCCAAAACTTGATGATGCTGAACAATCACTGCTCAGCAATTTCTACATGCTGCAGGATGATACTGTGGCCTCTGAACCACCTCTGGGCTCTCACTGTCATGCCGGCTGTCATACTGTGAACATTATACCTGTGTCAGTACAACATAATTTCAAAGATATAATGTACTGATATAGCTAAACTACTTTTAGAACCAGGTTTTCATTTTCAGGTATGTCTGTGCTAACTTGGCATTCCTCACCTATGCTGCACTGTGCAGCACAGGCACGTACTTGTGTTGGATTCCTTTGTAGACCTTGGTTTCAGTGCTATCTTAGGAGCATTCTTTCCCACTTCCCCAAGTCTTATTTCTTAATTATCCTATGCATGCAGAAATGGTGGCAGAAGTAAGTAAATTCTAAAAATAAATATAAGCTGGAGTCAAGCTGATAGAGAATGAAACACGTGATGGCAGCAGTAATTTTACCTGAAAATAGTGTGGTGAAATTTGTGAGATTTAAGCATGTATGGGGTTTCATCATGCTTAGAAGCAGTAAGTACATGCCTAAGTCTGATGGCTGTGAATGTTCTCAGCTTGCTGTTAATGTCCCAATTGCTCTTATTCTGCAAGTTCAAAAGCTGCATGCAATAAAAATAATAAAATAATAGAAAAAAATACAGGTTTGCAATTATAGTATAATGAACAATCTTGGTTTCATGTTCCCATGGCTTTTGATTTAAGGTGTTGGATAGTGAAGAAGTGGCTATGGAGCAAAGTGCTGATTGTGCAAGGTGATGATTAAGGGCATGGTTCAATCTGGTGATGGAGGGTGGGAATGCACAACAAGAACAGTTACCTAAGCTCTCCCCTTGTTCGGGGATGCTGAGTGGGGACCAGCCCTCAGGCAAAGGTTAGAGAAGCCCTGAGGCTTCTCTGCTAAACAGACAGATCCCTCTGCAAGTGCAAGATTACTCCCAAAAGAATGTTATTGACTGTTCTGTTCAATTTGGTTTTAAATGATTCATGTACTAATTGAGCTTCTACTACTTACCAGCTGAAATATCATTTGACCTGCCTGTTAGGGAACTCAGTCTTGTTCCAGTGTCCTGACAATTGTCACTGTGTAATTGACCACCACCACCAAAAAACAAACAAGTGCCTGCAGAGCAAATTCTGCTGATTGAATTTGCTAGGTGAGTGTGATTGGGTAAATACAGCACTGCAGCTAATTTTTTCAAGAAATAAAACTACAAAATACTTCAAGGCACTGAAGCAAATGGGCAGAAACCAGAACCTAGCACAAACTGGGAACAATATTCTCCAGTCATTTGCTTGTTCTGATGCCCTGGTTCATGCTAGTAATAGAAAAAAATAGCAGACAACTGCATATGATCTTCTTCATAACTACCTACTAAACTCCAGAATACTTGAAAGGTGAGGTAACAAAGGAACTGGAAGGTGATTTAAAGGATGCCTGCCAGAATCACTCCAAGAAATATTCAGTTGACTGTTGGGGCTGTATTTCCAGTAAGTATATACTGACTGAAAGAACATATTTTTGTGCCCTCCAAACAAGATGTTTGGCACAGATCCTTTTCTTTCCAGTACTTATTTATCATTTCCCAGAGTGTAGATTTGTATTGGTCTCCCACATGGTAAGAAAATGTAGTGCAACTAAACTAGCCTTTAAAACCTCAGAGTGCAGGGAGCTGCAGAGAGCACCTAGTGATTGTCCAGAAGTACTAAGGGGACAATTGTTGAAATAACTAGACAGAAGCAAACGACCAAAAAGGCATTTTCATAATGTCCTGACACCTTTCCCTATTCTTTCTTCAGACAGGAAGGTCAATTTTTAGTCCTGAGAGTAAAGACTTATTGGATATATGAAACCCTATTCAAAATCTGAATTGAAGCTTCATGAGCACTGAGAAATTTTGGATTTAGCTTCAAATAGGACAAGGGTTTCTCTGGGGGTTTTTCGGTTGTTTGGGTTTTTTTTTATTTTTTTGCATGTTTCATTATTTGTATTATTTCTCTATTTAGTGTATAAAGAGGAGTCAGGGCACTGATATTATCTATATGAGAGTAAATTGCTCGTGAAAAAATGAAGGAGCAAATTCTCCTCGGAAGGAGAGTACTACTGTGATTCTGTCACTTGTTGCAATTACAAATGCCTCAGGAGAGAGTATTGTCTGGAGCCAGTTTGTCTCCAGGGCTGATACACCGGCAAACCAAGACCACCTCAGTACCAGTAACTTACTGGGATCCCCTAAATCTTACAGGCTTGTACATGTTCTCTATGCATGGGAAACATTTTTATTTACAGCCAGGCCTTCAAAGTACCATAAAAAAGGGCTGGATGTATGCAATACTGTATTTGGCCTCCTGCATTCCACCAACTTCAGTGTTAACTTCTGCGTGAGCCTATGGGTTTCAATATGAGACTGAGCTCCAGAGGAATTTCATCTGACCCTCCAGGGGATTATAGGAGCTGGACATGCCTTGGGAAACAGCACAGGCCAGACTGTTTATTCCTCCTCTAGAGGAGAGAGGTCAGGAAATCATCTGGCCACACATGCTAAATGACTGGACAACCCTAGTTTGCATGCATTACTCAGAGAGGTGATCAAGGCAAAATAAAGTTTACATTAACTGCAAGATAGACACATTGAGGTCAATCAGCTTAACACATTGACAGTAGGGTACCTGAACTATACCATGAGAATCTGTTGTTCTTTGTATTAGGTCTTACACAACTGAAAAAGAGACAATATATGTTTTCCTTCTGAATAAGCTGTATGAAATTATATTGAGACTTACAGGTATATTAATCTTACCAGGCACAGTAAAAGGAAAAAAATCCACAGAAATTAAATGAGCGATTTTGAATCAGTTTGATGGTCCCTTCATTTTATTATAACTCACATCACTTTCATAAAAGAAAATCACATCTTGAAGAACCGACTCAGTAGAACACCCACCTAATTGTGTGTTTCAAAAAGATTTAAACCTGAGATTGAATGATCTGATTAATCAAACCTTTATATACCAGAGCTCTCCTGAGCAAGCTAACAAAACACTGGAAAAGGAAAGTAAAAATATATTTGGTCACCAAAAAAACTTTTTTATCCTCTTAAGTAAGTCAAAAGTTATAAGGGTGAAGGTAATAAACAGGTTTGGTTTCTTTTTTTCTCTCAGTAAAAGGCAAAAAAAGATAAATGCAAATGAACAAGTAAAGTTTAGCACAGTTGAAAGGATAAGTAAGAAAACAGCTCTCATGTTTCTTGGTGATATGGAAATGGGAGCAGAGGAGAGGAAGAAATCTGTATTTATTATCTTTGTTACTTATGCTAGTAAAACTAAACCAAGTTTTCCCTGAGGAAAACGAGGAATTGCTCATGAGAGCAGGTTATTTTTTCTGTGAATACATTCGTCTCCCATCTCATATCTGTGTGATGGCCACTTTTCATCTCTGGGACTCAGCATGCTCCTTGGGTGCCTGCCTTGCTGGCCAGCATCTCTGGGGGTCCCACAGGCAGGGAGGGCCCTGGCAGTGCAGCGGCCATGGAGTGTCGGATGGTGCTGCAGCCCAGCACCCAGGAGAGCCCTTATGTAAGGCACAGCCTACTTCAAACTTTAATACATTCCTAAAAATTGCATGAAACTGATGAAACTGTAGCAATTAGGAAAGTCTAGGACCTGTGGGATGCATACAGACCCTGCCTACAGTTCTACAGTATTTTTCTCTAACTTTGCTCATTAACCCAAAGCCACCTCTGCCAGTCCCCATTTTTCATAGTATCCTTCCTACCAAAGATAAAATGGAGATTTTTAAATTTTCTGCTTTTGATCTTTGACTTATTCATGTTAAAATGTCAGATGGATAATCTATTTTTTTTCTGTTGCAACCCAAAGGTTTCATAAGATCTCCACAGGCCAGAGGTTTGTAGGGGAGATGAATAAGAAATTGAGATGGCATATTTCTAACACATAACCCTCATACACATCAGCACACAAAATAACCCACATCTACAATTTCTTTTAGTGTGGCCAAAGCAAAAGAGAAGTGAAAATTTGAGATTCCTAGAAAAAAATTGAGCTGTGATGTATATTGGTATGGAGATCCTTCAGAATTGCATTTTTTGACAGGAAAGATTCTGTTGCCAAATTTTTAGACATTTATTTATTTTAAAAGTGTATATTTTTAAGCTTATTAAAATAAAGCATGGGATTATGGTATGCACACATAGGAGTTGTATATGTATATATTTTTATTTTACATTGATCAACTGCTGTATGCACATAAAGACTGGCAGAATGTTTTAGGAATTCTTAGCAGATACAATTTCTTGGTTCTCTGTCAATTATATAACAAACATTGAATTATTCCAGCTGTTTTATCAGTTTTAGGAAGAAACTGCCTCTTGTAGTACCATTTTACATCCTACATACACACTTAGATATCCAAAGTAAGATAAATGCATCTTCCTTCTCCCACAGAAACTCCAGATTAATATGCCATCTGAAGACACTATTTTTCCCCTCTCAAAATCATAAAAGTTTAGTATGCTATAGGCTATCACATTAATTCACTGAAGTAAACCCAAATTTGTGAGGATCATCTGGAAGGTACTCAGTGCGTAATACAAAGAAACCTCCTTCTGGCCTAGTCATTCTGCAGTATGAGAACTTTCATTCCTATAGCACTGTTCTTTGCAGACAAAGATATAAAACAATAATCTTGGTATTTAGGAGGGTATATTGAAATGCAAAAAATCCTTTCTTGGTTATTAGAACCTGCACACTACAAATATAGTAGTCACAGTATCTGTGGAGATCTAAGTGACCACATTGCACTTAGCTTGTACAGCTGAATAAAAAACAGATATAAAAAGCTTTTAAAATTAAAGTCACAAAGTTCACCAAGGATTTATTGTATCATTGAACTTCCTGGCCATTTTCCACATCTTTGACTTTGGGGTCAAATCTGAACATTTAAGGCACAAAGAGAAAGGGGCAGATTTGACACCTCACAGAAGAAAAAGCTGACACAGCAATAGAGTACAAATGCAGCAAGATTCAAAAATGACCTTTGGAGAAAGTGTTGCAAATATAGATTATTAAATTGTGAAATCCCAGACAAAACACCAGTTCCTTTAAATTTCCCTCAGAACCGAATTCCCATAGATATTCTTGGGGTTGTTTTTTATTTGTTTGTTTCCTTGTTTTTTCCTTAACTTCTCAGGTACTAAGGAAATAGTACTTCCATTCCTGCTCATCCCAGAAGGCAGCAGGTGTGTCCCAGAAGGTCTGAAAAACAAAAGCCACCTGATTCAAAGAAGGAAATATGCATATTGAATCAAGTAGAAAATGCCATGCCAGGAAATTGTTGATCTATAATAAAATAGTAATATAATTACATAACATCACATAAAAAGGTTGAAAGAAATTATGCTTTAACAGAGACTTTATAAAAATTTTTACTTTAAGAAATCATTCTCAATTCTATGATAAACCACTATTTATTATAGTAGATGTGGCACTGGCTTATATAGTCAGACAATTACTCTTGATATAAAACAAATCCAAGAGCCTTTACAGAATGTTCATTGTCTTTGCAGATATTGTAAACTACATGATTACCAGAATCTTTGATATGCATTCAGTGCCATTATGTGAACCCAATATTATCCTCTTAAACTACCAGAATCCAATCTAAATTAAGAAGGTGTTAATATAGTGTTTTTTCTACTTGTGCTGGAAATTAGTCAATGAACTGTCTTCAACTCATTCTGTTGTATAGCTTACTAGAAAAATGATATTATTTTTCTGTGAAAGCAGGGCATGTGCACATATCCTAGATATAAGCTACAAGGGATCTTTTTGGTCTGTTTCATCCTTTCATTCTCAAAACAAGCAACTGCAAGAAGCTTATGTAAAGTAGCCTTGCAGCTCACCGGTGCTACTTCTGGACTAATAGGAGGTGATGAGTTTTTATTTCAATGATACTCCAAGGACTGATGAGACAACAACCAAGGAGCCTCATATCTATGCAGAGAATAGTGTTTTGCAGTGAGCCAAAGTCAAGAAACATTTTCTCTGTTCTTCTCTGCCCATTTTATATTCTGTTACTTTTCCCAGTGTCAACATTATGAGGGGAAAAATCTGTTTAGGAATGGCCAAGAAATTCTTGAACTATGGACTCCATTTTTTGTTGTCAAATGTCATTACATCAGGTTTCTTCCTTTAGTTTGTAAATATGTTCATATCTCTGTGCAGTTCTTCTTTGAAAAGTAGTATTCCTAGTCCCTAAAATAATTCACTCAGCTCTTAAAACTCAAGACCTGCTTTTGGTAATCCCATTCAAAAACTGCTGATAGACAATCAGCCTTAATTGGAATGCTTTGGGACGGGCTCAGTAAAAGAGAAGAACTAAAAGTTTGTATTAACCTTACTTGGGAAGACAGAATCACATGGATAGGGACATTGTGTGGTCAAACTTTTGTGCTCTACTTTGGTGCATTAAAAACATTTCCTGAAGATCTTTGGTACTTTTCATGAAGATTGATGGCTTTATTATATTTACTTATGTTTGTATGTATGCATTTCTTTATTATTTCAATAAAAACAGTTGAAGCCATTTTTCCTGCTGTCCTAGTTCTGGAGAACTTTTCTTGCAATTCGTATAAATATATTCACATTCTATCGTGGTTAGTATTATTCTACAAATTAAGTCTTTAACTTGTGGTCTTTTGTCTGTAAAATGTGATTAATTTTAAATTAAACATGTCCCAAACACTTGAGACTAAACTGAATTGTGTTATAATATATGTATATTGATTTTAGCCAAACACAACCTTTTTTGATAAAAATACTCTTTGATCCATAGTCAGTGCACCAAAAACTAGCTTTCCTGACTTTGATCATACAAAGACATAGAGAAGATGTCGGACATGAAATAAATAAGTGAGAAGTGTGGAAAAATGAATGAGGTGACACGGCACTGGTTGAGCTTTGTTGTCCCTGCTGTACACTACTAGAACAAGCACTTCTTGCTAATACGATGGAACAGCTCAACAATTTTCAGGCACAAAGACTACTTGAGGGAAAATTCAATAAGTAAGTTAAGAATACCAAACTGTAATCAGACCTTGGGGAAGAAGCAGTATTGAAACACAACTTTTTTTTGACAGTTTTGAGTGTAGCTCTGGTGGTCTGTTTCAAAAACTGTCAAAATGATGATAAGTGGTCTTGGGAGTCTAGTTTTGATTCTTACACCAAATAATCTGGTTGCCTTCTTGGTATTAGTGCCATTAGCAATTTAAGAAGTCTGATTTTTGAAGGAGAAAAGATGCTAAAATAGAAAAATGACTATGCTGAATGTAATTACTTTCATGACATCCTCATCTAAATCAATAGGATTGACTAATTAAGACATCTAAGCTGAAATCAATAGGATCTGACAGCTAACACCTCCCTGTAGCAATAAACCAGCATCAACAATTTTGCATCCATACTGATGTTAAAATTAGCCAATCCTATTTTCTTTGCTATTCAGTACTTAATGTTTTTCTGAACAGCAAGGCCATTACATACCTAATATACTCCCCACATTCCAAAATAAAAGCTGATGATACTGAAACGCCTTGATACTTTCTTCTGTGTGGTGCACATTTGCAGCTTGTTACAAAAAACGCTTTGATTGACCTGTTGTTTGGGTTCTCAATCCTAAAATGCCAGTGGACTATAACAAGGCAGTTAAAATGCATGTCATGGCCAGGAGCATCAAATACAGAGCTAGTAATCCAGGGTAGGAAAAAGACCCCAAACCAACACTGGCTTTGTTTTTAATTCTTTTATCATTGAGTCTTTAATGGGAAGGTCTTTGGGTGGATAGTTTCCTGCCAGTTCTTCCTCTGAGGGTTTACTTTGCCTTCCCTCAAGTTTTCAGTTTTCCCTCAGTAGATTTCTGATGATCTGAGCAAAGTCTGTACTATATTAGCCCTGAATCTATCTCAGTGTACAGTAGAACAGGTTCATAGAAATCATGGCACCTTGAGGCTTTCTGGAGTTGGAAAGGAGAGAGAGACAATGAATGAATCAAAATACACTATATGCCGTCCAGTAGACATGCAGCCAGAGGTTTGTTTTTTCTGCTGGTTGGACTTTGATTCTCATTGAATTTTCTGTTCCTTCTGAATTTCTAGGCAGATGTGATGGCCAACAATGTTTTCCTTCTTTAGTTTGCAGTTTGATGTTGTAACTGTTCCTCAAATCATGCTGATGAGCAGGATAGTCTTCATTAAAGCAAGCACAATCCATTGAAATTATGCACAAATGACTTTGAAGACGGATCAGGAAATTCAAGGAGAACAGAGCACATCAGAAGTATCTTCTGAATTATCTTATTGTCTCTAGAATTCACTTCCATTCATTTCCTGATATTTTCCCTTCCAATCATTGCTGGGTTTTTGCACAGTTTATTTTCCTGTTTAATTCAGGGCCAAATTAGTATTTGTTTTAATATAGTTGTGCATAACAGAGTAGAACCATGTCTTCCAACCACTAATGGTCATAGAAAATGACTGTTTGAAGACATGTTAGAAGCTCGCTATGGACCATATGTATGTTTTCTGTTTCTCTCAACTACAGGCACATTTATTTGGAGATGGAGTACAAATTAATGAATGCCTTAATGTGGCCTGTGTACTTCAATTCATGAATTTTAAAGCTAAATCTCGGAAATTGGTAACAACCCAAAGAAACAGTATATCCTGTCCCAACTGAAAAATAAAAATCAATCCAAAATATGTTTTAAGTTGCAATCTTTCATATCAAATTCTCTCCTCATAATATCTGAGCCAAAGTACTTCCATAATTTCTTGTCCTTCGGAAGGTTTTGCAGATGCCTGGATATCAACAAAAAAGAGGTTATATGATTCATGCTGGAAAAGAACTGAAGTCCACATTCCCTAAGGAAGAAGTAAATCTTGATGTTGGACATATTAAAAATTTACTTTAGGCACCACTTGCCTTCCAAGAAATTTCTTACTATCTGCATGTAGTATGTGATTTGAGAAGAATTAAGTGGTTTAAATTTGAGATGTGCTGAATATTTTATCCTGAACTGGGCTGGCAAGAACATCCTTGACACAGTGGCTGTTTGTCTTATTTATGTAATGTCTTCCACAGTTTTGTTCAAGTCACTAGAGTTTTTCTGTTGGATCAGGGCCCATGGAATTTAACCACCTCTGCTGATTTTACTTAAAGCAACATGTCTTAGAAGCAGAAGATGGCATTCAGGCTGAAAGTTCCTGCCCTCTTGCAAAACCACTCTTAACCTGAATCAATGTCCTCTGAATTGTTATTCTCTGCAATTGACACCAGAAAAACAAACAACTTTACTGTGTTCTTCAGCAAATTTCAGCATTTTCTTCAAAACTGTGGCTACAAAGGAGACAAAATTAGCTAAAAAATGTGAAAAGATGGAAAAATACCATAACCTTGTTGTGGCAGGGGCCAAATTGCATTATGGCTAATGACAAGAAGTATCATGGCATTCTCTTTATGTTAGCAAATAATGTTTTTTACACAGACTATGAACTTAGGAGCAATGGATTTAGTTCCTCTATTTTTTTTATCATGTATCTTTTGGTAAATGTCTTGGCCCTGATGAATCTTGTGTTACTCCAAACAGGCTTTAGATGATTCTTAGGTACTATCCTCTATATCACAGTCCACAGCCATGTAGGAGGATACTGACAGGTGGACACTTGCCCAGAAGAGACACATTCCTTAGAATTGGGTTTAATGAAGCACGTATCCCAGAAACACAGATCTCTCTTTTTTTGAATTGTGTCAACACAACGCTAAGTGCTAACATCATTTTCCTTGGAGTGGGAAAAACTGGATTCAGATCCTTGTTCTGCCTTTGTTGTGGCAGTGATCTAAGACAAGTCCACCCATGTGACAGATGAATAGGGCTAGAAGAAAGAGACCATCCCTTTTTTGTTACTAAATTATTTATAAAGCACAGAGTAACACCAATAAGACTTCAAGTGTTTTGCTATTAAGGTATACACATGGAAACTGGCAGAGTTATGAGGGAAATTTTTGGTGCAATTCCAGCAGCAGCAGCAGAACTTCAATGCAGGCTAAAGAATTCACTCTGTGTGAACGCTTTAGATTTAATTTACTCTGCTCTTTCTGTCATATTCTTTGCAAAAGGACAAACCAAGTTTAGGTTCATTAATCTCAAGGAGGGTTAATGACTGGGGATTTGATTATGTGATGTCTTAAATTTTGCAATGCGTCATGTTGTTACTTTTAAGGGGACAAACATTTAAGTTTCTGTCTCTTTTCCCTTGTCCATAAAGAATGGGATAGTGGCTTCTCACATTCTACCAGTGTAATCATGAAATTGCAGGTAATGGGACCATGTAAAATCTATGTGTGGCTATCTAATAACACAATAGGTCAGGAAGGTAGTGAGCCGATGATTTACAAAGGTTGAAAAGAGAAACTAATTGAAAAGAAACACCTCTGGGTTACAGAATCCACTAGGTACTTCTTTTCTAGAGCTTCCAGGTGTTCAGTGTAAGAAGAGCCATAGCAGAGGTACTACAGAAAAATAATTTCCCTGTGAGAAGTGGGAAAGGACTCCTATATCAGTTAAGCATGTGGGCTTTGTAATGAAAAGGCTATTGCTAATTTTCTTCTTTCATCTTTGTGATATCAAGGAAGAAGCTTCATACTTTGAATATAGTATAAATACTATAAATGGTAAAAAAATTTACATCTGCATCCCATAAAGAATTTTCATCAATTTAGTCAAAAAAGAGTCTATAAGCAAAGCATTATATAGATTAAATAACAAGGTTCAGATACCCTG
The DNA here is from genome assembly GCA_013399225.1 of Rhipidura dahli. NCBI lineage: Eukaryota > Metazoa > Chordata > Aves > Passeriformes > Rhipiduridae > Rhipidura > Rhipidura dahli. The sequence goes on along the minus strand of VXAC01008201.1, from coordinate 1,017,108 downwards.
GTTTAAGCCTGCAGAGCTCTATGATACTTCTCAGGAGAATACCTTCCATTTTAAGTGTATTATATTCATTATTCCTTTCCTCCTGCTCCTTTCTTCTTACATTTTAATTCATTTTGCAGCTTTCTCTTCATCACATGGGCTTTTATTTTCAAAATAAGCCATTTGTGCAGTATCTTTTCCAATGCCTTTGGAAAATTTAAATATATAATGCAGCTACATTCCCTTTATCTGTCATGCTAGCAATATCTTCAAAAAGTCTTGTGTATTTGTAAAGCAAGTGCAGCTCTCCTAGCATTCTTACTGCATCTTGTTAACTAATCCCCTTGTCACCACCTTACTTTCACTTTCTTCTGTCACAAATTAATCCATCAACAATCATGTAATTCGAATGATCTGGTTTCCTTCTTTTCCGTGAAGTGACATTAACTCGCATTTGAGCTGTAAGAAGAGTGCATAGTTTTCACTGAACAAAACATAATCAAATCTTACTACTTTTAACTGCTACTTGAGGGCTTTGCTTGCTACCAAGCAATGCTGTCAAGGCTATTTAAGAACCTAGACAGAGGAAAAATGTAGATTGGTTAAGATGTGGGATCCAGACCTTGATGGACCCAGTGTAAAGTTTCCCATTAACTTTGCTGCCAAGGCAGTGACACATCCTCCTTTGCAGGATGCAAGAGATTTCCTTTCCTAATATTCTGGGGAGGTGAAAGTAGAGCTCCATACTGTTATGTTAAACTGAGGAAGGAGAAACAAGACTGGTATTATCCCATATAAAAACAAATCAAAAAAAACCAAACACACAAACACAAAACATCAGAAATAAAGCCTCCCCAACACAACAAAACTGAGCATGAATTGCTGATGAAAATAATACATGAAGGATTGGGGAGTAACCCATAGTTAGACTTTTAGATTTTCTGGACTGCTGCAAACTAATATGCCATTAGCAGGGAGAAACAGTGGAAGTATAAAGTAAAGCCATGAGCAATGGTTGCTGCTTTGTTTCAAATAGGAAACAGAGGACTGTGAAAGCAATATCCAAAAAGGATAGTTTTAACAGGTAATCCCATTTTCTGGATGACTAGAACCACTTGACTCTTGTCTTTGCTTTTTACAGAGTGTATCAAATAAACAGAGGTCTCATGCAACACACACCTTGCTAAGGGCTCTTGCACATAGAGATAGAGGACTTGTTCCCAGTTGTATTGAACTTCCTTTAGTTGTATACTCCAGTGCAAAATAATTGTAAATGTTTTCAAACTCAACTTGATGGCACTTATATGCCTCTTGCTTTTTATCATGAAGCACATGCGACAATACAATGTGAAAGACAACTGAGAATTAGCCCAAAATAGCAGTTTAATAACTTTTTCCTAACTGACCTACCCAAAACCTCCAAACAATCTTTAAAACCTTTAATTTCTTTAACGCATTTCACCTCTTTAAGATTTTTGAAATTAGGAACTTCAATTAGCTTCACATAAAAATTACATCTTAGAACTCTGTGGAGGACTTAACTACATCATTTGGAAAGGAGGAGATTTATAGTAAGGAAAAAATTACTGTCATGATCTCACATGAGAATGGTGAACCTCCTTCAGTATGGAATCCTGTATCAACTTTACAAAGTAACATGGAAGGCCTGTTAGTGTGAAAATTTATATATTATGGGCTTTTTAAAAATGCATGAACTCCCCTCCCCCACAGATATGACCAATCTAAAATTTTAAAAATATAACAAATATTTTTACTTTTATTCTTTTAATATTCAGTAAGGAGACTAATTTATGAACAGTTACCACTTAGGCCAAAATTTTGCTATTATCAAGAACTATTTGTTTCTCAATCTCTTCAAAATTAAAATTTACGGGACCTCTTTTTTGTTTCTTTTTATGTGTCTTTCAGATAACACTTGGAAGTATCTGGAAAAATTATTTTAAAGCCTAAATAATTTTATTTTAGGAAGAATCAACACTCAGGTAAATTCAGACCGCAAAATAGATATGTCAGGAAGTTATAAAGGTCTGAATTTGATATGATGAACATGAAAAGGGTTGTTATTGATGCTGTATTGTAATGGAGTCTGTACCAACAGCCTCCCATGCTGAGAAGGAAGGTTCATGTTTTATACATCTGATTCATACGATGGCAAGAAAGACACACTCTTGAAGACAGAGATGTTTTACAGTCATGCAGTTGAGTGAGGGAGGTGTAAAGAAATTTCTCTGAGAGAAAAGAACAGTGTCTGGAGTGAGGAGTTAAAAGATGTAGAGGAAGTCATTTTTCTAGCTACGACACTCAGGTAGAGACCATGTGGTGGGAGGGATTTTGTTAAAGGTTGCAGCTAACGGTGGGCTTCAATGGAGAAGCCAAGCAGTGGGGTCACCCCACCCTGGTCACCCCAGGGAAGGGTGGGGACACCCAGCCGTGGACAAACATTGTGTGAAACCTCAGGGCTTGGAGGGCCAGCCCTCAACCTCCCAGAACCAAGAGGCATTGTGCCTCCTTGCCTGGCAACCACTGTTTTGAGCTATTTTGTATTTTATGGCATAAAACCTTTCTATAATCCTCCCACGTTGGCATAGGGACCGGGCTTTTCTTGAGAAAGAGGGCTTCAATATCACCCACTCCTAAGGAGACTCACGCAGTGGCCTTTCCTCCATGCCCCTGAGTCCCCATAGGACAATATGCAAATTATGCTCTCTGTAGGTCCCAGTTTCCCTGTCTGCAGGCAGAGAACATTTAGTCCATGCGATACCCATAGCCCTTGAAGACATCTGAAAATAAGCAATAGTTGAGTGCACATGTCTACTACATATTAGTGCTGTTAAAAGCAGGTTATGCAAGCTGTGTGGACCAGCTGTAGAAACGGGTTTGGGCACAGATAGGAATTCGCAGATGCAAAACGGGCATCCAGAGCATTTGCACACAGTGGGACCCAACTTTTCCTTATTACTTTTCATGTTATTTTTCTGGTTTATAGCTTTGTTTTTTATTTCAAGCACTAGCCATTGGATGTAAAGGCAATTATTGCCCTTGCATGAAAGTTATGTATTTTCATTTACATCTCTTTACTATGCCAATTGAATTCTCATCAGTGACCCATATTTATCCTTATCCCTATAGGATATAGACCTTTTCAGTTCTTCTCTCCATTGCTGTACTGTATTGATCAAGCAATTTGCAACCTGTCCTTCCTCTAACGTCATTTCCAAATACCCATCTCTCTAGCCCCCTAGCTCTCCCAGGTGAATATTTGGTGGATACAATCTTCTCTGGTATACCATGGCATTATTTCTGTATTTAAATGCCACATTATATACATAAATGGGTGCATGGTGTGTAGAAATTAATGAAGTATCTCCCTGCAGGTGTCAAGGAAACCTTATTGATAAAGGCAAGAGAGATAGAAGGGTGGCTTAAAAACAGACAAACAAAAAAAGAAAAAAAGTAAAAACAATAAGCAGAAATTAATACAGAAAATTTCTAATAATTTCCTTCTTCAGCTGTCAGAACAACAACAAAAAAGCCCAAGGAAAGAGAATAATCTGCCCCTTTGTTGGATAACACACATTTATTCATTTTCTCCCAAAAAAGCTTGAATGGTCAAATTTGGATCACTTTTGTATTGGTGTAACACAAGTAGTTTCAGAAAAATTATTTTCAGCCTGTGGAGATGATATAAAACCAGATCTGTAAAGCAGTTCAATTACTTTCACTTTCATTTTAACACTGCTGTTCTCTTAAGAAATTTACTCCATCATATACAAGCTGGATCCTAAGACCAAAATCTTCTGAAAAGGCTCTGCTGTTATGAAGGGAAAAAAAAATGTCACAGGAAGACAGTTTTACAATTTTTGTGCAAAGTAAAGAGTTTAGGTTGCAATGTAGAGTATACCAGGCTCACAAAGAAAAAATTGCTCCTTGGTCCTTTAAAAAGGATATAGAATTTTGTGAAAAATTTTCTAAAGACAGGAAACAAATCAAGGCTTGTAAGAGCTCTTCCAATTTTCAGTTTGCCAATACACGTATACATATATATATATACATATTTGCAAGTACCTATGTATATAATTATATAATTGTATAAATATTTTATATTTCCTTATTTTTTGCAGACCTCCCTCTTTAGCTGGCAAATCAGTGTCTGAAGTCTTCTTGCTATGCTTTTCAGTTTTCCATAATTCTCTCTGTTCCTAAAGTTGGGAGGGACCACAAAGGGCTGCTCACAGAGGCTTAACTGCAGGACTGGGACCTTGATGTATAGTAAAAGTGAGCCTGCAAAACTCTAGTGTGTTTCCTGGCATCAAATTTGAAGATTCTGCATGAAGTATTTGAATAATTTTTTTCCTGGCCTTTTCACACAAATTCATACTTAGTACCTCTCTAAGTTTGCACAGGAGCCAGTGATGGAAATAGATGAGGAGTAGCTATGAACTCCCACCTTATGCTGGTGCAGATCACTGGAAAGATGTTTGCATAAACAAAGAGCTGCAGGCCATGTCAGAGCCCCTTTCCTCTGCTTAATCCGCAGCTCAGCTAAGAAATAACACTTTTTTCTACATTCAGGACACCTTTTATCTTTTTTCTGTCTCATGTGTCTGTGGGGTGTTTTTTTCTCCTCTTTGCTGTTGAACTGCTGCTGAATGTTGATGAGAGAGTACTTAGGCCAATCCTAGAGTGATTTTGTGTTATTGTGGCTTGTGTTTTTTTCCTTCAGGTCTGGCAGTACCTGATTCCTGCATTTAAGAACACCATGTGGCTTATATTGTCCGAATACTTAGGATGCTGTCCTAAGATGACGCCTTTCCTCACCTCTCCTGAGCAATGGAGATGCTTTAAAAGACAAGGCAGAAATGTTTCTCAGTGAATCATGCCAAATAACAAAACTACTCTGTCTTCTTGGCCTTGTGAGCGAAAATCACAGGATGAAGTCGTGTTGGAGAGGAGAGAACACAAAAGTTCAGCGCTGATGTTCTGGGTCAGTAGGTTCCAGATATACACTTACTTTTACATCTGTTGCTCTGATTTATAGACAAGGTGGAGGTTAACTGTTTTCTGTTTTCCTTTTGCTACAACTTCCTCTGACCTCAGAGCATATGCTTTCTTGATAGTATTTAAAAAGAACCCTTAGGTTAGTTTTTTGGGGGCCAGAGATACTTGCCTAGACCTGGGGAAAAGCCCCATTTTAAAACTGTATCTTCTATGCTTTTTAAAAAAAACTCAGCAACCATTTCAGTTCAGTTCTGTTTTCTAGCATCTACCTGTATTTTTAGCAGCAGTGATTAAAAAAATTACATGCCCCAAACTCTTGTTCCCACTGTAGCTGTGACTGCTGGGGCTGCTCAATAGTTGATGCTTTTCTGTGCTGGTTTGTGCTAGAGAGGTGAAAATATTAAAGCCAGAGCTGCAGAATGGGAGCAGATGAGGTATAGCTTGATAGAAAATCACCAAGAGAAAATTTGTCAAGACCAAGGGAACTACTGGGAGTCCTGTACCAGGTGGTGTGAGATTTACCTGACACAGGGGCAGGTACAAGCCCCTGCTTCTGTCTTGCATTGATGCACTTCTGCCACAGGTAGGGAAGGCACAAGAGAAAAAGTTGCCTTTCTCTGTATCATCTGAATAGACCTGACAGGCTTACACCAAAGAGAAACCTTTTCATAAAGTTGTCAAAAAAATGGTATAAAGGAGTGAGACCTTCCCAAAGCTACAAGGAAATGTGCTGGTACCAGTCAGAAGGGGAAAATATTTGCCCAAGGGTTTTGTTGTAGGGTAGATCCCCTGATGTAGCTTAATCAGTAGAACAAAAAGTCTATTGTGGACTACTTATGTGCACCCTTAATAGGATGTATGCAAATCCATAGGGCTTAATGACACTATTCATGTATGCAAAACTGGACACCGTGCTTTAGGACTCCTAGACAAGACATTTTGTTGTTAGTTCAACAAAAAATACAAAGTGTTTCCTCCAGCTCTTACCTTGGCTACAGCTGCAAAAATACTGGTAGGAAAAACCTGAAATGGAAAAATAATATTTAATATTTATAATGAAAAAGTTTCAGGCTTTGTTGCCAAACATATTCATAGAAAACAATAATTTCCATGGAATTTTATTTTGGTGACTTCCTAAGAAGATCAAACCTTAAAAAAGCCTGCAGTAATCATGAACAGCAAAAGCTTGCTGCAATTTGAGATTTGCATGGCCTTTGAAAAACAAGCCATGCTCAAAATCAGGATACCATTTATAGGTTACAAAGACTTTCAGTGGAGTTTAGTTCTTTGAGGTAATGTATTTCAAAGATCAAGATTTGCTTGTTTGAGCAATGATGGCTTGAAGAATACAGTTCACACAGTAAAATATCAGAATCTTCTGTATTGCAAAGTAAGCAGCAACAAACATTTCTCAGTAGAAGTGTGTAAAACTGCAGTGATCTGTCTTGTAATGGATATCTGTCTATGAGGTAATTCTACCATCTTGCAATTACATGCCTGAAGACATTAATAGCATAAAGCATATTTTAAAAGTAATTGGTAAACCTATTAATTTCCACATCTCCATGTTTTTGTCATTTACCATGAAATACTTAACTGTCTTTTGCATTGTTTCAAAAGACGTGTCCATAGTTAAATAGAAACCTCCTTTCATTGCCCGTGCAGCATGTTTCATTTTATCTGTCTGAGAAATGTGAAACTAGGGAATTAATAATTATTTCACTTGGAAAGGTATGAAGAAAATTCCATTGCCTTTGTCTGATTAGAATCTTCCCTGCTGGTTTAATTAAAAATGGCCATGTGACAAGCAAAGAAAGCATCTCTCCTTTGGGCTGGAAGGGGGAGGAGGGAATGGTATTGTATTTTCCGGTAAACAGTGAATCCTGAAGCTCCAGAGTTGTAAAATTTAAATGCTTAATGCAAATGAAAAATGCAGACTCAGGTCAGCTATAGACAAATGTCACTAGACTGGATGGAAAATGCACTGCAGGCAGAAAAGATGACATTTATCAGTCATCCATACATCAGTAACTAAAACAATTTTAGGGTTGTCTAGACAGGCATCTATTATTCCTTAAATTTAAAAGCTTTAGTAGAAAGACAACAGCAAATGCTCTATTTATATTTAGGTTTTTTGGGGTTTTTTTTTTTTTGTTTTTTTTTTTTTTTTTTATTATTATTTTCCTAGATGAAACAAAATGGGGAAAGGAAAAATCATAGTTTTCAAAATGAAAAGTACAGATTTGCTTTTCTTTTTCTTTGTCTTTTTTTATAAATCTTTTTTTTTTGCTCTCTGGGTAATGGAGATTTTCTTGGCATGTTCTGAAGGCAATTTAAGTGAATTATCAGAGTGTGCATGCAATGCTGGCTGTAATTATTACAGTACAGCCCTGTAATATTGAGCTTAATTACTGTGTACAGTGTTTGGCCTTTATGTTTTCTGCTTAATTTACCCTGTATAGTTAACGTGAATTTAGTGAAATCATTATGCACCTTTTGGGTTTCTTCTTCAGAAAAAAAATATTTATATTTTCAGGAGAAACAAACTGGAATATATACAAATATTGAAGTAAATCATTCTAGTAGATGGATCCCTTCCCTTGGCTGCTGATGTAGAGCCACTGTTCTGCAAACATATATTGATATGCTGAATTAAGATCTGTGAATTAAGATCATTAGCTACCACAGGAAAACTTGCAAGCTTCAATTGCAACTAAATATTATCACCACTCTTTTTCTTTTCATTTTTGCTCCATATGGTAACAAGCATTTTTGTAAGAATGTGCACAAAATTGCAATTATTCTCTCTACCATGCAGAGCACATACTACAGGTTTTGGAATGAATTAAATTATTTGTGTGGTGAAATTTTTTATACTCCACTTTAAGGTTAATCTTTGGATTTGCTATAATTAAGCAGAAACAGTATAGCCCAGTCCATCTGCAGACTGTTCTCTATTAATACCTCTTCTGTTTTCAGGTCTTGCTTTTCTTTCACCTCCTCTAGCAGGGGGAAACTGTGTCAGGTTGCCTCTCTAGCAGCAGGGCTGGAGTGCTTGCTAGTCAAACCCTGGACCTTAGTGCCAGTGTTTTAGAGACCTTCAAATGTGAGGTGAGTTCTAGCTGTCCCATGCAGAGCAGGGAAACTGGGTAGTGGAGCGACTTGGTTAAAATACAGAAGCAAATGATGCTGCTTGCACAGTGGGCCTCAGAGTGGGCTGACTTTTGGAAAAGATTGATGCTTTTAATGGGCCACAATGAAACAGAGACTGCTTGCAAAGAAGCTGAAAGAAAATGCTGAAAGTGAAAAATATAAAATAAAAACCAAGGGGGTTCAGCTGTAAACACACCATCATATTCACTACCTCTCAGGAAAGGTGTGATGCCTATACACACTGAAAGGGTTGGGGGCTTGGTTTGGTTTTGTTTTTTCCTGCCTACAGCTCCTCTAAAATTCTTACCTTCTGTGTCTGCTGGGAAGAAGGGATGTGTTTGTGTGACACAATGGTTCTCATATTTTGTCAACTCGGGAATGTAAGGCAAAGGTAAAGAAACTGAGGCACAGAGGGATTTTGATAACCATGCCCTGGAATCACTCATATCTAGTTGCATGAACAATACCAATACCACGTAAATATCTGGAAAGAATTTTGAAGCAATTAAACATATTACAGAAGCACAAATGAATACTGAAGTGAAGTGTGGACACAATAAGTTCCCATACCTTTAATCTGGAAGAGGTCATAAGACCTCATCACTTCATCAGTGTGTCTAAGTATGTGAAGAGTGAGTGTAAAAAGGCTGCAGCCTGGGTCTTCTCAGGGGTGCTGAGCAATAGGAGAAGAGGCAATGGGCAGAAACTGATGCACAGAAAGTTCCTCCTGAATATAAGAAAGAACTTCTTTACTGTGCAGGTGACCAAGCGCTGGAACGGGCTGCCCAGAGAGGTTGTGGAGTGTCCCTCACTGGAGATACTCAAGAATCACCCGGATACCAATCCTGCGCCACATGCTCTAGGATGACCCCTCTTGAAGCAAGGAGGTTGGACCAGACGAACAGCTGTGGTCTATTTCAGCCTTAACCATTCCATCATTCTGCGAAAATTCTGAATGTACATGAAAATTCAAAAATATCCTTTTGATTGTAAACATATATAATTTTGGCACTTAATCTTTTGTTTAGATAGATGTTCCTGCCAGTATTAGAGGGTGCTGTTCTCCGAGAGAGCTGCCTCATCCGAGGAAGGAACAGAAACAACCCCGCTCTCAGCTTTGATCCCGAGAACAGAGCATGTGTTCTGGTTGAAAAGGGTCGCTCCACAGCTCGTTCCCGCTGAGAGCAGCGGGAGGCTGCGGTGGGGTCGGGGCTGCCGCGGCCGGGCCGCCCCCGCTGCCCCCGGGCCGCGCTCCCCGGGGCCGCTGCGCTTCCCACCGCTCCCCACTAGGTGGAGCTGCCGCAATAGGTTTCCCGTCCGTGCGCTGGGGAGGCGGCAGCTCCGAGCCGCGCTGAAAGGCGATGTTCGCCTTAACAATTCAAATGTATTCCTGTTAATTTGTGTTTGATAAAGGTTCAGGAGTCTTTTGTTGTGTGTCTAGTTAGCCCGCGTGTTACACTGAGAGCGTTTGCAAATTTTCTGTTTGATTGTGAGCCTTACTGTGAATTTTTATGTGGCTGTGTACCTGTGCGTATTTGTTTATACATGTGTGTGTGCGTGTGTGCGTGTATGCGTGTGAGTCTGCATTTGCAGGGTGGGTATATAAAAGGCAGGAAGAAAAATCTGTGTCTTCACCGTTGCTATTCTGAATGAAGTGGCAAAGCACAAAGCAATGCCTAGTCTGTACACAGTGCAAATACATTATTCAGAGCCAGGTGGGGATTAAGAACTGACTGTTGTCTATGTACAGGTCAGTGGGTCTGGTGCTCAGTGCCCAAAATTGAGACAGGGCGGTGCTTAGCATTCAGAAACCCTGTTTTTTCTCTGTGTGTTCCTCTTGGACTGTTTATTAAAGTGGGAACTCAACACCCTCATGCCAGTTTTCAGCATTTAGTCATCACATCCTCTTTTTAAAGGGTCCAGACCCTCTATGGTGGATATCTCTAAACACTGAAAGGCTGAGAAAAAGTAAGGAAAATTCAGATGTGGTAGATGTACAATTGTGGTTGCGCTTAGGGTTGACAGCAGATTCAGGGGTACTGTTATTTGAATGGAGCTGCCTATAATTTGTTACTCAGGTTCATGACCATACACCTCCTTTTAGACCTTGGCCATTTGTGGAGGGCAGGATACTTGAACCTGGTAAGCATGTCCTTTCCCTTCCCTCTTAGGCAAAGGATTTGCAAAATTTCAATTCAGATGCAAGACCTGCTGGTACTATCTAGATATTTGGTACCTCTGGCTTGCTTGGCTGCTGTGAGCACCTGTAGGTATTTCAGGGTTCAGCAAACAGTATTCACAGAATCACAGAAACACAGAATGTGTTTAAGATTGGAAGGGACAACAGTGGGTTATGTGTTCTGATCTCCCTGATCAAGTGGGGTCATCCTAGTGCACATTGCATAGGGTTGTGTCCAGACAGTTCTTGAATAACTCCAGTGAGGAAGACTCCACAACCTCTGTGGGCAACCTGTTCCATTGCACAGTCACACAACACAGTAAAGAAGTTCTGTTTGACATTCATGTGAAACTTGTGTTGCATAAGTTTCTTCCCATTGCCTCTTGTTTTCCATGCTCTTGACACCCTCCCTTCAGATAATTATACACATTGATGAGGTCCCCTCTCAGTTGTTTAGTCTCAAGACTGAACAGCTCTCATCTTTGTAACCCTCTGTTGGACTCACTGAGGAAGCTCCATGTCTCCCTTGTACTGAGGACTCCAGAACTGGACACAGTACCCCAGATGTGACCTCATCTGGTCTCAGTAAAGGGGCAGGATTGCCTCTCAACCTGCTGATAATGCTGTTCCTAATGCACCTGAGCTTATCCCTGGCCCCCTTTGCCACAAGGGCTTATTGCTGGCTCATGGACAGCTTTGTTGAAGTTTAGAATATGAGAATATGCATGATCAGTGGAAGAAGTGTTGACAGTCATTCTTCAGAATCTGCACTGCCTTCCTTTTTGTTGTGAGATGTAATTTTGATCAATGAAGTCCTCTAGTTTAGATCCTGTGCAAATTTGTTTATTCATATTTTGATGCTGGATATAGCATGAGACTATTATCTGACATTCCCAAAAAGACTCTGCGTGGCTTTTGCAACATCATTGGAGAAAGTAATGCGGGGGAGGCCTCTGATACCTGACCAGGATTCTTAAAACAGATCACAAGTTTTAAATTTCTTCTACACAGGAGATTGTCTCTTCTTTATAGTGTAACATACGGACCAAGGGGTGATAAGCCGGCAGCACCTTTTATATGATAGCAATGACAATGTGTGTGCATGGGGAGGGGGCAGGGGTGGGTGTCCCCAGACTGCAGTGCAGCCTGCTCTCAGTCTGAGGTAGTCAGTCTGATTCCCATTGCTAAGTTGCTTTGGTTACTTTCGACTTTGCTATGTCTTACGAATGCAGAGGTAGGGAGGGACACTGGGAAAAGATTATGTTTGGCTGACGAAGTGGCTGTCACCTCTTTACACAGTTGGATTTTATGATGAAATTAATACATTTCTTAATCAAATGTCTACCTGCCTACATGTGATTGGTAAGACCTATGAGTTTATTTAGGAATACCTGTCTAAAGTATGTCCATCTGAGGGACATCCCTCCTGCATTGCTCGAACATTGCTCAAGCATGCAAGGGATTCTTTGTATACTTTCTGAATGGCAAACCTTGAACAGTGATTTCTTAATTTGTTGGCCAGCATATAAACGTACTTGAGCACCTTTAGCCTAGAAACACAGGGTTTTGTTTCTGCTTGGGTTATTCTCTTTTGAATTTTTGCTGTGACTGCATGTCTCCTTGTATGACAAAACAAGAGCTGGAACTTAACACCAATTTTTGTGCTTAAAGAATGCAGAGTGATCACTTCCAACCTCCATGTTTCTTTCTATAATTTTTTTTGAACTTCAGGCAAAGTTGCTGAACTGCTGTAGTCAGACTAAAGTAGGAAGCACAGAAGGACTTCTGAAATGACATTCTATCAACAGGAGAGTGCCTCTCTCGCTTTTTTTTTCTTTTACTTTCAACTATCCTGTAAGGTTAAGAAAAGGTAAGAGGGTTTTAGAGGCTTTTGCCTGCAGTATAATGGATGAAAGAACTGCAGAAAATGGGAGAAAAATTTGGGAAAATTTTTCTGAGCCCCAACAAAAATGACCAGTCATGAAGAAATCTGTGAAACTGAGACTCTCGTGGTGTGACTAAGTAAACTACTAACAAGACTGAGGTAGGCTATGTGAGCAGTTCAGAAGTGACTGTCCCTGGTACTGTGGCCTTATTCACAATCCATATTGATTTTGAATATTAATTTTACATAAAGAAGAATGTTTCTTTATGCAAACAAAATAAAGGATGGAAAATTATACATGGTGAGGTAATAGAGTAAGAACCACAAGATGTTCCTACTGTGTGGGATTAGCTGTAACATAACTAACTTTCTTTCTTTCTTTCTTTCTTTCTTTCTTTCTTTCTTTCTTTCTTTCTTTCTTTCTTTCTTTCTTTCTTTCTTTCTTTCTTCCCTTCTTTCCTTCTTTCTTTCTTTCCTTCTTTCTTTCTTTCCTTCTTTTTCTTGTTTTCAGGCTGCTGTTTGAGCTCCAAAGCCCTAGGAATGGCATCTGTCCAAATAATGGTTGATACAAGGTTTGCATTACATAATGTAATTAAAATGGACCAATCTTTTAGACTGTCTTTCTTAAGACACAAGCCAAAGCAGTAACCCCTTGTGAGGGTGGGAAGATGCCATTCCACCAGGAACATGTGCTGCCCAGCAGCAGGAGGCTCCACACAGCAGTCGACCATCATTATAGCTGTGCATTACAGCTGTGCTTCTGGAAAGGATCGGGGCAATCTCCTGCCAGGAAAAAGGTGCATCTGGGAAAGAGTGAGCTACATATTATTTCACTTTAGGTCCTGTAAAAGCTAACCCGCTACTCTTTGAAGGCTAATACCTGTATTTATGTAAGTGGTATAATGCAGGGAGACCTGTAGGCAATTAGCCTACATTCGTTGCATAATCAAAGCTGTTGAAGGCTTGCAAACTAGTAAAACATTTTTGAGGAAAGCAAGTATCTAAACATTTTAGAGCTATTTAATCTAATTTTGACTGGATCCAGTAACCTAACTCAACAATTGGATGCTGCTGCTGCAACAGTTATGGTTATAAAGGCTAAAACCAAAGAGGTCCTCTCCTTCATGCTGATTATCCAAGTTAAGTAATCAAATGAGAAGTTTTTATTGGCATATCAGTTGGGAAAGTCATGTCAAGTAACTTCTGACATTTCAGGTCACAAGCACTCATAGGAACATCTTTCATATGTTTGGCTTCTCAGAGAATTCTCAACATGTATCATCTGGTGTGGGTGGAATAGAGTAGAAGATAATGCATTCTGGTATCATGAGGCCATCACAATCCACCTTAGCTGAGATGTGAAGCTCTTCCATAATTATCTGCACTTACAGAAGGGTATTTTGATGAAAGAAATACATTTTCAGCCAAATATACAGGACAAGGTGAAGTTGAAACAGTGGTATTTTCACACATTGCTTTCCCAACTATAGGCAACCCTCTTGGTGCAAGATGTTATTCGGCCTACTGTGATTACTCACTGCATCCATATGGTGAGTAAACATACACTCTTTATTTCTGGTAACAGAAGAAACAGTAAACTTAGTAATGCTTGTGAATGTATGCAGCCATACTGTCTATTGAAAAATAGCAAAAAGATTATCTAGAAGGGAAATACACATGTATTTAATTTCTCTTTCGCTTTAAAGAGTGAGACTATTGGGGTAAATTAAGTTCCACCCATGGTGTAAAACTGGAGCAGGCAAGGAGAGGTTCAGGACAAATATGCTGGCATAGTTTAACATAGTGTCAATCTAGAAGAGAGGCTGTTGATCCTCTGATCATTGCTAGAATATAGTGTAATGGTTCCTTTGACACCTTTGTCTTTTATTTCATCAGTATGTAGTACATGACATTTTGTACTCGTGAAAGGTGCTGAACTGACAGGCCTTGAGACTGAAGTCTTCTCTTTGTACACATATCAGATGATACATAGACAAACACAGCATCCCCTCTCTGCCTCTTTCTCTGTCTTTCCTACACTTCAACCGTTTTCTTGCTGCAGCTTTCTCATATGACCACCATTTGAAGTGAAAACATCGTCCGAGCTCTGCAGCTGCTGTTTGCTGCTAATATTATCAGGAAGGCTGCTTGCCCTGAGTGAGTTTTGTGGGGGTTTTCTTGTGATACAGAAATATATTTCCATGAATTTAAGTAATTCCAGCTCATTTCATGTGGGTCACAAACTGTCCATTAGGCTGTAATATCTTTAGGTTACCAGTGACCCGAACTAGACTTGATCTGGTAACCTATAGAACAGGTGAAATGCTCCATATCCTATTTCCACTCCTGCTCATATATGAATTGTTCAGTATAAGGTTAATCATGCATACAAGAGAATTTTTTTTCTCTGAAGTGAACAGGAGATCTGTGTTTTTGTCCTTTCAATCTGTTTGGAGCAGACAAAGGGGATTATGGATGGGCAAAGTAGAAATCACAGTTAAGAAATTTGTGCTTTTATTCACACAGCAGAGAATTCCCATTGGGAATATTGGATCCACCATGCAGATCAGAGAGAATAATTTTGCCTGCAGTATGGACTTCCAATGGTTTTACCATTCTTGCACTTAGAGGGAAGAAGAATGTAGGGGAAGGGCTTATTGTCTCCTCTCAGTTTTTAATAGTGTGACTTTATAGTGAGACAGAAAATATGAAACAGTCCACATTCAGGACCAACAACTTGCAAAACTTAACTTCAAAATGTATAGTTAATTTCGGAAGCTGGAATTTTCCCAATGCATTTTCCAAGGAGATATTTTACGTCTGTCTATTATCTACTTAAAAATAAAATAGCCCAAGTTTGGGAAAAAAAAAAAAGTTGCAGTCCTCATAGAAAACCCCATACATAATAAATCTATAACTTTCATGCAATTTACATTGAGCAGCAGAATAATTTGGGGTGGGATGGTGGTAGGTACAAAGCTCAAAATTCCTGGAAAGCAGCTTTCTGACCAAATTTTTGGGCAAGATCTCTCTCTTTTTTTTTTTTTTTTTCAATCACTTTAAATATTTTTGTTCTCTCAAATTGTTTATTGGTATGCAGAAATGTATTCCCCTCTTTTCAAGAAGTTTGCTATGTAATTAAGGCTTTGGTTACTTTTCACCAGACACTGAAATTATTTAAATTTTTTCAAAGAATATGTCAAGGGGATACACCTTGTACAACTTGTTAATGGTCTTGTAAATTATTGAAAAAAAACAGTAATATAAAAGAAAAAGGCATACATATATGTTTGAAAAAACAGGGTTTTAAAATTATCTTTACGTCTACAATGTCATAGGATGAGTTTAATATTTTTAGTAGTAGCATCATATTCCTATTCCACTTAATCATACAATGAATCACATGAACATAGACTTAAATTATTTTTGTCAGGACTGCCTTTGCATTAAGGATCTGTTTAGTGATTAAGGGTAAAAAACTGCCCCCTATCATTTTTCACACTTGCATTTACTCATACTTTCAGACTTATCTCAGCTAGATCAACTAAATTTTCCCTGAAAGATTGAGAACATATACAGCCTCACTCAGTCACAGTCCAGAAGGAATTCAGTTATTTCAAGAAGTCTCATTACACCAGATCCTTCTATTGCCTCTTGTTATTTATCTTTCAGTACTATCACCTTTTACTACCCTTTCTTCTTCCTTAATTCAAATTAATAAAGTCCTGCAGTGAATGATTCTTCAGTTCCTTTGAAATTTCTTTTGAAAGAGTAAGAAGTCCTCAAAAATCACAATACTCATAAAATGGTTGAGGGAGAAAAAATCCTTTATTCTTTCCTCTAGACTTCAGTGACACTATGAAGTTTCACATAATTTGCAGACTGCATCTCATAAAATACTGGCAAAATTTATTCAATTCAAATTAAATAGATGTAGCACAGAGTAATCTTTCTCTATTAAATATGTCACTTTTTGCAATTGTTTCTTAATATCCCACACAGCTTCCATCTAAGATTAGCACTTTCTTTGCTGCCACAGTTTCACTAACCTACTGAATTATTCACTGAAGCATAACCTTCAGATATCAGGTTAGAAAGACCTTGATTATGGCAGGAAGTGAACTGTATAAACCATTTTTCTTTAAAAGAAAATTTCTCAGTATAGAAAAGTCTGAAATGAGATAAGTATTAAATGTGTGTAAAAATTAAGTTCATAATTGATAGGAATTTAGTCAGCTGTGACATTCCTGTATTTTGTTTATAATAATGTACAATAACATTCTAGATACCACTTAATAGTGTAAAGCCATGTGCATTTTCATGGTGCTTATTTAAAGTACAAACCAGGATATGCATGTTGGTCTCAGCTGTAAAGTAGAGCTGTGGAACCTCCCACACAGATTTAACACACTGGACAAAGAATATTTACATCCAATTCCTGAATTTGTCCCACTTCCTGAAAATTACTTCTAAGGGTCTCTCAGCTCCAGAAACCATGGCGACAGAGCGGAAGGCTTCCCTACAACAAACCACTGTTACTGACCATTGCTTTGTGCCAATCCACTGCTGAAATGTCATTTGAACACCTTCCAAGGAGACAACAGCTTCCCAAATGCTTCCTTTGCGAGGGTTGAAATGCAGACACACCACTTGCTTGTCTGCTTCTCATGACCTGTCCAATGGCACCCAGGAGCTGAAACATAATTGTGAAGTTTAACAGGCTTTTAGAGGTACTATGATAGCAAAATGTCAGGGCAAACAACAATCTAAAAATTATTCTGCTAGTCAAGCGTACAAATTTTCATAATGACTTGACCTAGAATAGGAACAAAATGTGTTTTTCCTAACATGGGTGATAACTGCATAATTATGCAACTGATTCTGCTAATATTATTAGCCTTATGTTGCTTTCCCAGATGTCAGAGAAATGGCACAGAAGGAGAAAACAGGTGGTAAGAATCTTGGATGTTGCATATTAGTGCAGTCTGCAACAGAATTTTCTATGTGGATTCATTGAGCACAGTTTGAAGGACTAAAACATCACCACGCTGCACAAGGATTTAACATTTTGTGTGTAGCAGGAGCCTCAGCAAATTTTGTTCTGTGCCATGAAATGTTCAGTTCCTGAGATGTGTTTAAATCTCTTGTTTCCTGATGTCTGTCCCTCTTTCTCCTAGTGGTATTTGTGGCTCGTAGGGCTTTTCAAACATGTGAGGGTGTTACTTTTGGGTAGCTGAATTTGTATTGAATGATTATATAAGTTCATAAGTCAGGTATCATTTTTGAAAGAAATATAAGTACTGCAAAGGATGCTATTAGTTTTACAAACTTCTAAAAAATTATATATGTCTATTGCCTTTCAAGAGCCCTTAACTATAAGAAGCATTTAAAAGCAGTAGGGGAAGTAATAAAAAATGGGTTGACATTGTGGGTATAAAGATCTTTTTTTTTTCTTTATGTTTTAATATATATTATGCATACATACATCATAAGAACACATACAGTCATGTATCCTTGTATTCATTTATTTAATAATTCAAATTTGTATTTATTCTGTGTATATTAAAGAATTACGTCTTTGACAAAAAGATCTGCAGCTGTGACATTTGAATTGCAGACCAAACAACCATGTGAAAGAATTAAGCTTCCTATATGGGAAAGAGGCTAAAATGTGTATTTAAGGAAATTGATCATTTTGGACTTAGAAATATATGTTGGAAGGCACTGTGGGCATGACTTAGTGTATACTGTTCATTTCAGTTTAACTGCATCCACTGAAACTGCCTGGGAATTGCATTGAGAGAGCTGGCAATTCTTTAGTTCCTGCATTTTTGTCTTTTAGTAAGGTTTGCTAGAAATCTTGTCAGGCTTAAAATAATTGGAAGCAAAGTACAAAATCAGCACTTAAAATGGAGGTTGTAAAAGACAGAAAAGATTGTGGTAGTGGTTCCTCCAATAAAATAGACAAAATGAACATTTCATTATGTGCCTGGACATTGCATGATAATCTGAAACCCTGATTAAAAGTAATGCTATTAAACTGATCTTTTTTTTTTTTTTTACTTTCTTTCATTTTTTTTTCTTTTCCCAATTAATTGATCTGTCATCAAGCCAGCAGAAAGATTGTGTAATCTGAGGCAAGTTACCTTTGTTTGATTTTTACCTTCTCTCTTTCACAGGAATGTTTTGAAGAAGCAGCCGGCCATTAACATGTAGAAAATTTGCCTTTAGCGGAGTGATAGGAGAACCCAAAAGATGGCAAAAAACTGTTGTCTCTGAAACGGCTTTACTAAATTTCTGATACAGCATGTGCACTTTTTGCAGAATCCTTTAGAGTTGGAAAGAGCAGAAATAAAATCTCCGGTGAAAAACGGAAAAGTATTGCATCAAAACTTGCTTTTCATGTTAGGACTTTGTGTAATTGATGGACAAGTGTGGACTTCCAAGTGTACGCTTTCTTCAGGTTTGTGGGCATTTGGAAGGTTAATAGCAGACATATGTTGCATTGGTTGCCAATAGCAACCCCCGTGATTTGGGTTGGGTTCAAACAGCCATTCAACCCCACTTGTCCCCACTCATTAATTCCCAAAGCTAGCCTTGCAGATTGTTTTGGGGGATGACATTTTACATGTGTGACTAGTTGTCTCTTCTGTATGTATTTATCTAAACATTTGTATTTATTTCATCACCACATTACACAAGTGTGAATGAATCTTGGCTGACAACTTAGCTGTAAGGAATGGAGAGGGATGTTATCTTCCCCATTTAACAAAGAGTGAACTAAGATTTTAAGACTTACAGAAAGTTTCAAAGAAAACTTTGAAGTTGCTGAAGTGTCTGAGGCTTTGTCTGCTTTTCCTTTTTTTCTTGTGTCCATGAGAAAACATGCCTGATTCTTCTGTGGCAGTGGCTCCCTTGGATTGCAACCAGGGATGATATGTTGGTTCTTGGAAACAGCTTTGGGATCCCTAGCTTTTATTATAACAGGTTTTTTGTATGATGACATTCAGACTCTTAGCCATATGTGTGTGTCTGTACCTGCATATTTGTTATTCTTGGAATTGTTAAATATTCACTGTCAGTGTGTATTCATACACAGACATTTTTTGTGATAAATTGCATATATTATTTGGTGATAGCCAAGCTATTTCAGGATCTAGTTGTAGTTACACTGTGGAAGTGGAAGCTGTTTCAAGAAAAATCTGGGGTTTTTTCCTCCTTAAAGAGCTCATAGATACATTGTCTAGTCACAATAGGACAGGTAAAGGACTTGTGAAGGCATGCCCCAAAGCAGGCAAACTGCACCTAGGGAGATCTAAAATATTATCTAGATAACATGAAATAGAAATACTTTTCAGACATTGCCAAGCAGCTTGGATAAAATAAAAAGAAACCACTGAACCATATTTTGTGTCCACACTTAGTCCAGACTAAGACTTGGCATCTGTAGTGACCCCTTTCCCTCCTGCCTACACTGCTTCACCAAAGCTTGACTCTTTTTCTAGGTTGTGCAAAGAAGGGAAGAAGCAAATGTGAGGCTGTGTGCAAATCTGCTGGTGGTAGCTCTCAAATCTTCGGTCACATTCTGCAGGAGACAGCACACAGGCATTGCTGACTGAAATGGGTGCTCTTGTTCTGATTGAAGTATTTATCCAGCACAGCTTCAAACATTTCCTTTTGATGTCTCGTGCTTGCTGAGGCACATTCCTGAAAGTGCATGATTTAGCCTGTTGGACAATCACATGCAAAAGTGATTTTTAGAAGTAATGAGGAATATAAGAAAATTATTTATTACTGTTATGTATCAAGACTTCCTCTCCTTAGTCCCCAGAGATCTGTTCAGTATAAGAATGATAAAATAGATGAACAGAGGTAGAGTCTAGCCACCTTCTTTGCAGTCCTGCATGTACCTGTTCTGGCTAAGGGATTCCTGGTAAGCATCTCTTAAGTTGTGAAATTGCTCAGGACAAGTTAGTGGTAGATTACATGCATAGTGAGGGATTTGCACAAACAGATACAAATGTTTCTAATATAAACTGATGCATTATTTTTCTGAATGTAGCTTGAGGAGCTCAGTAAGGACCACAACAGGTTTCAGAGCTGTATGTACACCCAAATGGCACCCAAATGGCACCCTTTAGGAGACGTAATCTCTCCGTTCTCCTAAACAGGGGAAGGTGTGAAGTGAATCCTCTGCTCTCTGGCATGAGCTGCTGCTGGCATCCATCTCCTGCTTCCTCCCACCCTGTACTATCATGACAAATATACCTGCACTACAGTGAAGTTCTCCTGGTTACAAGCCAAGAAGACTCAACTTCAGATCAGGAAGCCACTGTAAATATATTTTATTGAATTGTGCTGAAAAACAACCAAAAGTGGAAAAACTCTCTCCCAGACACATGAAACAGAGATGATCATGAGAGAATGGTGAAAGAAAAAGGTCATAAAGACCACTGTGAAGACCTTAAAAAAAAAAAAAAAGGAATAATAAAGGTGGGGATATATTTTTAATATTTTAAAGATTGCAAGAAAAGGGAACTGATGGAGGTAGATTCAATATTTACTAATGTGAGTGAAAAATTAATTTGGAAGGAAAATACACCAAAGGGGCTATGGAAAGGAAACTAGTAAGAAAGGAGGAAGGAGGGGAGGGGGCAGGAGAAAAGACTGAGGGAAGAACAAAAGAAAGAACAAAGAACAAAACCTGTCTTACTCTGCAGTTGTTGTATTTTGGTGATAAATAGTTGCAGGTGGTTACAGTAGTTATTTCCCCACTTCTCCTCCCCTTTTTCCTTTCAGAACCAGCTCACAAATCAGTAAAATCTCCAAAACAGATGAAAGTCTGAAAAAAAAGTGAGTTCTGTGTCTAAAAGCACAGCAGTCACTCCCCAGCATCCACATCACTATAATGATGTTTTCCTCTTTTTCAGTGCTGGGAGGCACATGGAACTGACCCGTCCTCATATTACACTAAACTTGAAGCAGCCTCTCTCTTTTACAAACAAACAATGAACACAAGTTTTTCTTTGAGCTTATTCACAGATCCTGGGCTCTTTGCTCCTTGCGTGCTTATGTTTTCAGTTGCACTTGGCATTTTTAAGCGTGTTTGTGCAGTTACTATTTCTGTGCATGCTAATAGTAATGTACAGATGTGAAATGTTTCTGGGACCTTGCCCCATTTCAGTCACTGGTGCAACTCTGTGCCCATAGGGTGGTCCAGCTTTCCTCCTTCTCTGTCTGCTGGAGGCCTTGGGGCTGTGAATATCTTTCTTGCTTTTGCTGTGCAGGTTCCAAAGGAAATCAGAAAAAGTCTGCAAGTGCACCTCTCACGTATTTCTATCATTTCTCTGATAATCTTTGCTTGTGGTTGTGCTGCATGTAGTGTTTGGAGGTGGCAGTTTCACCTGCCCACTTTTATGTGTCATTAGTTGTCACCATGCTACCGTGTCTGTGTAGACAAGTCTTCACCGAGAGCAGCTTCGGCATCATATCTGGGCCTTGTAAATCCTGGCAACAGAGCTGTGCATGCTGCAAAGGCTTTGTGACAAAATAGAAAAATGACAATTAATGATGGCTGAATTCGGGAAAGGGAGGAGGAACACGTTTTGGTCGTGTAGAAAGATGCATTTAGAGGCTTTCAAGCACAAGACAACACTTTATGTTTCAGGTTACAGTTTTACAGCCTGTTAGAGAAAGCCCCTCGTCCAGCCGAGCTCAAAGCCTGCATTAATATCTACCATTTGCAGAGCCTCCCTACTTCGTCGGGGGCTAATTTTCTTCTGGTGGGAATATCACTGGATGATTGAGGCATTATCACTTTGAAAAGAACCTTAATCGTGTGATCAGTCTTTAAACTAGGTTTTGCTCAATGTGAGCTGGGGTGGCAGACCTGGCCCCCTTGGCTTCAGGGGAACCACTCACTTCAGTAAGCTTTTACATGGTCTGGACTTTGGATTTAAGAATAAATGCTTTATTTTCTGCCAAATATACAATAAGAGTTAATCTCAGTAAATTATTCTGAGCTTTGCAAATGCTAAAAATATATGTTCATTTAATGTGCAGGAGTTTTGTTTACAATGGGCATTAAACAGAGGGAATGTCAGCGTAAGAAGAGGTGGACTTAATGGGTTAAAAACTGTGTAAATGTTACTCTAGTTAAATTACAGCTTGTTGTTCAGATGAATACTCTCCACTTCTCATATAGCTTTAAATTATGGACAAATGCTTGCAATTGTGAACTACCTACATTGTGGCTGCCTGTTCCCAGGCTTCATCAACCCTAGCTGTCCAATGGGATTACTGTAAGCTTTCACGGCAGTCTGCCAGCCACTGATCAGAAATTCATATCCCTGGATGTTAGATTGCTCTCTTTATTCCATCCTTGTGATGGCTGTGATTGCTGTCATGGTGTTAGGTTAGAAATTAGCATTTTGTGGCCCAAATTTTGCCATCCAGAACATAATCAGAAAAAAGAGGTGGGGGGGGGAGGAATCAAAGAATAGTAATTTCATCTGTCAAAGAAGGGAAATGCAGTGTTACCATGATACAGATGTCTACAAAACTTAGGTCAGGAAATGCTGTGGTATTTATGGTCCTATTTGGCGAATGCTTAGGCAGGTGGTGTTTTTCTGTTACTGCAGACCTCTGTTCATAGATTAATGCTTTACCTCTGATAAAAAAAAAAAAAAAGTAAATAAATAAAAATCCATCAGTGAAACTATAGGTGGGCTTCAGAAACTCTTAAATTAAAAAAACAGGGATCTCTAGCAGATACTTTCAAGGACATGCTGAATTAATCACAAGAGGCTGGTTAGCAGGAGGTCAGAGAAAGACTTCTTAGCATCATTTTGGGTCATATGTCTAGAGGCGATGGCAGTATGTATGTGCTGTATTGTAATATCCCCTTTCTGGTTTTCTTGTTTCAGTCAGAAAAGGCTGAACACAGACTGCACAGGGCTCTTGAAAGGAAAGAGATACTGGCAAAAATCAGTAGTTAGGAGTTTTTTCCTGTTCTTTAAAACTGAGTCGTGTCTGACTGGCTAATTAAAATGCGTCATTGTTTTTTATCAGGTTTATACTCTATTCAGCATATTGTATCCCATGCATTTTATTTTCTATATGTGTTATATCTGGTGACACAAAGGTGGTGATTAAATAGCCCACCAGTTGTCATTGATAGATTTAATGAACATTTATTATTGCCCTAAATAAAGATTTCTCTATTAATCTGTTTCAAAACAATTCATCAGGGCTTATTACAGAAAATTATGGAAAACAACTGTTTAAAATTTAGTGTAGAGATATGGTTAGGTCCTTAAAGGTAGCTTGTTATCCTTTTTAGTCAACTCACAGACACACTAATTTTTTCTGTCATTAGCACTGAACAAGCTGGAAGGATTCTGACATGCGAGGTGCACAGATTCTGTTAGGAGCCTTGATTTTTATCCACCCAAGCTTATCCGTCATCTTTAATCATGCAAAAAGCAGGATTACTTAATCATTTCATTTTATTGAAAAGAAAAAGAAAGATTTACATTAAAATGATGACATGCAAGAAAAAAATAAATTGAAAATGATTATGAAGAAAATGTAACATAGACACTAAAGCTCCATTGGTTCTGTGATGCTCATTTGAAGCAATGATCTAGTAAAGCCAAAGTATAAAAGTAATGATAATATTAGCTGAGGAAGTATAAGCATCTCTGCATTGCATTCTGACATAAGGTGTGTAGTTGATTAGAGGAGATAACTAAGGAAGATACTTTTTTCACCTAACCTCTATTTATTCCTTGCATTAAGCCGCAGTCTTTTTCTGAGCTGAGTATATTTTAGCACATAAATGTTAAGAGGCAAAGCATACTGGCATTTTCACAAGCACTTCTGCATGCATGTCCCCGCCTGTTAATCTTCCTATATAGGATAGACAAAAATTATACTGATTTTTAGACTATCAATGAAAATAATTGATTTAATGCAAGTGTGAATTTTATTTTGGAGATAAAATTAACAGGTTATTCATGAGTGCCTTCTGTAGCTTTTGGATTTTAGACATTGCATTTTATTCCATACCTGTTCTAGGTTTCATATGCTTAATTTAATGTATTCCTTTTTTTGTTTGTTCTCTTCACACATTTTGAAATTCTTTTAAATGAATTAATTTCTTTTTCTCATATAAAATTTCTGTCTATTCATGTCAGAATCTTGGTAGTAAAAGAGGTAGAGAATAATATACCTGCAAACTTTTGATGCCACAAACTTTTGTTTAGGAGACATATTACAGTTTCCAAAAGAAAGTTTGTTAAAAAAATAAAAAAGGCATATTTTTGTCAGTGAATATATACAAGTGGTATCAAAGAAAATTTATTAAAAGCACCACACTTTTAGGTTTTCGTCTAATATTTACATAAAATCGTGCATTAAACAAGTAATTACCTTACAAATCAATGTTTAGCAATTAGATCATTAATAATTCATTCTACTGTACTAAGTTGAGTGAATTTAAGGTTGAATACTCTGGTATCAAATTGTTTTAGGTACATAAACATTTAATGAAATCTGAAAAATATCCAACTTTTTCCTTTAATACACAGCATTTGTAGCTCTTGAATATTCATTCTATTTAAAGAAGTAAAAAAGAGAAAACAAAGTTCAGGGTTTTTTCACAAGTGTGAGAATCACACATTGTTATTACAGCTGAAAGTTTAGAAATAAGAAATAAACCAGGAAAGATAAAAATAGGTGTGTAGATATCTATTTGTATCCAGTCATTCCTTTTCTGACATTAGCTCTGAACAGTGCTTGGCTTTGATAGGTGACTGTTTTGAGAGGCAACATTTTAGCAGGAGAGAAATGGTTAAAAATGTCATAGGGTAAAACCATAAGAGTGAGGAAAACATCAGGAGTCCCTAACTGCAAGAACAAGTCTTGTTTTATGTTCTGAGTTCTGAAAGGATGTAGTTATGATTACAGGAAAAAAATATTGTCTATAAGGATTTTAGCCTTCACACAGATTCTTTCTGTTTGTATAAATACTCTCTCTACTACCACAAACATTTAAAATATTTGAGATCTATAATACGCATATATATATTAAAAAAACCCCAATCAAACTGAAAAAACAACAAGCAGAACTCCCCTGCCTCAAAACAAACAAACAAACAATCAAACAAACAACAACAAACCAAAACCAATACCAAACCAGTTTTATTTTTAAAAATATATTCTATTTTTGCTCCTCCTGAGTGCATCCATCTGTCTTAAAATTTCTCAAATCTTAGAAATTGAATGGACTCTTAGTGAGATATTTTAATGCAGGAAAAATGTCAGCATTCTGCTTAGTAACTGAACATTTCTGGGCACAAGAACAATGGATTCATACTTTTTCTTCTAATAATAGAAGAGAATATAAGGAATTTTATACAGCTACTTCCCTGTAGTGAAGAAGTAAAGTCAACTTATTTTATACATGCAGACTGAGTAATACACTGAGGATAAAAAAGAGCCTTTCAACAATAAATTTTCTTCCAAACTAAGTAATCTTTCTATGTTGCTGTAAATTAACCTAGACAGTACTTATATTATATAGTTTATACAACTGGTGTTGTCTTCCTGACTGATTCATATGACTTTCATCAGCGTGATGGAATATATTTTTTCTCACTTTTTCTTTTAAAAGAGTGGGAACTATTTCCTTTCTCTCTTTTAT
The DNA here is from genome assembly GCA_013399225.1 of Rhipidura dahli. Classification (NCBI taxonomy): domain Eukaryota; kingdom Metazoa; phylum Chordata; class Aves; order Passeriformes; family Rhipiduridae; genus Rhipidura; species Rhipidura dahli. The sequence goes on along the minus strand of VXAC01008201.1, from coordinate 991,188 downwards.
TTTTTTTTTTTTTCAAGATGACAAAGGTTATTCTTATGGCATGATTCTTGTTCAGATGTGGAATTAGTGATATTTTGATCATTGTCCTGAAAACAGAACAATTTACTGAAAAGAATTAGGGCTGATCTTATAGTGACTTATTTTCATGCTTCCAAAGCTGTGTCCTTAAAAGACCTGCAGATGTATGTTTACAATTTGAGTATTTGCATAACCACTTGCAAAATGTTTACAAGAATTATGCTATTTTGGATTCTATCAGACAACTTACATTTAAAAAATAAATTGAATTTTGCAGTATTTGCCATGCTATAGCCTGAAGAATATTCTTTTTGTTCCTTTTGTGGATGGATTTTGTATTTAAAATTCAATTTTTTAGTATTTTTTGAAACTTAATTTTATCGCTATTGAAAGTCTCTTAAATTTCATTGATTCCAGATAAATTATAGTCATAGTACTGAAGGCAGACGTTTATTATTTGTTATATGAAAGCACATGGAAATCTCATTCAGTTGTTAGAAATAATGAAAGCATAGCAGTCAAAACGAGCAATGAGCGATAAAAAAACTGTACCAGATTTCAGTCACTATGACCTTTAAGCAATAGGTGGCAGTGTTACCTAAATACTCTTTGCTTTGTATTGGAAACGAATGGGAGTACTTAAGAGGGAACAGGACATTTGTTTTACTTGTACATAATTGCAGATTTGTGCAAACAAATTTCACATCATTAAGGATGTTTTCGAAAAGTTCCCCTAAAAAAATCTGAATTCAGCATGCACTATCACCCAAATGACCCAAGTTTTTGTGCTTTCTGATTTATTAGTTATAACATGATATGGGAATCTAAAATATTCAACTTGTGTCTGAAAAACAAGAATATTTTCCTATGGTGTGCTGTATTTGAAAATGTGATCCATCTTAACTTCATTACTTATTTATAGTAATAAACACCAAACAAGCTTTTAGAAAATATATTACAAAATATACTTTTCTGGTTTATTACAAATTTATAAATTTAGGACCTAGTTAATAAAGCTTATAGCACATAGTGCTTCTGCAGAGATTACAGGATAAACTTTATGAATTCTTTTAGGATGTACAGCACAGTAACACTGAACAGACCTGCACCAGTCTAAAAATACTGTTTCCATCTTTATGTACAAGTAGGCACTCCTTTCCACACCATCTGAAAAGCATGCAATAACAAAAAAAAAAAAAAAAAAAAAAAAAGGCAAAGAAAAGGCATTGTTTATCAAAATTGATGCCTGAATACAAATTTCTAAACCGAGTATGGCAATATACATCTATTCACCTAAATATCAAATGCTTCACAAAATGCAACGCTGAGCATAACAGTAAAAAAAAAATCATTTAAGCCGTTTTGGTCTTCTGAGTGTTATGTATGTATATCTCATCATATAATAATTAAAATACATACTGACCAATGCAGCAGCCATATTCCATACCATGTGCTCTACCTCTAGGATACAGCTTTCATACAGTAGCAGTTCCAAGGGATGTGTTCATCAGTGTGTGATAGAAACACTATGCAGTACTTTTTTGCAGTTTGAAGTGGGCTGAAGGGGAGAGGACTTGTACAGTATGTAGCCTTAGTTTGATAATTGCACCTTATCTATTTACTATGCCAGGTCTATCTATTTTAAGTCTAAAAGTAGGATGTTGTTTGTGAGAAGGAGAAAGGTAAATGATAATCACCCTAGCGAAAGAAGATAGTGATGGATAGAAGCAATGATGAAATGTGTCTGAGAGGGTAGTTTTCTTCTGTACCACCATTTCGTTGCTGCTCTGGGATTACAGCAAAATGGTGGCTACTTATATTTTATGGAAAATGTAAATTTTATGGTAACCTTCCTATAGACTCCAAATTGTTTCTCCCCTCCATCCCTATTATACTGCTTTGTTAGACAGAGTGCGGGGTTTGCCTTCTGAATCTTACATTACTACAGAAAAGGAAAAGCTCACTTGCAAAATTCTGCATCAGCATTAAAGAGTTTACTGACGTGATTAAACCAAAGTGTAATCAAATGGGAAGATCATGTTTTCTTACAACAGATAAGATACTAAATGGCCATAGATAAATAAGATTTGGAGCGTATTCTTGTTTTACACAGCACAGGGCTACTGTAGCTGAGGAAAACATTTGTGACTCCTTTTTGTTCTTTTGGGGTAAAACTTAGTCTGTACCATCAAAAACTGCTAATAAATAGCAGATCTTAAGAAGGAGAAAAGCAATAAAGTCCTAAGGCTTTGCTTTCTAGCCTCACTGTTTCTGTGTCCCCAGTAGCTGACATGGCAGGAGTGACTAAACTGGCTTGCAAAAGATCCTCTTATCTACCTTCTTGGGCAGGGGTAAGGTGCTGAAACAGTACCTTACTGAAACAGCTTTTGGGTTTTGTCACTTTCCAGAAGCATCTTACTTGTGATAATATGATTTTTTCCCAAGTATCTAATTTCTAGAAATGAAAAAAAAATAGAAAATATGGCTCTAAATATGATTTTCTTGTAATCTTTATGTGTTAGAATAGAGAGAATGCAGGAAAACAAGAAGCAAAGGGGAGTGAGCAAAACCAAATTAAGAAAACATAGTGAAAGGGAGAGCTATGGAGAAGTCGTACAATATAGGCTTTCCCTTAAATTCTGAAGGGAAGATAACTTATAGAATACTTTTTCTGCAATTACTTTTCAATAGTTAAAGTGCATTGTTAAAATATGGGGCATTTTTGGGATACAATTTTCTCTCGATAGATAGATAGGTATTTAAAATTAAATGTATATAATATTACCTAAAATTTCCTTGCCTAATTTTATGATGTTCTTGTTGTAAGTTAACTCAGTTCTGAAGTTGTGAGATTTTGAATACTAGAAAAACAATCAAATATTTTAAATAAATCAGCTTCCAGAGCCTTGTCGCACTGTCTACCAGGTGGAAACAAGTGAAGGGACAAAGTAGTGAATTTAAAGCATGGGGCTTGCACTGATACTACCACTTATTTTTAAGGGAGCAGGTTGCTCAAGGAATAAATTCTTCCCTTGAATGCTTGTCCATCTTACTGCATTTGGCACTGTGGTGTCCAGGTATATGAACACCCATATGAAAATATATCCTACCTGCAGACACACTGGTTGCCTAAAAACAGAAGGGGTGAATGGTTATTGAAGTTTATTTGGATGTGCATGGACACACTGCCCTTGTTAGGATACCATGGCAGCTGGAGACAGAAGAGGAGCTCTGTTCCCAGTGCACCTCCAGCTTCCACCTCGCCCTCCACACGTTTTACACACGTGAATTGCTCAGAGTAAATGGTGAGTCACTGAATGATGCAAACACAACATTGCTCTGAATCATTTCTGAGGAGTGCTTAAATTTAAACCTCAATATTTATGGGTATTTTTAAAATTATTTTGCCCTGATATGCTTAAACATATTTGAATAGAGATTTTAAATGTAAAAATGGCAACAATTTAAATATTTTTACGATCCACTCGCAAGCTTTTAGTTGCAACACAACTATTTGTTACTCCAGTTTCTCATTTGTAACTTGAAAATTGGCAACATTGCTAGGGCGGATCAGGTTAGGAAATCATTGTTTTATGCCTAACGAAAACCCCACTGATCTCAAACTACATGACCTTACTTAAAGTTGGATTGATTTTTTTCCTTTTTAATTTGTTTATTTTAACTGTGTATTTACATGCTAAGCTTAGAGTACTTGAAGTTCTATACTAAATAACACCCAGGAAGACCTAAAAATCAATTCCTTTATTTCACATGTTTAAACAGAACTGATGTACATCATACTTTGATTTTAATTAAAAAAAAATTACAAACCTAACACCACCTATATCAATGTATTAATCTTTTAGCATTATTAATCATACTCTGAAACATAGTTTTGCATGCTAAAATATTCTATTTTAAACTGCTAAATAGTAACATCAGTATTTGTGTAATGTACTTTAAATATTTCTGGTTTATAGAGGAGTTCTGTAGTAATTTGTTTTTAAAGTTCTCTGCCTTGCATAGAAATACATCTTTTAGTTCTTAAAGGATACATACATGATGAGCACAAGTTTTACAATAAGCACTTAAACTTACAATATAAAAATAAGAAAAAATGTTCTCCAACCTCACCAAATTCATAATATGCTCATGGCAAGTCTGAAAAACAGCAAAAGTAAACTGAAACTTGTATAATCCTGCAAAATCACTGCTGTGCAGATTTACATTGGTTTGGTCCAAGTCTATCAGAGTTTCTGTTGTGATTTCTGTTTTCACTGTAGATCTCACTGAAACCATCTTTGTCAGAAGATGTGAATAAAAAATAGTTAGCTAAAAGGGTTCATGGCATGTTGCTGTAAATTTGTGAGTAAAGGCAGAACTTTTTATTTTCAACAAAAGAAAAATTTAAATCTGAATGAAGTCTAAACTGTCCATGCATTATTTTAAAAATACATAAAACTGTTCATTCATACAATTTTTTAAAAATTGTTCTAATGTTTTCACATGTAATGATGCTAAAACCAAATCTGTTTTATTTCTTTGTGTCAAAACATGTAATAGTCATGAATATACAGAAACTATTCAGAAGATTTACATTTTCTAATTTCAATCACACATTCAATTAACACATTTTCCAAATTTTACCACGATATTGAATAACTCAAAATTTTTATCCTATCCAAAAAAGCCCAGCACCAAGGGAACAGTCTAATGATTTTTATTGAACAGGTATTGCTCTCTAATCGGAATGGGATAGCTCCTTTCCTGCCTGCAAACTTGCTATTAGTCTTAACTGTTTATTTTTCAGTAGATTTTTAAAAAAATGTAAAAATATTAAGCCCCACAAACACATTTCTGTTGCCTCAATTATCTTTAGTAAACACAGTATTTTATAGAATGACTTGAAAAACAAGGACTTCAGAAGGATGTTAATTTTTATTCTGAATTTTCAGAAATTTTGAGGTATTTATATAAGAGCATTTTGGTTTTTAGGCTTTGTTTTACTGTTGCAAATTATTGATCAAAATTATAATTTAAGTTCTTGTTATGAAGCATATTTTTAGTATAATTTTTATTGTCTTAGTATCAGTCAAGGGAGCAAATTTTTAATGGATAAATCAAATAACTCAGACTAACAAAAGGAATGTCAATTAAAAAGGGAAAAAAACCAAACCACAAAACATAAACCAAACACTTTTCCTGTCTTTCTTTTTTTTTTTTTGTCCCTCGACTTCTGATGCTAGCAACGATAAAAGCTGTGCAATTACATCTCCGCAGCCAGAATGCTGAATTTCACTAGATTTGTCAATCAGAAAGCTCAAATGACTTGTTCACTTTCATAAAATTTAGAAGTGGGGGACAGAATGGTATTGTCTGTATGTTTGCAAAATTATTACCAGCCTGTTTATTTTTTTGGTAGTATTTTGGCCAGTTATTTTAAAATTGGCTAGCAGTGGGCTACTCTTTGCTCTCTGGGGAGATTTTTCTATTGGTTAACTCACTGTCAGGTTTTTCTTTTTTCCCTACTGATACATTCCCTTTATTAATTTCCTCCCATTACTCCTAGTTATACCTCCTTTTACTATGCTAAATAATTCCTTTTATGCTAAATAATTCCTTTTTTCCATTTTTGAGTTATCACTCTGTAACATTGCTGTTTTCTTTTTTATGGAAACTGTCTCGAATTGGCAAGGTCTAAAATATGCTGAGTTAAATCTGCTATAAAAGACTTTATTGACAATTACTATAACTTAAACACAGTCCTGCTTTAATAAGCTCAGCTAAAACTGAAGTTTGAATAATTTTTGTTAACTGAAGCAAGAAATCTATTAAAAGGAGCCCTCTATTTTGAACTGTTTTGTAGTGATGTAATGGGGCCAAATGATTAAGCATAGCTTAGATAGCCAAAATCCTCTGGGTCAAATTACCCTGTCTGCTGAGAAGCACAACAGGGTTGAAAGAAACACAGATGCCGGACAAATGTTTCTGGTAAGAGGAAGAAAACTATTACAAGGCTGTCTCCTTTTTCCAGGGTTGAAGCTAATTTCGGTCTGCTCTCCTTCCCTCCCTGCATTTTCCTGAAGGCTGGAGACTGCCTAGTGCTGAAACCTCTGGATACCCTCTCCCAAATCACTGCCTTCTCCTCCTGTCTGAGGGAACTGGGACATGGTGCTGCAAATTTGGCCTCACTCTGATCCTAGCTGAAGAAGAGCTGGACGGGCTCATTAACGGCGTGCGCCTGTGAAGCAGCACGTCCTCATGCCCAGGGTCCTGCCAATGACTGAGCCATTGAGGAGGAAACATCCTTCACAGTGAGTAGCATCTGCAGACAACAGTTCTGACAGGCTTTGATCGAACTTCATACCTGGAATGGCCCAGCTAGGGACAGGGACAGCAGTTCTAGACTGGCAGCCACTGCAGAGGGAGATGGTAAACCAGAGTGAATGCACAAAAGCTCCTGGATTTTCCAACAAGGTAACAGGTTCCCCAGTAAACCTCATGGCCACGTTGGGAAAATTTGGATAGTAAACACCGATAAACTGTTTCTGGTTTTCTAAACTCTCTTCTATCTCGCTTCCTTTCCCTGGAGAGACCCCTAAATTTAGTCAGAGACTTTTACACCAGCAGCCTGACAAGGATTGAGAACCACTGCAGCAATGCTGTGCTGATGCATGCTACCACCATGGTTACAGCGAGAGGCTTTGCTGCTCTCTGACACTGGGCACTCGACATTAGTGACTCTCCATTTGCATCGGGGCTGGTCTTGCAAAACAGCTTATGATTCTACCCTGGGTGTTGTTAATAGAAATTGAGGGCTCATTCCCTTTGACAAGCCAGATATATTTAAGACTACTTGTGTATGCTTAAATGGGAACTTGGGGTTTTTTCCCCTTCAGCTGGTTATCTTTGTAAAACTTTGGTTTCTGCATCTGAAAGGACTTGGCCTTCAAATATATCTTGGTTATTTATTTTATTCTATTTGACTCTCTAAACTGCTGTGAATTTTTACAAAGCTTTCATAAGCTGTCATAACAATGGTTATCTTTATTACACTATGTTTTCTGATCATCATATTAGTTCTGATAAAAAATAAATTTTCTGAGATTCTACTTATTTTTCAGTTTAAATCTACTTTTGGAATATTTTATATTGTCTTGCAATATGATCTCTAGCTGAGAACACCTGAAAATGGACAGAATTTAATGTAGGCAAAAACCCTACAAGTACTGGAAAATATTTTGTTTCACAAAAAATCTTCATTTCCTTTATATCTTGATATAATTTGTTTAAAAATATTCTGCAATCCCTTGGAGCATGTAAAAGTGCTTCATGTAAACAGGTCCCTCTGCCCTTGTTCTTTAGACTGTAGTGAGGCTGCTGAAAGATTTGAGTGATGGTGCAATGCTTTAAATTAAATATAGATTTGGGGTTCTGAGCCTGCTGAGTTGAGTGCTGTAAACACTGGAGGACCAATCAAAACAAACGTAAGTGACACAAGTGATCTTCATTGAATCATTTGGCATTTCTCTTGACTTGTTTAGAGACAAATGCTTTTGTTTTCTTTGGTGCAAAATTGTTTCTAGATCTACTCTGAATTTTCATTTACAGAGAGTACATCACATGATAAATAGCATGCTTTTACCTTGAGCAGCTAGTTAAAAATGTAGAGCATGAAGCAAAGGAACTGTGGCATTTGGAGTCTCTGTTTTCCTCATGTGAGGAGCTGTATTCCATCTGTGATCAACTGTGCTTTCTGTTTTACAGTATCCTTACTCCATCATGTGCTGCTTATGAGTAAAATTTCCAAATTGAAAATGCTGTGGCTGAGAATAAAGAAGCATAATGTGCACGTGTGTGTGTGGGTGCATGTGTGTGTGTATTCATTAACATTTGGGGTAGCAGGTGTTGAGAGCTTTTTTTCCATGGTGTGAATACATTTTGCATCAGTGGAAAGCACTGAAACACCTTATGCTGCTTTTGTGAGCAGCAGCTTAACAATTGCTTCACTAGAAGAGGACCAAGCCAAGGCCCTTCTCCAGTGCTAATAGCTCCAGAATATCACTCAGCTAAGTGATGAAGAGAGTTTATATGCTGAAAGTATTTCAGGAAGAAAGTTATCACAGGAAAAACAGAAACAAAAAAAACCTCCCAATTTTAAAAACATTTTAATTGCTTGTGAAACAGGGATAAGAGGGTCAAAACTTCATAATACAACTTTAATTTTTGAGTGCAGAATACCCTTTGGACAGGCTGGACTTGAGATGGAAGACTAAATGATTGTGTAAAGATATGTTTTTTCACTTGAATCATTAAAGAGCTGGGAGGCATAGCAGAGCAGCCCATGGAAAGGTATTTACTGGTTTTACCTTCTTGCTCTGTGTTAGAGCTTGACCTTTCCAGTGGTGCTGATCTTGTTGTCCCCATTTTGGTCCTTTCAGAGGCCTTTTGTATATGCAGCCATCATGTTCACTATTAAAAATGTGACTAACTATGGAGAATTTCTTTTTAACTGCAGGAGAAAAATATGCTCCTTTGTCATCAAGGGAGACTATGGAGTAAAACAAAGATTAGGCCATTTCAACACCAATCTCTTATTTATGTACTATAGAATATCAAGACAAAGAAACAGGGACACAAAGAACAACTGATGCAGTGGTGACTTTAGGAGAGAGTAGACTGAGATGTTAAAAATAAACAAAACAAGTCACTGATGAGAGCTACACTTAATACAAAATGCATCTTTCCCCTTTGAAGGGCAACATCACACACCTAGAATGTCTCATACTGGCTGAGAAAAGAAAGACTAGTTCGTGGCCAAGAACACCCTGATGTTCTGCGCTACAAATTGAAAGTGAAGGTTACTTTATTGTAGACTTTATCTTAAAGCAGTAAAACGGGTAGCTGCAGCTACAACTGAAAGTATTGATTTTGTAATTTCAGCAAATTAAGAACAAGACAGGAAACCTATTAAACCTTTCCACTGATTGCCAGGGCACTTTTTGGTGATGCTGGTGCTGACATTAAAATTACATGCGCCTGTCTCTTTAAAGCCGAACATATACATTTTACAGAAGATAGTGCCAGCTAACATGCTGAAAAGGGATCTTTATAAATCTGTGTAATTTCACATTTCAGATGTGAAAATTTTGAAGCCTGATGACATGAATGTCAAGCAGCACATCTAAAATTTTCATAAATTATGGTTCATGTTAGATGTGCTTTCATTACATTTTAATAAATTAAAATTTTCACAAAGCCAGAAGATTTTTTATAATAATAGCAAAGATTGTAATGCTAGTAATAGAATTATCTGTCAGAACATTATGAGTAATGATCATGTAAAAATCTATGTAACAAAGGCTAACAGAAGAAATGATCAAATTATATTCTTCTGTATCTTGTATAAAACAAGTTAGTTTATTATGGTAGCGAAAAACCAACTTCTTTTAAAGCAATGTTTAAATTCCTTTTAAAAATTGGTGTAATTAAATTCATGTGAATTACAATAGTTAGGATCACTTGTTTAATAAAGGATTGTTTTAAAGTTTTACTTTAATATTACTAAGTACAAATTAAAAAGCTGTGTGTTCTAAAAATGCAGTATTTCTAGTAGTCCTTAGGAAGAATAGAGCAGAGCAAGGAAAATTATACCTGAATCCACTCTGAACACCTTATAAAGACATAAGTTTCCAGTTTATGCAATTCATAAATATTTTGTTTCATCTGAGCTGGTTTTTGGCATCATTCCAGTGTGTAAACAAGCATCACTTTTACACACACAAATCTAATTTACAGGCAAGCCATCACCTGCATTTACTGTAGTAGCCAGCAATTTGTGATGTGCCTGTAACAGAAATGCACAGTGATAGAAGAGGCAGTGGCAATGTAAACTTAAAAAGAGATTGGATTTGTAACAGCAAAGGCACTCTTAAAAAGTGTGGGGGAACACTGCTGAGAGACTGTGAGCCAAAACTCTCCATCAGAATGGGCTTCAGGAACTTGTAGCAGGTGTTTACACCTAAACATGTGAATGAGAATTCAGCAGCTTATGTTACCAGGGAAGCCACAAAATAGTGTACGAAAATGAGTATCAGGCGTGAAAATATGCATCTAAAGATAAAGGTGAGAATAGACAAAGTGGATTTAGTAGTCAGAGATATCTGACATAAGTAGGAGCGAAAACTTAAGAGGAGTGCAGAGCTTCAAACAAGTGAACAAAATCTTTTTTCTCTGCTGAAGGAGAAATGCACATGGGGAATGCTGGAGTGCTCTAACCATCCCTCCAAGCCTGCAAGGAGAAGCTGGGGTAGAAACGGTAACTCTTTCCTGCATGTCTTTTCAGTTTCCCAGGAAAGAACATGCATACCTGATTGTACAGACTGAAACATCTTCCCTTTGTTTTCACAGCAGATATGCCGAGGTACTGATGCCTGCCAGACTGGATACTGCACATTGCATATTACAAGTGTATTCAGATAACACCTCTAACTCCACAGTGCTTTATTCTACTGCCGAGGCAGAAAATTCCAGAGACATCCATCTCCCACACACTTCATAATCTGGGACTTCTCTGAACCTGAAACAAAGACTGTGAAGAGGAGAAAGATGCAATAACAGTAACTATGGGTGCACACTTAGGTTATTCACTGTGGCCTACACATTTACAGGTGGCCACCAGGCTAACCACTCCCAGAGAGTGGTGATCTGTAGGGATAAAGGAAAAGGCAGGTTTTTAAGGAGGAGTTTAAAGGGATAAACATCTGCTTGAGAAATGATATCTTATTTGGTACAGGGTGGCTTCAATAACCCAAGAAGAAGCTTTAACTGACCTTGCTGGAGCTCCTTCTGTCCATTTGACACAGCTGAGATTTTATTAAAACTACTGTGAGTTTGACCCTTCTGATTTTTTTTCTTTGAACAGCCTTTCTCCCTACTAAAGGTTGTTTTTCCAATTGTCCACAGCAGGTACTCACTACCTCTCACTCTCTTGAAGAGCTATAATTTTGAGAGAGTTGTGATTAGTGGTGTTTCCACTTAAATTTTTTTGCAGGGTTTTCAGGTTTTTTTAAATTAGTCAGAACTCTTAAATGCACTTAGTTTTTAATGGAATGTTCCAGTTTCAAACTGGAATATATGCAGGTATATGTTTTGCTTATTCATATGTGTACTTATTTATATTGTTATAAACACAAACCAAAATCTTCCACTTATTGGCTTCAGGAAGGTGAAAGAACAAAGAATGACTGTGTGGGAGAAGGTGCAACCTAGAGTGTTCAAGTCCTTCCTTTACTTGATTTGAAGCGAAGATTAGAACATCAGTCTTCAACATCCAGGGAGAAGACGTAAAATTTAGACTGAAGTAATGCCTAATATTTTTTTTCTGAAATACAAGAGATGAATGGAGACATAAGCAAGAAGAACTAGTAGCCAAGTAATGTGGGACAGTTGCTGGAATATTGCACAAAAACCATAATGTAGACTTGTATGTAGGTCTTCCACAGTCCTGGGAAGTGCCCTCATTATAAGCTCTTTTATGTTCTGCTGCAGAACTTGCTTTTCATATGAAACACTTATACAATCTGGCTTATGACCCAAGACAAAATGAGTAAAAATTATTAAATATCCCAAAATGTTGCAGTGTAGGAGAATCAGGTTCTGCACACCTTTACACTGGGAGTAATTGAAGGATTTTTGACACACGTAAACCTGTGCTCTAGAATGCACATGAGAACACTGGAAAACACTGATCTTTTTAAAAATTTGATTTTTGCCTTGAAGCCTGTCCAGAAGCACAGAAACAGAACTGTCCAAAGGCCATTTGAAATTGTATCAACAAGGGACAGTGTCTTTGGCAGAAAAATGTTGATTTTGTGGAAGGTAATTGTGTCTCCTTTTCTGTGTGTGTTGTGCATGAAAAGAGCTAAATTCATTTGCATAGTCAGGATAAGGTTATGTACCATTGCTGGTAATGTGAATTAGTTGGCAAAGACATCTACTGGTGTTGAGATATTAATATGAAGATTTCAAGGGCTGATTTTGAGTAGACATACAGTGAAAACGAACTTATATTTGAGGGTTAAGGAAGTCAATGAAGTTTAAGTTAATAAGACTTGCTGATAACAGGGCAACGCTAAGTGAAATTGCAGGAAACATTGGATATGCTTTTAATAAATTGCAACATTTTAGACTTAGGCCTCAATGAAATGTCTCTCTGAATTTCACAGAAGTAGTGTAAAAATAGCAGAAGCAAAATAAATTCCTAGAAGTGTAAAATAAAGAGAGAAATAAAGAATTTAAACCATCTGAAGCAAATTTCTGAACTGATTAAATCAGCATTCTTGGATGATGTTACCAAAGTAGATGAACACAGATCTATACTAAACTTAATAAAGTAATAGATTTTGCACTAGAGCTAGTGATATCTTTATAGAAATTGAAATAGAATGTAATTACAAATCATGATGAGGAAAATAGGAAAAGAAAAAAAAAATTTCTCACCATTTATTTTCTTCTGAATACAGAGTGCACTATACACATATAATAAACACAGGAGGTGCATGCCTGTCGGAGTCTGCACAGGGGTTTTATTGTATAAGTTCTGATCTTCCTTGGTTTATTCTTTCACCCAGGTAAGCAAACTGATAGGAAACAAGTGTTCCTTTACGAAGAATTGACTTTTTCATTGAAAAATCATTGAGCACTAATACTCTTTGATGACCTGAAAAATGTTTCTGAGGATAACAGAAAGGAGAAATCTTTTGAAGTTTAAAGACAATATCTTTTTTCTTTCACTGCATTCAAACAAGGAAGGGGGAGAGAGATGAGTGTGAGGAGAGAAAATATGTTTTCAGTTTATGGAATTCAGTGGCGTGTGAAATTCATAAAGGAATTTTGTTTTTATTTTCTTTGTTCCCTCCAAGTTTTCCTTATTGTTTAATCAGTGTTTCTGCTGGGACAAATACATGAAAGGAATGTTTTTGTCTCATGTTTGTGACTCATAAAGACATGGCTAAAGACAGAAATGGTAAATTATTGTCTTGAATAAAACTTAGAAACAGTCAAGAAAATATCAAATATTTTCTAGAAACAATTAAGTGAAACTCAAGACCTCTGTTTGTCAGTTCCTTACTAGGATTAATTTTTGTCTATTCTCTAAGAAGAGGGGAATTGTGATTGAATATTGGTTTTGGTTAAATCTCAGAATATTTGGATATTTTTTCCGAACTTACTGAAATTATTCCCTTTCTACCTTCTTAGACATTTACCATTGTTGTTTGTTCATCCTTGAAATACTTTAGTTTTTTTGTTTTTCTGTTTGGGTTTTTTTTTTTTTGTTAACTAGGATAGGATACTTTCTTAACCTGTTTTCCTTTGTTATTAATACAGATCAATTAACAGTTATGCAGGAAAAAAGGCAGGAGTGGTGTTTTTCAATACTATTGCCCGTCGCTCTTCTATACAGCACCATTTGAATCTCTTTTCTTCCCAACTACACCTTCATATGCCATAAGCTGGGTTATGTTCACTGTTCTTGGGGCTCTTTCTCTGCCCATGACCCCTTTTTCTCTTCTTTTTCTTCCCAGATTGGGAAATATTGATTCTATTGATTACAAGTCAACTCGAGTGTATGCTCAGCAGGCATAAACAGTTTTCCATCTTCTGTTAATTACGAGGATTTCCCTCAGAAGGTACCACTCTTCCAATCTGAGTGCCTGCTAACATCAATTTTGGATCCTCCACCGGTCCTCCACTCCAGCTCTATTTTTTCCAGTAAGTGCCTCTCAGAAGAGGAGGGCTGTCTTGTCCCCAGAGCCCCTGTTTTTTCCATACTGAGTGTGAAATCTGAACGTGGCTTTCCCTGTCTCCACTATGTTCTCGTGTTTCTCACTGACCTGAGAGTCATCACACAATTCCCGTAAACTGGGAGGAAATGTATTAGAACATTCTGTGTGCTGGCTCTGACACTCTCCTTACCTTTCAAGTGTCAGTTTTTGCGGTGGTGAACACCTAAATGTGAAGCTGTGGAGTAAACTGTATAAATGGAAATGTTATAATGTGATAAGAGGAATGGAATTAGTTTTAGAATTCTTTCCTAGTTTGGTATGGGTTTTTTCAAAAAGCTCAAAACTTAAAATGTGTTATGTGGAAAAAAATTGTTTGGTACCATTCCCCTAGAATGTGATGGAGAAGTGATATTCCTTCCATCTCTTCAGAGAATTTGCAGCTATAATACATGTTTACAATTTTTTGCCCTGTTTTGTTTAATTCACTTAGGTTTTCTTGGCTGCCTTGTTTTAGGAGTCACCTAAATGTGTTAGATACTTCAATGTAAAAGTGTGTCTTAAGCATATTATTTTTAAAGCTCAACATCACATAGGGAAGAGATTAAGACATTTTTGTATTGTGCTTCCTTTGATTTCTTTGACAGGATGACCAGAAACTGGTTTAGAGTTGCAGACGCAGCATGACTAGAGAAAAGCTTGTCCTTACATCTATGAATATGAGGTATGATACCTTAACTGCTTTTTCACATGCTAAATGGATGACAATGAAACTAAGACAAGGCATTATTTTAAGAACATGAAAGCAATCTCTTGGAGTAAAGAATCATTTCTAAAGGGAAGAATAAGAACAGGAGCCTAGGACATCAAAAACTGGTATGTTCATAGTCCATAAAAGCTTATTGTTATCTACTCTGTAAGGCTTAACTCTGGACTGGATGATAAAGCAAGTCTTGTATGCTTCCTTGGAACTTCATGGGGTTTTTCCAAAATCAGGAACAAAATCTTACCTATCTACTAAGGAAGATTGCAGAATGAGAGAAGGTGACCAGTATGCAGTCAGGTTGACCAGGGAGTGGTCCCAGGCTGCCTGTTGAGGTGTGTTACTTTGGGGGAGTCTCTCTGCAAGTGGAAAGACTTATTTCTTATTTGCAATAGGGATACAACGGGCTTCATCTCTTAGCCAGAAAATCTTCAGCTCAAACATGAACAACAAAGTCAAATATATATACAGCCTAAGATGATCTGTTTTATTTTGTGACAAGAAGCTTCAGAGATTATTTTTCATTTTCAACTTTAAAGCAAATGAATATTCACATATCTGCACAGACACAAGAAAGCCAAGGGATGGGTTTAAATATTGTATTTTAAAAATTATAGGTTGCAAGTTCTTATTGTGACTTACCTTTCACACCACTAAAATATGAGGATTTTAAATTTGGAAACATGGCTACAAATGCAACAGCAAGAAAACTACTATTTAAGTATGAAACCAGAGTTTCATACTTCTAGAAATATGATTAGATATGCAGCCAGAGTTTCATATTTCTGGAAATATGATTAGACATGTTGATTAGAAATGTATTTTCAACTGTGAATCCATCTATTTCTTCACAAAATTATTTAGGCCGATTGAGAAGATTTGAGGGATCTGCCAGTGAAGGGGGCAGTATCTAAACAACAAGGGTGTTTTTCTAAAAAGAAGAGGCAATTTAATGGCTTTTCTAATGAATCATACAACTAAATGTTGAATAGATTAATGAGGAAGAATTCATCATCTCTGTTGTTGTTCCTAAAGAAAGGAATATTAGAAAAATATCCATCAGGAGTGTTTCAGGTGTCGCTTTGATGTACAGGGTAGGATTATTGATTTATGAGGTTTTTTCAGGCTCAGTTTCACTTTTGAAAGAGCAGGTAGCTTTTTTAAGGAACAGTTCTGAGAGGATGACAAACCTCTGTGGTCTTTTCAGTAAGCACTCCCAACAGCACAGGCAAGTGAATATTGTCACACATCTAAAAGAATAAAGGAGACTAAAACCAGGGACTGTGGGTTACAACCCCAACAGCATTGTTTTGAATGGAAGATGGACATGCTCTGACTGTGAGGTTGGAGAAAGATCAGCCTCAGACAGGATTTTCTTGGAGGGTGACTTCTTATGAGGGTATCTTGTAAAATAGGACCAGAGGCAATGGCTTTAAGCTGAAAGTAGGAAGGTTAAGATTAGATTTTAGGAAGAGATTATTTACTGTGTGGGTGGTGAGGCACTGGAACGGGTTGCCCAGACAAGCTGTGGATGCCTCATCTCTGGCAGTGTTCAAGGCCAGGCTGGATGGAACTATGAGCAACCTGGTGTAGTGGAAGCTGTCACTGCACATGGCAAAGGGGTTGGAACAAGATGATCTTTAAGGTCCAGTCCAACTCAAACACTTCTATGATTCTTGCAGAGATGTCTGCAAACCCCTCATTTTACTTCTCCCTCATGCAGAGTCGCAGGCAGAGCAGGGAATGAAGCTGCAGCCTTGCCCAGGGTATGTGCCCACTGCATTCCAGATGCCACTGTGCTGCTACTGCCTGACCTCCATGCACACACTCTGACCCAGTTCCTCTCCACAGGTCTCCTGAGCCCAGTCCAGGACTTAGGCCAAACAATTACACACAGTGACAGAGGACAAGAGCAATCACATCATCCTGGTGATCCCCAGTAGTGAGTCCCCCTCACAAACAGGGAGCAAGATGCAATGGAGGTGAGATAATTCCTAGCCTGGTTCTTCACCACAGACACGAAAGGTGCCTCCCCTTCCTCAGTGACAACAATTCCCATAGTGTCTGACAGACAGGGGTGAAAACTGAGTGGGTCTACTTACAAAGACTTTTGACAGGTATCCTCAATTTTTGTTTCAGTTGCTTTGAATTTAGAGGAATGTCACTTTTAACCAAACTAATTTGAGTGAACCTGCTGACCACACTTAGCAGGAGGAAGGCTACCCTCACAGCCTTGGGAACAGCTTAACAAAGATGGTGTCTGGTGAAAAGAGGGAAAGAGAAAGCAGCTGGAGAACCATCAGACTGTCAACCTGGAGCTGCTCATCACGTGCATTTCCGCTGACTTGGAGGAGCCTCATACTGCATCTACCAAAAAAGGTGATAATCCAGAAATGACTATCCACAACCTAAAATATGCCTGCTGGGAAGGAAAGTGTTATCTACCCATTTCATATTTGTTATAGACCAGATGTTGAATTTCTACTGGTTCAGAACTGCAACCCTTTAATGAGCCACTTAAGGAGCATGAGAATGAGTGGTTTCCCTTTGGCTTAGCAAACCATCTTCTCCTGAAAGGCTGTGAAAGGCAAGATAGTTGGGAGAGAAAGTGGTTTAGTACTTTGTACCTGAGCACATTGTCTCCTGTGGAATACAGATCACATTTGCAATATTTTTCCTGAAACAAAAGATGTAAATTTAGTGCACTGGATTCACATTTTTGTTCTCTGCACAAACAAAGGTGATACTACTGGAATTCTGATTAAGTCTAATGAAGGAAAGTGTAATGTATTCATTCCTTCAAATCTGGCTTATTGAACAAATTAGCTACGAAATTTGCCCTTCTTCACACTAACAAAACATAAACATAGTTAAAAGGAGATCATAATATAACAATGTAAATCCAGTGCTTAATATTTTAAACTTTAAAGAATAAAATTTAATGCCTCAATAGCAAATTAAGAAGATGACATCTTGGTCTATTTATATTAATGGTTAATAATCAGCAGATTAACACTGATGCATACCAAGAGCAGGTTTATGCATGGACAGTAGGAGGTGATAACATCCTATTCAACCAAGATACCTTTGTATCTGCCATGGGATTATGTCACCAAGTCAAATGATTGTTAAAGGAATGAGCAGACACAAATCCCAGTTTAGATAACATTTTGTGCAGAAATGTAATAAAAAATAGAGAAAAGAATCATGGGGAATTTTTAAGACACTATTTTAATTTATAATTATTTTTGTGCATTTACGTGGCATGTTTTTCAAAGTTCATGAATTCATACATACCTTACATACACTACACCTATAGTTGCATAAACATTCAGATAGGTTAGAGATAGCCATTATCACTTGTTAGGATAACTTAATTAAACTTGCTTATTAAAACCCTTTAATTCGTTAGTGATAAAATCTTGATTAGTACATTTTCTTGCTAGGTGACCTTCTAATTTAATAGAAAACGAATTTTTAAATGGAGAAAAATGCCTGTGGCAGAGATTTTGTGCAAGTGAATAGAGTTTGTAATACACATAGGGATATAATCGAGCCTAATTAGTGAGGGTGCAAATGAATTTTTATTTCATACACCAGAAGTGTCATTGATGAACCATGGTTCAGAGTTTGAAATGCATTCAGGCTGGCAGTATGGGACTGAAGTCTGTGGGAAAATCACAAGCTAATTCATTGATTGCCCCTTGGAAATTACTGCTGTTAATTGTTAGGTAATTAACATGGAGCTACAATTATACTGGCCTTAGGGGGTGATTAATGTTTCAACATGTCACATTAGCAGCGGCTGGATTTTAAAAGCTTTTCTTTTCACATGGTTTAGAGACAGATGGTATATTGTCTATGGAAAATTGTTTTCTTTTACTAAAGTTTATACTAAGACTAAGTGAATGTTCTTCTTGTGCTGCAGTGTATTTTTATGAAGTTGAATTGTTGCATCTTGCTTGATGCACCTCAAGAAGTATTATTTGTTTAAAAAAAATCCCCATTATACCTGCTATGAATGCATAAAATATGCATATTGAAAGGAAATTATGTCTGTTCTTATTTTTTAGGTAGAAAATAAAAAATAGATAATGTAAGATTAGACAATTTCATGGCAGCTCTTACATTATTTAGTGCTGATACAGGGAAAAGAATTGCACAATATGATACTTATTACAATCAATATAATTTAAGTAGAAACCAAATAAAACATGTTGAACAAATGCATTTAGTAACAGATATAAACAGTATATTAATATCTCCACACTTCAATATTGTGCTTTGCTCTGTGTTAAGATTTTTTTCTCTTCCAGTTCCAGTAGTCTGACTAAGACTGGCATGGGCTTTTTAGAACCCTACTGTGTTCTGCTTTATCTGTTGCTATGCAGAATTAAATCTTTAAAATCCTCCATCAAAGATATTGGTACCTGTGTTAGGAAGACTGTTTATGTATCCTGGAATTGCTACTTGTATTTTCCCTCTTTTTTTTTTTCTTCTATATGCTGTTACACTAGATAAACATACTGCAAACTGGTGTGTTATTGGTATTCACTGGGTAAATATTTTGATGGTAATATTCCTAAAACATGGCAAATGTGTGTTCCTGTTTGCAGCAGTTTTGAAAGCACTTCAATTTCTTCTCGTAATTGATAATGGCACTAGGTCTTGTGAAGGGATATGTTTAAATGTCACACTTGGATTAATTTCTATAAATTCTTTATGTTTGTAAGATTACTTCTTTGTCTTCTATAGACAATGAAGTCACATAGTCCAAGAGATGTAATGGACTTCTAGTAGGTGAAAGGATCGGTTTCTATGACAGCATGTATCTTTCTCTTTCTCTTCTTTCATTTTTTGTCTTCCTGTGATATTTCAAGTTGCAGTCTTTCTTAGTAGTCGTATACAATGGTCTTTCTTATGACTCCAGTCACTTGCATTGATATTGATTGGTCCAAATATATCAACATGACAGAAAAACCTATTTTTTTCAGTAATGTCTGCTAAAATTTTTAATTTCTGCTACAGCCTCTAAATCTGGAGGACAAGTTTCTACTTTAGAAACAGCCTTTTTGCAATAATTATTTAAAAAAAAAAACCAAAGAAATATAGCAGAAGGGATACACCAATTTTGTAAATATACTTTTGTCTTTATGATTTTAATTTCTACAGAATAGTATGAGCTATGAATTAGTATCCACTTAGATTTCATTCAGCTGAGTTTTCTTGCCTTCTCAGAGGACCGCCATAGGTATAGGTGTTACCTATACATGTAAAGTCTCAGTGGTGGAACTGAAAGAAGTGGGTTTTCTGAAGAACTTAGTGGAATGGAATGATTAAAATTATTGTACCAGAGGAGATCACCTGTATTTGGTTAGTCATACAGGCTTTCCTGTGCTTTTGTTTGAATCAGGAGCCAGAAAATTGCAGTACATGGGTAGGTTTAACCAGAGATTCTGACCACTGCTTTTAAAGAGCAATAGTGGTAAGCTGATACCTGCTTGGTCAGCAGAACCCTTAAGCATATGGTTAACTTTAAGCACATGAGGAGCTCTGATGACATTACAATTAAGTCTCTACTTACATGTTTTGTTATATTAGGGTCATTGCCCTGGGAGGACTCCATAGGGGAAGAACACTTGAATTGGCAGCCTTACAAAGTTACTCCTGGCCCTGTGTCTATGGAATAGATTGATCTGTCCAAAACCCTCAAATACAAATATCTGTGCTCATATATCCTAGAACAGATCCTAATTTACACTAGGGCCAGTTTTGGACTTCCTTAGTATGTAAGAGATGTACAACTAAATGCCAAGAGCACAGATTCTTATTCTGGGTTTAAGAACTGTCTACACTGTCAGTGCATTAGTAAGGGTGAGCACCAGATTCTACATGATTAGTTGATCACCAGTAAAAGTTTGAGGCCATATCATTCTTCAAAAGTATGTTATACATATTTATGTTAGCTCATTGGATTATTTTCTTTTGAATTTCCATTTGATTTCTGTTTATGGGGTTTTTTGTTTTGCTTTTGGGTTTGGATAGGGGTGGTGTTGTGCTAGTTTCTATATTTTATGAAAGCAGTGTCTGTGCTATTTGTCTATTTAAAATTTAGGGATTTATACTAGTTGGCTGTAATGTAAGTGCTAAGACTGCAGTGAAAAAAATAGCCGGAAACTTCATATATTGATTTATTATTTTCCTTTTCTAAAGTGACTGTAACTGCCCTACTAATAGTATTTATTGGGAGTTTATCTCAAGTCTCAGGATTTCCAGGTTTGACTCATAAATTCCGAGGCTCTCTAGACCAGTATACTTCAGAGAACATAACACACAAATTGTCAGTCACTTGTTAAGAAAAGATCTTTGAAACAGGCATTGTTCAGCCATAGTTTGCAGAAGGAACTGGTTGAAAATCTTGGATAATCTATGGCAGCATGTGTCATGGCTTGGGAATGGTATTCCCCAATTTAGTGCTCCCACTAAAACAGTACAAATCACTTTCCCCTCTCTCAATCACCCCTCTCCCTCACCCCTTCCCCTGGGGGAGGGATGGAAAGGGGAACTGGACACACAAAAGGTAAAGTTTGGAGGTTGAGATATGCTGGGGTTTGGCTTGCGGTGCTGGGTGGCGCAGTGCCACGACCTTCCCAAAAGAGTCTCCTTATGGAGGTGCTCGGCAAAGCCACTACACACTCGCACACACAGTGTGCACACACTCACACACAGAGTGTACACACACTGACACACTCAGTGTACACACACTCACACACACGTGCATACACGCACACACACGCACAGATAGCTTCATAAATGGGTTGGCGACAAAAAGCCAGGAAAGGTCTTCATATGGGGCTCCACGGGAGGATTTTAATGCAGCCACACCCATGAAGGGCTCCAGGGATGAAGACAGAGAACAGTGGAGGGTCCAGGGTTATATAGAGGAGTGGAGGGAGCATCAGAGACCAATGATCTGAGGGCACCGGGGCAGTGTGCAGGCGGGACCAGGGAATGGGAGCCGGTGGGGAAACTCTGAGGGAGTGGAGAAGGGTAAGAGCCAATGGGGGAACAGGGAGTGAAGAACCTTTTAGGGCAGGGAGATATAAGGTAACAAGGGGCAGGGAGATATGAGGTAACAAGGGGAAGGGAGGCCAATGGGCCAACCAGGGAAGCAGAACTGGGGTACATTGACATAGTAGAACAAATCCTGGGGGAAGCCTTTTTTGTCACCCTAACTTGGAGAGGAATCTTTGATACTCAGGACTGTCCCACCTATGAACTCTCCTTGTCCCTTTTACCACAGGCCCACCAGCCTCCACAGAGATTAGAGCAATTTACTGGAAAGAACACTGAGATAAGAAAATTAGCAGTAACAGCAGCAATACTAAAGACAGAAGGTGCATGAAGTGGACAATTTGAACAGGACTGCTCACCCCTGACAATACCTCGGTGCTCTCTCCACCACTCTGCCCAAGGTATGCTTTCACCCCCTTGTGCCCCTGGCAGTGACATGAGGTGTTATAGAATAGCCTCCAGGTCCTAGCCATGACCCTCTTGGCCACTGCAAAAATTAACCATGTCTTCCTGGCCAGAACCATACAGGATGCTTGAGGAGAAGGCCACCAGAAAAATATCTAAGGAATGCACTTGTTTGAAGGACAAGTGAGGAGGTGAAACAGAGGAATTTCCCCCTTCTCTGTAAAAAAAATAAGGTATGTTATATGCTTTTTAGCAATTTGCTTCTTTCCTCCCATGTTTTCTGTTCTAGCAGTTTTCTTACACTGAATTGGAAGATGGAATTGAAGGTGGTTTTGTATGGGTAAAAAGCACCATGAAAACCATTGCACCCCTTGTTCTATATATGTAAATATTCATCTGGCACAGGATATAATGTTCCAGAAGAACAGACATCCTGGCAGGAGCCTTCTGCAAAATCTTTGTCCCTTTGAGTAAAGTCTGTGGATGCTTTTTGGCTCTTCTGCCATTGACTCTTCTGCCAATGGCTTTGAAGGTTGGTTACTCATAAAGGTCATTCATTCCCTTCTTCCTCCTCACCATATCTCTCAGTGAGTTTGGTTGTGTACCAGCTACAATGTCATATTCACCTCTCTCCCAGTGACACCAAAGGCAATTTATGAATAATATGTCTGCATTTGTACTTAAAATATTAATAATGACTGGAAATTTTCTAATAATAAAAGACCAAAACTCCCCATTATACTTTTTCTCAAGATTCTTTATTTGCGCAGGAGACACCTGTCTTAAAGAAAGCGATACCTGATAGATATGATTAGAAGATACAATCCTGAACACACATTCAAAAATGTGTTATTTATTTAAAGAAAAACAAGAAGTTGGGGAAATACAGAAAAAGTATATGTATGGAAAGTTAAAGACATGAAAGCTGTTCTCTTTTTGAAATTTCACACCAATCAACTGTTTATTTTGTAGAGAAAATACAGGAATGCATGTTTTTTTTAAACCCATCTGAGAACATAGTCCACTGGTGGAGCCACTACCAAGAACCTCCATATCTGTATGTGCATGTGCTTGTACGCATAGGAATCAAATTTCAATCCAATTACTTCTGTGGGGAAAAATGTGAAGGATTATAAGACTAAAAAAGACTTGAAAATTAAAATACCGTCAAGGTTGGTCAAATTTTAGGAAAAAGCAACTTTTAAGAAGGTCCTTTAAAATCCCTTATTTGACCTCTTTGCATGTTTCCCTGCTGATTTGCTTGCAGTCTTCTTTCTAAATAAGCCTCTGGTTTCTGGAAAGCCATTCAGAAATTAAATGCTCCTTGCTTTCACTTTTTAACTATTGCTTCTGATCCTTCATTTCCTGTTCATTCAGTTGGCAATATAGCTGCACTTCTTTTGTGTTTTGTTTTCTATCCTGGAACCCTCCTTTTTGAAATAAATCCTCTGACCTTCTCTTTCTAATGTCTAATGACCACAACAATTTCCTCATCACCTTTGCTCGTAATCTTATCTTTTCTGTCATTGCCTGTATAAACCTGTTTCTGTCACAGACGAACTGACTTCAGTCCTGCTCTTTGAAAGCATGTCTAAAGCTGGCTGGCTTTGCATCATCCTGTGGAGTTCTGGTGTGAAATTGCTCACTTCCCTCATTCTCTTGCCTACAGTTCAAGCTCCATCTTGGTCTTATGAGAAAGCAAAATAATTTTTCTCTCTGCTTTTGCAACTATACCAATTTTAGACTAATTTGGTTTACTGTTAGTTTGCTGGGTTTTTTCTCTTTTGCTGATGATTGTTAATACTACTTCATGGAGGTGGCTATGTATATATCTGGACCAGGTCATTTGAAAGCTTAGAGATGAGCTGACCTGCTGATTCCTGGCTGAATCCAGAATCCAAAGAGGCTAATTTTCCACGGGACTACTGCTGAACTGTAGGTATTGCATTTTCTTTTGCCATGTACCTCTGCTTTCTGCATATGCATCTGTCCTCCTGCGCATTTTGAATTCTCTTAAATATCCACATTGTTACTTTAACTTCAGTGTACTGAGTGTAACTTAAGTGTTTAAAGCCATTTTTACAGATAGATGGCCCCTAAAGAAATCCATAGAGAGACTGAGTGCCTCGGGTCAGGTGGTCTACAGCTTTCTGTCTAGCCAGAGTATTTCTTCATATGATTCACATGGTGACTGTTCCAGCAAAGTTGTGCTAGCCAAGTTAGACAAGACTCACTTAACTCTATTTTGTGACAAGTTTTATATCCAGCAAGTGCATCATGACCTATTTTAAAGTACTGGATATTCAATGTCTTTTTAGGGTGACATACAATATTATATGCTAATATCTGCCGCACACTGACTACTCTTCATTGAGCTTTGACACAATTTGACCCTCTTCTCACCAGTAGTAAGCTTGTATATTCAAATTTGTTTGAGACCCAGGACCTTTCACTTTGTTAGATTTTCTGATATTTATTACTGCTAATTAATCAGTGTCACTGAAAAACCTCACCAGACCCTCCTCATATTATCAAAAAAAAAAAAAAAATAAAAATCCCTCAATAATTTCCAGAAAGTCCTAGAACTTTATGATAGCAGAATGGTGAGAAAATATTGCCAAATTTCTGTATGTGCTGAGACAAGAGGATAATATATATATACAGTATATATAGTGCAGTACAGTAAGAAAGTAATCTTTCTATCTATATTAATCTTCTACAGCCTTCAAAGATTTTAATTTCAGTCCTTCCAACTAATGGCATTAAGCCACACTTCATTTTTAAATGTGCCTTTCTGCACTAAGTGTAACATCTGGCATTCCCAAAATCTTTTTCACAATTTCATGTACATTTAAAATGTTATTCTCTAATCATTTTGTTTTTAAAAAGGATTTTAATATGGTCTAGTTCTAAAAAAATTAAGAATAAATCAAAATATGTAGTAGGGATTAATAAAAATGTGTATTAGAAGAGCAAAGAAATCACTGAGACAAGACTAATCATCATTTAGATTATCAGTAGAAGATGATTAAAAAACAAAGGATTGTATGACAAGTTATGTTGATGCCATGTTTGTGTAGCCAAATGTTTCAGCTTTATAAATGAAAAAGCCTAAGCAGCTTACAGTGAGACAAAGTAATCATTCAAATTACAAACTTAAGAATTTCAAATTACATACTTCATCAAGTTGAGTCTATTGTAACTTAAAATACATAGGGAATGATTCACTCTAGTTGAAAAACAGCATGTAATGTTTCAGCCATTATGAAATTGCTGCTTGGCTTTATAAAAGTGTTAATGCCATTAAACCATCTCTTTTTAGGATGTATGCTCTGAACTCATACTGTTTATAATCCAACAGCTAGAAAGAACATTTTCTTATATTTAAATGGAGATTTATTTGGGGTATTTTCTTGGTTTATTTAAATGTGTTTAACAGTGTTGGTCTCTCTGACTGTGTGCTCTTGCTCTAATAATTAGATATTTTTGATCAAGAGCTCAATCTTCCAAATATGTAAGAGAAAGTAAAGTATTTGGTGTTCTTATTGCTCTTTTTGTCAATGGGGGTTTTTATACTGCAAAGACTAAGCTGAATAGTAATTTTGGCAAGCTGTATGCCTAACATTTGAACTTGTTTTTCTAGAACATTATTGCAAAAAATACAGTGGTATAGGTTCCACCTCTGTCATAATTATCTCATCAAAGAACAGAGCTTGGGATGGTGATCACAATTCTTTTTCCATTCTTTCTCTTTGGGAACTTTCATTGAAGCAATTTCAGTTGAATGTGACAGTGAATTTATTCTTATTGAAGGGTTTCTTCAAATATCTGGCTTGTATTCAACTCCTTTATTAGTGGTATTAATGAGAGCACTGATTTGTTCTTAATCTTGTGGATATTTCTCTTTCTGTCCCTTGACTGCTTCTTCTAATTGCTTTACTCACTGCTCTACATCTCATCCAAAAATATTATAAATGTAGTAAATCTAAGATTTTTTCCAGAGTGTTAGTAAAACTCAACCACGATATTTTAATAGGGCTTTTTGTTGCTTCTCTGATTTAGTTTTTCCCGGAGGACATTGTGTGTGGTATGTGGATATCTGAAGTGCTTATATCTGTAACCCATTTCTCTGCTTTGTCTAGTGATAAATCACAGTAGTGATGTTACTGTGATACCCTGAATGCCTTAACAGTTTTGTTCTATCCTATTTTAACTATAAGAGCACAAACTTTGTTCATTGATTTATATTAATGATATTGAATATTATATTCCTCTTGTGGTCTGCTGTGAATGAATAAACAGCAAGGAGGATGTAGGGGAATTTTGTTTTGTTTCCTCCTTCTTGTTTTTGGTACAAGACAGGAATATTTAACAAGAAATTGATTCCATTAACAGGTTTTTCCCAAAATTCTACTCAAACAAAATTTATATGTAATTTTTGATAGAATAAAACATATAAATATAAAAAAAAATTGAAAACTGAAACAAATATATACGGAAGACCCTCCTCTGCCCTAGGAGTAACTAAATGAGAAATGCAATCCAAAGCATGACTCACTTAGAAAATCTTAGCGACTCCTTTCTATTCTGGGTGTCTCAGATGACCAGTGGAGGTAAAGTTTACAGATGTGGATTTTCAGGTGAGAACTAATCTGTGGTAAAAAAAAAAAACTAGAACTATATTCTGGTGAAGGTGCAAATTTGAACTCAAATAGGAGGAACAAAATATTATTCCATATTTTAGAAGTAAAATTGTCACCAAATATGGGCTTTGCTTGGCATCTTGTGCAGATTTCTGTTACGTAAATTCTATCAGAGATAGGCTGGTGTGCTTCTTATCTGTCATCTGGAGTTTGTTTGCTCCTTGAGATCTCCTTCAACTACATCTGTGCAACTTGGATAAAGTAAGAGTCCTCAGGAGCAACCTTTATGCTTGCTTGATACCTTGCATTCCCACTGGCATCCCAGATCTTAGGGCAATCAGGGACTTAAAATCCTGCCAAAAGCAACCCTAAGCAATGTTACTAGCCAGGCTCTGGGTCTTACCCTATCAGGCAGATATGTTAGCAGACTGTAACTTAATTTCATTATAGAAATTTCCATTCCAAATGTAAAGACCGTTTGTGAACCAGATCCTGGAAGTGCTTTGTGTTGAAACAACTGATACCGAATAACCAAGCAGCAAGGTTATTATGGGACTTAGCTGCCTGCAAGAGCTGGAAGGACATAACAGTTGATAGTCTCTTCCAGGGACAAGTGTGGTGTTGCATTTTTCAGCCAAATGCAGTGTTACACATCCCTGTAGCATTCCATACATAGAACCCCTCCTACTGAGTGACTTTTCAAGTGCACGGTACCAGTCTGTTCTCTTGGCTTCCCAGAAGATCAGCACCTCTTTCAGTTGTACCTCTCACCTCTTTCTTTTCTTAGGTTTATACATGCAAAACCCTGCTGTATCAGTTGTGATACAAATGTGGTTTTTTGCCAGAGATGTTATGGTTTCCCCCTTTTATTTTTCTATCACTGAAGAGGTGACTGCATCTAAACTGGAAAATATATAATAGTTAAAGATTAAAGAAAAAAATACTTGGTCCATTAATGCCTTGGTCATAATGCTGAAGAAAAGCAATGTCACATTAACAATAGAAGCCCCATTTATTATTAAATAATTATTTTACTTTAATTAATCTTATTTAATAATTTTAATTTAAGAAGATGCAATTTTGTGTAATGAAAATGTAGGCAGTAATCTGATATATGATCATTAGTTTGATAAACAGAGTCTGCCTTCTGATTCACTCTTAGGTTTTTTACCTTTTCAGTTTCTTTTATTTTCTTTTTTTTCCCCCAAATCCAAACCCAGAAACTACAAGGTGACACTTTTTTGCAGATATTTTATCATTAATTAATTATATATTTTAAAAAATTTTAAAGGAATGCTTAGCCAGAAGACTGATTTTTGATAAATATTTGTTATGCTATATATGAATTTGTTTTTAGCATGAGTTATATTATTTGGGACATCTTTGGAGATGCAACAATTAAGGAATAAAATGTTTTAAAAAATAGTTTTAAATAGTGCCAAAACCTTCTCTGTTATTTAATCTATTATCTTTCTGCTATGTGGATTATGTATTAAACTGTTAGTATAAATGCATCAGATTTTCTGTTGACCTAATATTCTCTTTTCTTTTTTTAATACCTACCCTACTGTTATACCTATAGATTTATATTTGATTGTCACAATAAATTTGTTTGACTGAAAAAGCCAGGCTTTTTTAGTCTGAGAGTAATTCTAACTATTCTTCTCTTCTGACATTCATGTTTTGGGAATTTGCTTTCTCAGAATATATTTGTTTGAGGACTGACAAGATATCCATATTAAGACAGGAGAGTCTGAGTAGAAAGTTGCACCAATGGTACCAGGCCTTGTCCATTTAAAATAAACTGAATGCTACCTAAAACGTTGCCCTGTGGAGTGTGTATGTATGCATCCATTCTGATCTGTCATTAGATAATGAAATGTAATGTTTTCTTTTACTTGACTTTAGTGGATTTCTGCTTAAATAGGAGAAATATCAATAGTATATATTGAATAGAAAAATAGTAACATATCAGCATGGGTTCTCTGGTACCAACCAAATCCAGCTGGAATCCTCATGTCCTTTCCATTCTTCCTCACTGGTCTCCTGTTTGCTTTCTAGGAGGCCATTATGCCTTTTTTTGTTAGTATGTCTCCAGTTTTGCACAAAATTTTTAGCAAAATAGGGGCAAATATATTTCCCAACACAGAATCCTGGAAAAGAACCCTTAATAATGTCCAAATTATCCTTTCAAACTGTTATAGCTGGTTTAAACAATTTCTTAATGACAGAAGAATTCTTCCAAAGCCTGTCTTCTGTGATTTAACTTGCAGTTTCTTGTTCTGCACTACATAAACTATTTTGCTGAACTCTAGAAGGACATTGACCTACTGGAGAAGGTCCAGAGGAGGCCACAAAGATGATCAGAGAGCTGGCACCCCTCCCTCTCCTATGAAAACAGAGAGATGGGGTTTCTCAGCCTGGAGAAGAGAAGGTTTCAGGGTGACCTAACTGTAGCCTTCCAGTATCTAATGGGGGTCTATGGAAAGCTGGAGATGGACTTTTGACAAGGGCATATGGTGATAGAACAAGGGGCAAGATTTTTAAACTGAAAGAGGATAGGTTTAGATGAGATTAGAATGAAATTCTTTGCTGTGAGGGTGATGACACACTGGAACAGGTTGACCAGAGAAATTGTGGCTGCTTCATCCCTGGAAATGTTCAAGGTCAGGTTGGATGGGACTCTTGAGCAGCCAGGGCTAGTGGAAGGTGCCCCTCCCTATGGCAGAGGGGTTGGAACAAAATGATCTTTAAGATCCTCTCCAACCCAAACACTTCTGAGATTATATGGCAGATTGAATCTACCATGCTTTCCAAAATTAGTTTATCAATGAAAACAATCCAGTTAATGAGATGTGATTTACCTTGGGTGCACTATTGTATTCATTTACATTTACCTTTCACCTCTATGATGCTAATTCTATTCTTCCACGTGTTCCCTGGCTGTACAAACAGTTTAAGTTCTGTTCCAGGCGTTTTATAGCTTCAAGATGCCTTTGCTTCCTCTTAACAATAAGCATCCCATTTCCTATTTCTGGTCACAGGTACTGAATGTGATAGATTTATTAAACTTCCTTGCTTCTTAAGTTGCAATTTCATGTGCTAAGTCTTTCAGTATTCTCTGATGGAGATTATCCAGTTCCATAAACATGTGTGTGTCAAGACTTTCCTACTCAGATAGAAGGACATATTCATTATCTGCATCTTTTCTTATTCCTTATGTCCACCTGTTCTACATTATCACCCAGATTGGAAACAGAGTAAAGTGTTCATTCAGGACTCTACCCAGATTGTTCTTAATGTCTATTCCCTTCTCCTGACAGAGAAATCCCATTTATTTTCTCTCATTGTCTTTGCTGTTAATATGGTTGAAATTTTTTTTACTTTCTGTTCTAATTTCCTTTGGAAATTTTAACTCATCATTTGGTGGATCTCACCTTTTGTCTGTAATTACTGACTTCCAAAAACCATTTGTTGTTGCTGACCAGTCACTGTTGCTTTTTCTCATAGATTTTTTACTCTTACCAAACAGAAACAGAAGAAAAAAGAAATTCGGATGTCTAGGATTTTTTTTTCACAACTTTCCCAATATATCTTATCCAAAATATTTGGGAGTCCTTCAGTATCTTTGCAGTATGTGTAAACATTGACACATATATTTTCTATGATTAGTTTTAATAAATATTTCTCTGAGTGTAAATGGAATTATCTGTCATGATACATGAAATGCAGTGACCATATACATGTATAACAAATACTAGCATGTTAGAAATAATAATCTAATAGATGAAAAGTCAGAAAGCCAAAGCAATTGAGCAAAAAGGACAAGTATATGAGAATATTAAGCATGGAGCTGAGAACCCACCTTACTGCTTTAAAAGGATTTCACGTCTTCTTGAAACACTAAATAAAGAAATCTGTGTGTCTTAGGCTGCAAAATGTCTTTGAATCATTATGCAAACTCAGATAACAGAGTGGTGCTAAAATAAGCACTTGCACCTTTTTACTCTCTCAGAGGTATTGTGGCAGATCATCTGGGTCTTGCTAAACAAAGTTTCTTCTGGGAATGAGGCTTTACTGTTACATCCTGCAAGTCATTCCCACTATTCAAAAACTAAAGTAAGTGTCTATTTTATACATCATGAACGACCTGTCCATGTATTAATAATGATAAAAGGTACAACATAACCTTGATTTTTGTAGGTATGGAGCAAAATGTCCTGATAAAGAAAGAATGGTTTTTTAGTGTACTGAAAATGGTGCTCTTTAGACTCCAACACACCGACCACATTCATTTCTGGATTAATGCCAGGAAAAGTGAGCATTTTCTTCTGTGAACAACTTCTCCTCGTAGGAAACTTTCTCAGGTAAGAGATCAAGCATTCATGTCCCTTTCCAAATGACAAATCTAACTGGACTGCAGTTGGGATTGAGTCTGAGGGTGAGCCTCCTGGTGCCAGTTGCCTCAGCACCCATTTCAGTGGAAGGAGGCAGGGGGCTCAGGATAACTGGTAAAGCCTGGCGTGGGAGTGTGCTGAACTCCGCCTGAATCCTGTGCTGGAGTGCCTTGTGCCATTACACTGCTCTGCAGTAGGACACCTACACAGATATTTAATTTATTCTGTAGGAGATTGGAGGGTTTTGGGGCTGCAGCTAAAAGCCAGCAGGAATACCCTAAGTACTAAACAGCTCTGTTAAGGTAAAATGAATTACACCACCAAAGTTAATGTGGAACCGAAGCCTACCTCATGTGAAGGGTAACCCTAAAAAATAATTTCATAACATATTTGAGTGAGATATGTTAAAATGTGTTTTAAACTAATTCTGAACTCCAGTGAGGGTAAGCTTTATTGTCTTGAGTGATTTTTTTATGAACAGGGAAAGGTGTCTTCACATTATTGAAAGAAGGAGAATAAAAAGCATGTGAGGAAACAAAGTACTGGAGTTCATTATATGTAAAGCCCAGATTGTTATTACTATGTGACCAAATTGCTAGCAGGTGAAAGAACTGGGAAATTAAAGAAAGTGGGGCAAAGATCAGAAACAGTAGATGTTGATAGTTTTTCCACTTCTGCATTCATCCAGCTGTCAAACCTGCATGGACAACTCTAACACAACACTGAATATATATCACCTAAATATTTTTCTGTGGAGAGACTTCTCCTATATATACATATATACTTCTCCCTATATATATTCTTTCAATACACAAATAGGTCAGCTGTTACAGTAAACTACAGATATTCAGGCAGCTTGTTTCTTTCATGCTAGTTTCATCCTATAATGCAGTAATTACATTTGCTATTCAAGGGTATTTGAAATTGGTAACACAACAATTTTAACTTTTTCTGAAAAAGTTATTTTTCCAGAAAGAACTATTTTTGGTTAGATCATCTGGAAAAAAAAAAATATGCACAGTATTCAAACCGATCTGTTCTGAAGCACAGCTTTACTTTTTATTTTTTTGTTGAGATGCACCACCATTACAAATTTTAAGGACAAGCAAATAAGACCCAGTGGTAAGGAGAGGTCAAAATGGCCCTTAAGGTGTAAAGGATCGGTGGAGGGGAATAGAGAGTTGAAAGAGAAAGAATTACAAAAGTTCAAAACCACTGGTGTAGAAAAGGCACAAGGATGTCATAATTTCTTGATATAAATGAGTAAGTCTGTCAGACTTAGCTCACTGGAAAAAAATTAAGATTGCTTAGGATTTCTAAAATAAAAAAAAAAATTTCAAGGCCTAGTCAGTTCTATAAATTTAGTTTTTCAGACTTTAATCTTCTGTTTACTTCTTTTGGTGACTATTTCCCTGCTGAATCAGAAGAAATGGAATTAAGAATTTAGGAACAGTTAGGAAGTGTGTAGTCAGTAGAATATGAAGTAATTCAAAATTAAGAAGTAATTGATGGTAATCTTCATAAATTGCATAAGGGTTCTTTTGGTTTCAGGTAACATTATATACCTAGAAGCAAAAAAATTATCAACCCACATGATGAGTTTGTGTCAGTTCATATTTTCAGGATAATTTGTTTAAGTCTTTGTTCTTGGTCTTTTGTTATTAGAAACAGGAAACAAATAATTTACTTTTAGGTGTTTTCAAATTCTATGGATGCTTTGAGAAACAAAGGCAGTATAAATATCAAACAAAATATCAGAAATATTCACATGTCTACATTGGTATTTGTGTTTTAGCATCCCACCAATTACTTGTGACTACTTTTTGGTGTTAAATCTCTTCTAAAGGAATTTATTGCTTTGGCAAAGGTACCCAGACAAGACTATTGCTATTTCTTGTTCTCTGGTCATGCAAAATCGTTTTTCCATGCTGTTTCAGAAAACATATGGAAAAGGAAAGTGGAATTCCTCAGATGAATGAAGCAGCTGTTTGTTGTTTAGTCTTAATCACTGTTGGTGAGTAGACTTCTTCATTCACTGCCCTCGTCAATGCAGTCTGCTTAAGGGCAATGGGGTTCTTTTTTTTCATTCAGCCACAGATTTCTGATATATTGTAGAAAATTCATAGCAAATAAAGACATTCATCAATTTTTTGCTAAGTCTTTAATATTAAGGAAGTTAACAATAATGAAAGTACTTTAGATTACTTATTTATATTTTGAAATATATTTTTGTCATTGGCCTTGATAGTGTATTCTGGGCTCTATGCCACAAAGACGTAATTAATAAGCTTTTGTGTGTGTGTGTATATACACATATATAATGGTATTTTTAATCTCATCCCTACAAATGCATAACATTTGCATTCATGTCCAACATATACACTAAGTGTTACTTAAATTTACCAAGTTAGTTCATAATTATATATTATAGGATTTATTTTCCTCTTCCTGTTTTCAGATGTAAAAATGTTACTTCCAAAAAGCTTTTTGTAATACTAGCAAAAGTTTTTCCCTATCTACTATGAGACTTCTCAGCATCTCATTTATTTTCAGAGTTTGATCAAACTTGATGACTTATTTATAGTAGGCTGTTATTGTGCTTAGTGCTGTAAAAACCATGGACTCAGTTCCAAAAACCCCGACTCTAAATCAGATCCAGGCAGTCCAGTTGAACACACTGTACAATTGCTTCATCAGTTTCCATTGTAAGATAAAATTTCTTTCATTATTTTCTCTTTATAACCCAAGAAATGCAAAATGTATGACTGTTTTCTAGTATTCATTCCATATCCTCCTTTCTGAAAATTGATATGAAGATTTGTTAAAACTGATAGCAGTAACTACCTCTTCTGTGAATAAATTACACTTCCCATTTCTGAGAGGTCCTACTCCTTTCCTCCTCGCTGACCTCTTCTTCTCCATGTACTTTAAAAAATTCTGATTTATCTCAAACCCTCATGCAATCTGCTTTTCATTTTCTACCCTTAATTTTCTTATCATTTTTTGCACTCTCTCTTAACTTCATTCTCTAATCTTCTCAGTACTGCTGTGTAGCTGATGTTTTATGCCTCGTATTTCCTTTTTCCTTACTTTTGATTACATTTTGGACTTTCCAGCTCATCCTCATTGACTTTTTACTCCTTGTATATGTATTGCAAGATTGCACATGCAACCTTTGGGTGTGCATTCATTTACCTTTTCACATTTTTCTTTTATTTTTTCCTTCAGCTGTCAATATTTTTTCTTTAAAGTTTTCATCATGTTAATTTTTCATTTGACATGCTACATTTCTCTAAAATGACTAATCTTAAATGTTTTGAATTTTTTAACTAGTTCCAGTTTTATTTGTCTTTCTAGTTTTGAAAGCAACTCTGGCATTTTTGATTCTTTCATGAATAGATTTTCATCCCTCTAGTTAAATGATAACCTCAAAATTTCTTACAATTACCTTTTTTAAAGTATGCATAAAAAAGATGGAAATCTCTCTGGGAACAGGAACAGTCTCTTTTTTTTTTTTAGCAACAAGAATTACATTGCTAAAGAAAAACAAATTAATCCTTTCATATAATAAGGAAGCAGTTTTACATTTTCTGTGCCAGTTGAGGGTTCCATTAAGCCTGAGATATCATATTAAGGAACTCTGCTGCTCTTCCCCATCTGCAGTATATTTTCTAAAGCTAACAGACAGGTTTGTTCCTGTTGAAAGGTCTTCCTCTTGACTGGTAATAAAATGGCAGTGGTGGCCATGGAGATCAGCATGCATAGATCTTATAAAGAAGTGTTTATGATGCCTAGGAGTTAGAGGTGCTGTGAATCAAGCTCTATAAGTAAGAATCAAAAGTAAAGATGCCAGAGGGCCTGGCAGAAATTGTTAGGTGCTATTCACAGTTAAATGGTATTTCAGTTTCTATGTGATGTTCACTTTCTGGATAGGGCTTTGCTGTACAGGTTTGTGTATGTGCATATATGTATGCATACATAAATGCATATATACATACACACATCATCCTGGCAAGTTGATGATAATTTGACAAGGCTGAACATAGCTGGGATTTTTTGGGTTTGTGTTCTCTAGTAAGGAAAAACCCCCTGGACTTACAGAAAGTAAGTTGCACATGAGTAAGTAAAATTCGTAAATGTTTCAAACTAGTTTAAAACAGTTGTTGTAGCCAGCCCTTTGCTCCCCCTCCACTCCTTCTGAGGCTGATGACTTAATTTTCTGCTGGTTAAGGAAAAGTAGAAGTGGGCAGTGAGTATCTCAAATAATGGAAGAAGCAGGTAATGTGGGGGTCATGGTAAGGATTTCTTGTTTAGGCTTCTTTCAAATGAAAGACAAACCAAATTCTCTCTCTTGTGTGAGATGCAGACTCAGAGTAGATTTTAGCCCTAAGTATTTATTAGATTTTCAGCAAATTGATTTGAGTGCTTCTGCACTGTACAAAATAAATGAGGTTTAAGAGTTCTGGATTAAATTTTTACTTGTATTACAGCTGCAAATGGCTTCAGTATACAAAATTATAATTTTACAGGTGGTTAATCTCTAACATGGGCCAAAATTTTATTGCACAAAAATTAAAATAGAGAGACATCAAATACTGAAACAGATGTCATATCTGATTTATAGCTAGCTTTAGAAAATAACATGTTGAGCAGATCTATATCTGATTTAATATTGTTTCAGATTTTCATTAACAGCAAAAAGGAATATGAGTTATGTAGTATCAGTAGGACTCTCCACCTCAGAGAGATACTGAGAAATCAAGTGTTGAACGTGATCTTTACATGAGAACATATACCTAAACTAAGGTGACAGTGAAAGCTTTCTCTGACGCACTGTGCTGGGTGGGGGAAGGGAGAACTGAAAATGAGGAAAGGAACAAACTGGACCCTTAGTGCCAAGTAGCACAAATTGGAGTTAAGATGAATAAGAAGAATCCAAGAGCTATTAATCGAAGCTCAGCACCTCCAGGGATAAATGATTCTTATGCCTGAAATAGATTTAACTCTCCCCAAACAGTAATCTCACTCCTGAACAGGAAATGAAAATAAAAGCCAGCTACCTACCAGGCAAGAGCAGTCTCTACCTTCTGAATATTGCAGCCACTGTAGAGCTGCTAAATGTCTCTCTTTAAGTCCCCTACTATAAAAATTTGTGAATGTCTGCATAATAATCTTTAGCTACACAGGGATTTTAAAAAGGGACCCTCCTTTCAGAACCCTCAGTTCTTCCTTGTATCAGTGCTCTGTCATTAATATGTAATTTACATGTGACATCGTTTGCACTGTACTTTCATAAGTTGTAGTACTTCCTTTTTCTCAAATAAAACTCTGCCAAGCAGAGAATCATTGTTTCAATTTTGAAATGGAGGAATTCTTAAAAGTTACTCTTCCAACATTCTGATGAATTATTTATTTTTTAAAGAATGTTAGATATGCTGCTCTTAGTTTTCAAACATATTTAATTTAGTTCATATGTTTCCCTCTTATTTTCTGGTTTAAACTACACCAAATATATGTTTAAAATATGCAATACTACTTTTGGAAGTTTTTAAAGAAGCTTTTGGCTTAAAAGACAATGGATTTTTTCCAAAGGGAGGAGGTTTAAATGAATACTTTGGCATTCTGCAAGTCCAGCCCTGAAAGACTGTCTTTATTTAGCTGCTAAAAATGACAGGGAGGAAGCAAGGATCTACTACTACAGTTTTCTGTTATGCAACAGTTCTTTTCTGAAAGGCTTTTTCAACCTTTCCTCAAAAGCCCTTGGTTCATACTTGGCTTTAATTCATATTACAGACATCTTTTCCTGATTTTTCTATTTCCACTGGGATTTCATTGCTTTGGATAAATGTAGCTGCAGTGGAGTCAGTGGCAAAATTTTTACTTCATTGGCATCAGGATTTCATCTTCCAGTTCGTTTTCTCTAAACCAGTTCAGGTGCAGCTACTTAAGTAAAGTTGCCGTAGTCCACAGGAGCCTGATCCTTCCTTTTTGCTTTTCACTGGATGTGCAAAACTATTTTTTTTTTAATTGATTTGCTAGTTCATTCATGAATCAATGTTATACAGAGAGACTCTGATTCAGCCTGAGTTGGAATTCCTGAGAATCTCTAATTTTGTATTTTGGAGTATGTAAAATCTATGAAGGGAAGGAAAATTTCTCTTATCTCTGTGGGGTAGCCAAGATTCTAATGAACTTAGAAGCAGATATTAATTATTACAATTTTTAGTGGTGCTAGATTGAAAATCAAGGGCTTTCTCAACTTTTGACATTGTTTTCCATGACCCATGTATCTCAATGTGGAGAAAAATTACTTCTTATCATCTTCTGTTTTCTTTCTCTGAACTGGGTTATGTTTCCTCTTTTTCTACTGGGACCATGTGTTAGACTTGCTAGAGAATATTGTAAAGTAAATGTTCTCTAAATATGTCTACACACGTTATTCAGAATGCATAAGCACTACAGAACTGATGCTTTTTTGTTTTGATTCTCTTGTGTTCATAATACTTTCTAAACACCATAGTGTTTTTATTTTTCAATACTGTGTCTTATATGTGAAATATGTTTTATAGAAATATTTGGTTAAAAGCCTTGAGGTTTTTTTACTGAGCAGCAGTAATAAGATCAGATCTCCTCATTACGTGGAAAGTTACAGGGTTTTTCCATGTGCTTCACCCATTTAACTGCACTTTGGTACTGGAAGGAGTCTACATTCTGAAACTATTGCTTCTTCATTTCCTTAAATAATATCTTAAGCAAACTTCAACCACTCAACCTATTCAACCCTTTTCCCAGATAACTTATTAATATATTGGGCTATCAACTACTTTGCCCAGAAACCTATGGGAATCTTTTAACCTACATTTACTATGAAAGTGACCTTTTTAAAAATATTTATACATGCAGAGATGGGCTTTCTCATCCTGTGGCAGACATAGCTGTTTTCGACCTTTTGTTGAGGGTCACACTAAAATTTTTTTGATAACCAGATACTTTTTTAACATGGATCTGCCTCTCCACAGCCTGCTTACTTATCTTCAAAGGTTTACTAAAGGAATCTGAGACATTTCTGTTGGCATGTGAGTTTCTAATATGGACTATTAGTGTACAAGGATTGCTCCTATAGATCTAGTCCATGCTCTCACTGAGTGAATACTCCCTTAATTACTCACCAGTATAAGTTTTTTAAAAAGAAATATTATAATGTCTATGCTATGTACAGTAATCAGGATAGAAAACTGAGGTAGGGTATGTTAATGTTTGAAGGACTTCGTGCCTGAATGACCAGTCAAAGACAGCTCTCCCTGAGGGACTTGGGACAGTTGTTAAAGTGGTTGCTCCTGGGGCAGTGCAGAGGAGAGGGATTTGCAGAGACCGAGCACCGAGTAGAGGGAATGGCAGAGGACACAACCTGGCTAGAGAGGTGTAATGAGAACTAGAATGTTTTGTGTTGTTAGCTTCAGTAAACACTCCCAGTGAACACACAAGAAAAATCCATGAAAATATCCCATAGCAACCAATTTTCACTCCTGCCACAGTCCCTCATTCACCACCTTTCAATAAAGCACTAGTGCTCCCTTTAAGACAGAGATACCTTATTTGCAAACCAGCGATCGTGTTTCAAGGCAGCATTAACTCTGATAGATGTACTGCTTTCTGGTAAGAAATAAGAGCAGAGCAGCACATCTCTGACGCTGAATGCAGGTGAAGCTGAAAGTTGTGCTTGAGTGTAGTTTAGAAGTGTGATGTCCTTTCAGGCAGAGCTGAACAGTTTTCTATATCTTGTGGGACTTAAACGCACATGAAAGTTTGTTTTCACAGATCTCTTATTTTTACAGAGAATGAGAAATTTATGCTGAATGTCAAGAGATCCCCATTCCTTTTTGGACTGTCTCTAACAACACACTGAGAAGAATTAAAATATACATTTAACTCATTCCCATATAATGCTTGAAAAAGTGCTGGGTTAGATTAAAAAGTACAGAAAATTAATAAATCTATCCCAGTATGTTGTAAGAACTGCGAGCATTTACTTCTATCATTAAATTAAAATATTTTTCTTTGCAACATCGAGTCGAAGTTAAGGATGAATTTTAATGGAAATGGGAGTGAAACCATTTCTGGAAACAGTAAAGACAGAAAACTAAATGCCAAATACTACTGGAGAGTATGCAGCAATTCTTCAAATATGCATCAGGGGCCTAACACCTTCCTAGACCATTTGCTGGGACGAGTAGTGTGCTGACTACAATTAGTATCCTGAACAACTCAGACATGATCATAGACACAGCTGTTGTTGTTTAAGGCAGTAGGCACATCAATGGCAAGGCAGTAGGTATTGATTTGTGCAGTGACATCCTTCTAGCTGTGTCATCTGAGTGAAAGAAGTCCCCAAATTAACCAATAATATAGTGTTAGAAGTTGTAGTAGTTGCCTCCTGGGACTTGTTCTGGTTAAGGATAGATACCTCTCCTCTCCCCACAGCCATCAATCCTCCTTGAAGGATTGCATGCAGGTCTCCATTGGTCAAAAACAAAATGTGAAGTCCAAAAGGACAAAGTAGCAGATTGCTGTATTTTATATATATATATATATATATATATATATGTATGTATAAATTTTCCTCACTGGACACAGGAGCTTGATCTAACTCTTAATATGCAATTTTAAAAATATTACAAACTCTGAATAAATTTTCCTCTAGGTATTTGAATACAGATGTTTTAAATATATAGTCCCATTTCCATCAAAATCAGACGTCAAAAACTGTTAGTTGTAGCAACTTGATTTTCTTACTGTTCTGATTGTACAGTCCATTTTTGTCATGGGCCACTGGCTATATAGTACATCAGCTGACTGTATGTAATAAAGGGTAACAGGCCTGGACATTGTTGATGTTAGAGCAGTAAAAAGCAGTGACCATAAATACTTAATCCACATGAACATCAATGAGAAAGACTGTATGTAAGTTATAATCATATGACATATAAAATGTTAATCAAAGAATTCAAGCTCTAATTTAGATTTAAACTGTCCCCCATTATGGTGAGATTTCTGTTTATTTGGTAATATAAAACCTTCTTGCAATCAGACTTTTTACAGTTCTTGAATAATTCTTTTTTTAAAGGTTATGCATTTTATAAAACACTATGTGACTGAATGTTCTCTTGCTGTTTTCGAGTAGATGGGCAAAAAAATTCTTTTGACACATAAGCTGAGTTTTATTCAAACAAGTATTCAATTAAATTTGAAGAAGTGGATTTATATTACTGATTTTGAGATCCAGATGCAATTATAGACCAAGCCTGAGTTTAAAAAGTGAAAGTATCTTTTCATATGTGAGTTACATTATGACTGCATATAGATCTGTGTTTCCAAAAACACATAATGGCAAATGTGGCTGAAAGTAAAAGAAATATTTGACAAATATCTATTGTCTTAAAAACAATAAAGGGT
The DNA here is from genome assembly GCA_013399225.1 of Rhipidura dahli. Lineage (NCBI taxonomy): Eukaryota > Metazoa > Chordata > Aves > Passeriformes > Rhipiduridae > Rhipidura > Rhipidura dahli. The sequence goes on along the minus strand of VXAC01008201.1, from coordinate 950,651 downwards.
TGTTTGCATTAGTTATTTTCTATAAATATTCACTCCACAGAATGAAAGATTTTTCTTTCTTTTTTTTTTTTTCGTGGAGCTAGAGGAAAAATTAGTATCTAGGCCATGGCTTTTAACATCAAACGAAAAATAATCCTGAACAGAAGAAGGAGTTAAAAAAAATCTTTTACATTTATTAAAAAAAAAAACCAAAAAACAAGTCTCTTACAACATGTAGAGAGGTATGTAATCTTATCCCTTCTTCTAATTCTGCTGCAATCAAGGTATACTATGGGTAAAACCATGTTTTAAGTCTAAAGGATTTTTGATATGCAACTGGTCCCTATTAACACAGTATAACAATTTTAAAGAAGTGCAACTGCCAAATATGACCCTTTTTTGCTGACACAGTGCCCATTTCTAGGCTATGGGAGAATGCCGAGGGAGGCTTTCTTTACATCTCTTTTTATGTATTTTTTTTTTCTTAATAAACATTTATAACAATTCTTCAAAGGTTTCTGTTGTAAAACTGTTTGGAAGTCATAAAGAGATTTGGGGATTTCAGATTTAAAATCTTATTGATATCTTCATTGTGTTGAAAGACTTTGAATATGAAGGTTATTGATACACATTTGACGTTCCTCTTACAAGTAAATGTTGAAATTAGAGTCTTTTTCCATTTTTTCTCTTACATAACAAGGATTTTATGCAACTATATCAAAGGACAAATTCCTTGTATTGGATGAAAACTGAAATGCATGTTTATCCTACTGGGGTCTTTTTTAGAAAATGGAAATAGGATTTCAGTCTGCCTAAGGCAGTTCTGATTTTGTATTACAGGGAGAGGGGCTTTTGTTGGCATTTTATTCTTTTCTCACATTCCATAGTATGAATCTCAGAGCAACTTTATAATTATTAAAAATTTATATCTGCTATACAACCCCGGTGTTTGAGTTGGTGCCTTTTAACAGCATATACAGAAAATCAGAAATTTTCATCTGAAATCAAGTTCTCTAACTTTTCAGAGCCATGTTCACTTTTTACAGGGTCCTTCCCCAGTCTCTTTGCATTGTGCAATGCTCATTAGGAGGTAACAGAGCACATCAGCCATCTTACTGATCCAGTTCACAATAGCAGGAGCCATATTCCATAGGTATTACCACTCATGCTGAGCAAACTGAAATGTTCAAAATAATTTTTGTGCAAGGCACAGTTTTGGTTGTATTTTAGGTGCAATTGGGGTTTTGAAACTGGAACATGGAGTAGGCTGGGAATGGGCAGCTGGTGCTCAAGGTTGACTTAGAAGATGACTAAGCTTGGTGTGGTTTTGCAGCAGCTTACTTGGGTTTCTGATTGCTGCAACACGAGCTTTGCATCTTCTAGAAGGTTGAAAACCTGGATGGGGATAGTTGCTGCTCTTAGCAGAAAGCCACTGCAACTGAGAACAACAATGGCTACTGTAGTCTTGTCTATCTTGCATGAAAACATCCCAAAATATTTTAGGTAGAATGATAATTGTTAAAAGGCTGAGAAATTTGAGATTTTCGTTTTTGAGTGATTTAGGTTTTTGTTCAAATAAGATTTTTTCTAATTTTTTTGTAATGTCCTACTTATTTTTGTAATTCAGGGAAGTAGTCTCTCATTATAAGCTGCAAATATCAGTATATAGTGATAATATTAGGATAAAAGCATTTAAAAAGTGCAGTTGTGACCACACTTGAGTCTTGCCTAATCATTTGTTAATTGTAGTAGGGTACCCATTTTGAAAATTGTTTTTTTTTATAGTAAGGTACAAAGTTTGATTTTATGCTGAAAAAAAATTACCCGGCACTCTTGTTTTAAATTGGTCGCTGTCTGTTTTCACTCCATGCCCTGTTGCATGCAGCAAGTGAAATCCACAGGCCTGTAGTGGATGAAGCTAATATTGTCTGTGTCTTTCACTTCTGGCTGTTACAAAAATCAATACAAAAAACTTATGAGCATTCTCAGTACCCAATTCAATAGAAAATATGTCCCATTTCTGCAGCTTTTGCAGCATTGTTTGAGCTTCCAGGGCATGGAGGTTTGGACATACTTTTTATTGAATCAGATCCTCAGTAATGTCTTCATATATTTTTAAAGAAAACTCAGAAGGTATACACTGAAATAAACAGTGAGAATCGTACAAGTGGATGGTTAAACCAGAAAGCTTGAATCAGGATGTGAAGTCTGAAATGTCTTTGGCTAGCAGAAGTTTCTCCTGCAAAAATATTTTATTTCTAACATAAGGTCTACTATATCTGGTTATATCAACTTCATAGAACACAAACATAGTGCCTTTGGCACTGCCTAATTTTAAAAAATATATACCCACCAATAAACCAGCAAGAGATACTGTAATAAAAAAAAATCATGATGGTTAAAGGTTTTATCCTGCTAACTTTACCAGAGCATGTTTCTCTTTCCTTTCCCTCCACTCCTTTCTGTTTGATGCATTCCTTAAATACTCAAAATTATGTTTTAAACTATTCTTATTTCTAAAAGTCTGATTTGTGTTAGTTCTGTAACTGTATTGAAGTGCCTGGAAGACATATACAGTCAGAGAAAGCAGTTGGCTCATGATAAACATAAGATGAAAGTGATGCTTCTAGGCAGAGATTCAAGGAAATTTCTGGAAGGCCATCCTCCCTGTCAGCTGAAGACATCAAAACATTCAGATGGGAAGGAAGTTCTTACTTCTTTTCATTGTCTTTCTGTATACTTACCGTATTCAGTAAGTGGTATTTTGTGGAAAATTGTCTTCTTCATCCTCTGCATGGACTGAGGCAAAAATTTGTAACACTTCCAATGGCTTGTTAGGAATAATGCAAACTTCAAAGATGTGGCAAATTCCGAGTCCAGTCAGAGCCATGACTGATGCGAGAGATGTATTGCTGTGATTTGTTGACATAAAATCTGGTGACTATGTTAACTAAACTATGAAAACTAAACTTGTCTTGCATTTGCAGTAGCCAAGGAGAGGTACTGAAGAAACAGACACTGTGACTTCAGACAAGCTGAGAATCCAAATTTTACCACCATTCCTCATGGATACCCATTTTCTGGTTGCTTCACTAGGTCATATTGTTGATGTATAAAAGTACAGCTTAGTTACAAGAACTGAAGCAAATGTTTGATGTCTAGATTTATTTTAATGGCATTACCAATACTGTCAATAATGATGTGCATTTAAGGTATCTTAACTGCTCAGGGAAGATCTATTTGACAGTATTAAAAAAAATCATAAAATGTAAATGTTTTAAAGCTATTAAGGTCCCCTTGCTATCTGCTAAGAAAATATTTAGACATTCATTAGTGAAGTAAAAATGTTTAATTTTTGGTTATAATGTTCAACATATTTAAGAAATTTGAAAAACATATGCATTGTTTACAGGTGTGGTGTGAGTGTGTGTATTATTTTTATGTCTCAGTGTGCTATTTTTTCCTTTTGTCATGTTGATATATTTGACCACTAATGCAAGGCAAAGTCTGGGTGGGTGGCCACCAACAGGGTGGTCAAACAGGGAAGAAGGCTGCCCAGAGATGTCATTGAGTCTCCTCCTGACTGGAGAGAGTCCTGGGCAATCTGCTGTAGCTGAGATTGTTTGAGGAGGGGGATTGGTCTAAGGGGCCCTTCCAACCTCAACCATTTAATGATTCTTTGATTTTTCTACTCAGTTGCTACAGAAGTCCAAACATAATTCATGCTAAAATTTATCAGATATTTAGTAACTCTGATTTAAAGAGAGTGCATGTCGAGATCTCATATCACCTGCTCTATACTTTTTGGAAGTAAGCTAAATAGGAATTTTATATTCTACATAAAATGAACTATGATTACTTCACCTGCAGCTAATGAAGAAAGACAGCTTGCTCTTTTTAGGCTATTTTTTAAAAAACAATCTGGGTGTCCATCTGGAATTTCTCAAGAAGTATGCAAGTAGTTAAGTTTATACACATGAATAATTTTGCAGAGAAAGTTTTCATCTACAAAATTACATTACTTAACTTGGGCGCCTAGCAAAATTATCGGTATTAGTGGCTATTCCAGTGGGGATAATATAGTGAAGACAGATCTTTCTTTGGAGGACTCATTCACTCTTTGTGGATCTGGGTCTTTAGATATAAATACTGTTTCTTTAGATACCGTAGGAATCACAAAAATAGAAATGATATCTTTAAAAAGCATTACTGTTTTTTTCCTATTTCCACTGCCACCAATCATTCTCCATTATTCTTTCTCTGGGCTATCATTTCCAGAGCTTTTCCTGTCCCTGGCAATCCCTCTCTTTTATTTTCTCTGTTTCTCTCAGACAGTTGCATACAGCAAAATGTTGCAGAAATTCAGGTCCTTTTTGTCAGTCCCCAGAAAATCATTGAGAATATTCTAAGACCACAGACAGGTGTCTGTCTTCTGGATGGTGGTTGTTATTGATTTTTTCAATTCTCAATGAAGTGGAAGGTAATTGTCTCATTCAAGTTCTTCATTAGTGTCTACTGTATGGAACTTCTGTGTGAGTACCCTGTAATGACATCACAAAACATGAATGTATGTAAACCAGAAATATTTCTTATTCATAATCATATGTTTATCATGCAATATATTTCAAATGCACTAGATGAAGCACTCCATACTAAATTTAGCTTTCTTTTGTTATGTCATGTTTGTTCTATTCAACCAAATTTTATGTGACTGTATTTCAACCACAGGATTGTCTGTGAACTGATTGTGGGGATTATCATATTGTAAGTATAGGAAACTTGAGATATTTTGATTAGTTGCATATGCCATAGTCTTTGTTTCCATTAACAGTCTGCATGAACAAAACTTGTACAAATTTGAAATTAGTTTGGTTTCCAAAACACTTCATAATAATTTTTAATACTTTATTCAAAGGCAAACATCTCTGCCTGAAAATATTAACTTTTATTTTGAATTTTTCCAGCAAACTTCTAAAAAAGAATTTTTTCCATGACAGGCTTTAGCAGAAATTGTTCATTAAGTAAACCATAGCATTTTTGGTAAACATTATTTTTGATGTTTTTTTTTTTTAGTACAGACACAAATATTTACTTATATTCCATATAAGGATTTAAATAAAGTAATTATTATTGGGTTTAATTATTATTATTGTTCAGCCAACAGTGTTTTCACAGCTGAAACATGGCACCAGTTTATACAGATATTAATTCTAAAAAGCAAATTTTAGTAGTCAAAAAACCAATCATTTTTCTAAAACAGGCCAACTAATATAAGAAAAGAACTGCTAAAAGTACTTATCTGTGTGAATTATGCTATTTACTTTTCACTTAGACACTGCATGAATTCAGTCTTTTCCACAACTGTGTTATGTGTGTTATCTAGAACAATAGAAAATAGCTGAAAATCAACAGCTAAACATCTATACATTTCAGAATTGTACAGAAATACACTTCACTTTGCACTTTACTTGTACATCATCTAGGTATTTATGAGAATCTTATCTTGCATGTAATACTCATGTACTGGACAGATATTTCCCCCTTCTGGTAATAATATGAGACCATTGTCAAAACCCAGGCAGATGTGAAGGCTGGCTGGTAGATGTGTGTATCCTCTACCTGTGGGAGTGTGCACACTGAAGTAACACTTTATGAAACCACACTGCAGAGTGCAACCTGAAAAATCGAATTTTGTGATGGGTCAGAGGAAGCAAGTGTGAACGAACTGAATAGTGTATCTCCTCAGCAGTTTAGGAGTCTGCTCCTGAGAGATTTTTTTTTGTTTGGAATTGTTTCTTCGCACCTTCTACATTGAACTATTGGTTTTGCTGTCACAGATAATTCTTTTGTTTTAGCACCTTTATACCTTTTTGGCTTTACACCTTGTCACTTATCACTGTGTCTTTCCACTTGCACAAAGCAGTTAATGTAAAATTAATGTGGCTAAGGGGCCACTAACATTAAAACAGTACTATACACCAAAGGGTAGCAGCAACATTCACATGATTCTCTGCATTAAACTCCAATTTTTATCGAAGAAAAGCAATATGTTTATAGAGAATTACTTTCAGAACAAACTATGCAGCCAAGTTACCTAATTGATTGGAGAATTTTTCATTTCAATTATGACCTTGAAGTCAGTGATGCCTGGAATGCCCTTCAGACCATGTCATGGGTGCTCTAGTAAAGATCTATCGTTAGATCAATTACTAAAGCAATGGAACATCTGATCCTACCCTTGAAATTAACCAGGAAAAGTAGGTCAGCACACCTTCAGCTGACACAATGAAGTATTATGCTCTCAATGACCCAGGAAGGAAAGCACTAATGATTGATGTGCAGAGATATTTAAATGAGAAAGTTGAAGCACACTAGAATTAAGCACGTCAGAATGATCAAGCAACTCTAGACAGCCAAGTGCCTTCAGATAGCAGTAATTTTGGCCAAATCTCATGTGAGTTTACTCCCCCAAAACTAACATATACTTATAATGAAATTAAAAAGGATTTAGGCTTCAAAGATCTAACAGTCTTTCCAGGTGGCAGCCTTTCCTTTCCTTGTTGTTCTATGTTTTCTGTATAAATTATTTGCCTTTCATTTATTCTAATAATCTATATATGTGATAGAAAGGCTGTTCCTATCTCTTCTGAGCAGCTAAAACCGCTAAAACTGGTGTCAGAAAGAATTTTGCAGGCTATCACTGACAGGAAATTTAAGAAAACTTTTCTGAGTATGCTTCAGAGGCATTCTTCTTTGAGTAAAAACACTTGGAGAAAATCAACAAAATACTTGTGGTAATACAAGAATATCAGAATGATATGCAAGTAGTTTTAAATTATTCCATGGTCAAGAGCTCAGCATGTATTTAGAAACCCCTTAGAACAGCTTTTTTGGTTGTATGTCAGCAATGGTTGTTACACCCCGGTCACTCAAACCTAGGGCTAAACCAAGGTTCTTTTGCTCTGGGTAGATGCAACGAACCAAATTCTAACCAAATATTCTCAAAAGGTAAAAACACACAAAAGTTTACTGGCAAACTATAGAAAATCAAGGATCATTGGCAAAAGAGTAAATACAACATAACATCACTTATCACAGCATAGACTTATCCCATTAAACATAGGAAGTGTTTAAACCTATTTGATGTTACGTTCCGTGAAAAGAGAGTTAGAAGAAGAAGAAGAAAGGGAGAAAAACAGAAAGACAGGAAAGATATAGAAAAACAGGCATAGCTACCAACTCCTGGGTTCCAGTGATGTAAAGCTCCAAGATGAAGGTATGGTTAAAAGACAACCTTCTTTTCTCATGGTCAGGCTGCATAAAGCCGTGGCCTAATCTGGGCTTTCCTCCCAGGTGGGATTTCCAGTCCCTTGGCCACTCAGGGGCTGCCATCAGTGTGCCATGATTGACAGACATTGTGGGGCTGAGGAGTATGGGGGGCAGGGCACTACCTCACCAGGGTAAGGTCTTACCCACCCCCTACATTCCAAGCTCCCAAGATGTCTCGAAAGAAGACTACCTTTCCTGATTTCTGGCAACGGTGCAGCTTAATAGTTCCCTAGGAAAGGCAACATGGAAGCACTACAAAATTTCTTTCTTCCCTTTCCATTGTACATTAAAATGGACCATACTTGCAAGAAATAGACCTTGAGAGAAGACACTACACCTGTGAGGTGAGTCCTGTCAGTCTCACCTCAATCACTTGAAAGGTGAGTGCCTTGTTCTGGATGCCACCTCTATACACATGGAGGACAAGAAGGTGATCAGGAGTAGTCAACATGGATTCACTAAAGACAAACTGTGATTAGCCAACCTATTTTCGTTCTGTGATGAACAAACTACCTGGCTGGATGAGGGGACACCAGTGGCTATTGCCTACCTTGACTTCAGCAAGGTTTTCAACACTGTCTCTCATAACAAAGGGGCAAACTCAGAAACTGTGGACTGGATGAGTGAACAGTGAGGTGGGTTGTGACCTGTCTGAACAGCAGATCCCCAAGGGTCATAATCAGTGTCACAGGCTCTAGTTAGAGTCCTGTCACAAGTAGTGTCCCCCAAGGTTCGATATTGGGCCAGTATTATGTAACTTATTCCTCAGTGACTTGCGTGAAGGGGCAGATGTCTCCTCAAGAGGTTCTTTGATGACACAAAGCTGGGAGGAGTGGCTGATACCTCAGAGTGCTGTGCAGCCCTTCAGAAGGACTTGAACTGGTTGGACAGATGAGCAGAGAAGAACATTCTGAAACTCAACAAAGGCAGATGCAGGGTCCTGCCCCTGGGGAGGAAAAACCCCCAGCACCAGTACAGGCTAGAGACTCACCTGCTGGAAAGAAGCTCTGTGGAGAAGGACCTGGGGGTCCTGGTGGACAGCAAGCTGTCCATGACCCAGCAGTGCCTTTGTGACCAAGAAGGCCAATGGTCTCCTGGGGTGCATTATGAAGAGCATTGCCAGGAGATCAAGGGACATGATCCTGTCACTCCACTCAGCCTTAGTGAGGCTGAATCTGGAGTGCTGTGTCCACTTCTGGGCTCCTCAGGACAAGAGAGACGTGGAGCCTCTGGAGCAGGACAAGCAGAGGGCAATGAAGATGATGGGACTTCATCAATGTCTATAAGTATCCAAAGGGAGCATGTCAAGAAGATGGAGCTAGGCTCTTCTTGGTGCTTCCAAGCAATTGGACAGGAGACAACAAGCAGAAACGAATGTACATCATCTGAATATTAGGAAGTTCTTCACTGTGTGGATGAGGGTGCACTGGAACATTGCCCAGAGAGGTTGTGGAATCTCCCTCACTGGAGATATTCAAGAACCATCTCAATATAATCCTGTGCCATGTGCTCCAGGATGACCCTGCTTAAGCAGGGAGGTTGGGCCAGATTCACAGAATATTCACAGAATATTCTGGGTTGAAAGGGACTGACGAGAATCATTGACTTCAACTCTTGAGTGAATGGCCTGTGAAGGGATTAAACCCACAACCTTGGTTTTATTGGCACCAAGCTCTAATCAACCAATCACCCATTCTGTGAAATTATTGTTTCAAGACTGAGAAATTTTTGTGAAGGCAGAAGGATTTAGTGATTTCTTTCTAGAACAATAGTAGGATAAAAGGTATGGTTTTGATGAAGTGTGTTAGATATTATGCAATACCTTTCTCAAGGTTTCTGGGATAAACACCATAAAAAAAGAAAAGGTGAAGGATCTTCTTGTTCTCTTACCAGACTGACAAACTTTTTTTTTGTCAAATCTGAAAAGGATACTGTACTTGCATTTGCCTTTTCTATGATAAATCATCCAAAGTCACAGCAAACAGTACTTTGAGTAGCCAGGGATTTGGGATAGTTAAATTGTTGTCAATTAAAATGACCTAGGTTTTTTTTTCAGCAATTAAAGGCATACCTGTTATAAGATACTCATAATTTAGAACTAGAAGTTTACTGCATCAACTTTTCCTTGGAGTACTAGGGAGAGATTTTACAATATGCTGCTTTTACTAAATAATCTTCTATTGAGAGAAACATTGCTTACTTCACTGAACATTTAAAATGGGTATATAGAAATATGAAACACCTGTACAGAAGATTAAACTGAATATCTTAGGTTCCCATGAATGACTCTGGGAGATGAATGTATCTTTTTTTCTCTTTTTTTTTTCTTTTTTTCATGAAAATGTGTAACTTTGATGCTAGACCTTACAAGAGATTGCACTGGAGTTCAAATTTGTGGTGCTACAGCAGCTGGAGTAGAGTGGACAGGGAGTCCAGAGCATGAGCAATGAGACTACTTCAATGTACTTCAATGTTCAATGTAGAAAAAGCAGTTGTGAACGAAACTAAATGTTTGTCATCGCATTTTTACCCATACTTTAAGTATAATTGAAGGGCAAATCTTCAGATTGGGAAACAGCTGAGGCAACTGATTTACTGTCTCAGTCAAGCCCTATTAACTGCAACCTCAAGAAAAAATTTTATTAGACTATGATTTGGGTTCCGCCAGATATAATTCAAAAAATTTGCAGTAATTTGTTTCCACCAATTTACTGTTTCTCCTTACATCCCTGGCCCTTAAGAAGGCAAAGAATATGTTAGTGAACTTATTTTATGTTTCCAGAAAAGGTGTCAAAATTACCGGAAAATATTTCCAATTCTCACTGGCACAAATTCTGAAATACCTCATAAAAATATTTTTCCATATCTGGTGTATTATGATTTAGTTTCTTTTTAAACCAGATTTTTATGCTCACTTTCCTTTTCCTCACGTACTGATGAAAGCTAGCAAAGTTTTTTGTAGATGAACTAAAATAAAACACCAAAAACCCCCAGTGGTGCTGCTGCATGCATATGAACACACCGTGGCAATAATGGATCTAATCACGTGGATCTAATTCAGCTATTTTATATAGGCTGCATGGAACTTATTGTCCTATTTGAACAGCACCCTGTGAAATTAGCCATTCAGTGCCAGGTTATGCATTTATATTAATTATTATATATTTTATGAAAGTGTATGATAGTTATATCAATAAATAAAACCTATTAGATTGATGAAAACAACAAGTCCACCTATTCATCACTGAGGTAAGCAGGAATATCTCTATATTAAACCAGATTTAAGCCTCTCATCCGAAGGGAAATTTGCCTATTAAAGTTGTAGAAAGCTTCTAGCTTTCACAGTTGACACCTTCAAAAAAAAATCACAAGACACTGTTTTAAGATAAATATTTAGGCAACCACAGTCTGTGGTGTTATTAGCGAGTGGGAGAAATGGACTTCAAAACCTTGACTTGCAAAGAGAGCTCAAAAATAACTTACAGAAAAAGGCCTTCCAGAGGTAGGTATATTCTGGGATTAGAAAGGAATATTTCTAGATTGTTTTTCAGATTTTTTAAAAAACTTGTAGCAAAACATATCTTTCAAGGGGAATTCTTGTTTTCTGATTACTTTCCTGAATGCTTTGTGGAACACTTTCATTATGTATCAGAAATGATACAATAAAAATGTCACCTAGAAATTATGATTTGGTTTAAAGTTTGTCAGGTTATTTCTAAGAGCATCAACAAACGGTGTAAGAACCACTACAAAGATCATTTTGTAATTAGGAGTGGTGTGCTTGTAGTGCTGATTAATTTCAGGCAATGATTTCTGAGTACACTAGGTATATAGCAGAGATTTTTAGTATAATTAGACTCTGAATGCCAAGGTTGTGATCAATAAGAATTAAAAGACCGTTTTCAAAAGCTATATTTATACAATCACTTTTTCTTTCCTTTAAATATCTCAAAGCCTAAGCCATAAAAATTGTCAGGATTCTATGCTAGTAACATCAAAAACACTAGCTCTTTTCTTGCTCTATATAATAGTTACCTAATCTTTTAATTTTCCATGTAAAATAAAGTTTGTTGGTATTTAGTTGATTTGTATTTAGTTTAGCAGGTGCCAATTAAATTAATAATCAACCAAATGACATTCTAGATTTGCTTTGGATAGTAGTTCAATGCATTCTATTGATTTTTGTATTATTGGACTAGATGTTGTCATCATTATTACTGTGTGCCATGCTTCAGGCAGGATTTGAATTAACCAGTAGTATTTCAGTATAGGGAGTTTTTGTCTTTCAGCATGGAAATTGTATTATAGTTCAGCAATAAACTGCAATAAACTATTTTCTTTATACTTCTGGGGCATGTCTCTTCAAAAAAAAAACCAAAAAAAAACCAAAAAAAAACCAAAAAAAAAAAACCAAAAAAACCCCAAACCATTTTGTATTTAAAATATTCAAAACAAAATGCTTCCAAATGTAGCTTATTTATATACTAGATTTTTTTTGGGTTTTGTTATTTTGGTTAAGGCTCTCTACATTTTTCAGAATATAATAATAACAACAATAGTAATGTGATGTTACCTAGCATTTTAGTGGGAGGGCTGAGATGAGACAGTTGTTCTGTGGATTAACCTTATTCTCTCTACAATAAAAGAAGCACATACTATTCGCAGTTAAGTCAGTTGAAGGAAAATATCCTGCACCAGAGAGCCATGGGAACTCCTCTGCAAGGAAACTGGTCTTGGCATGGACATGGGTTACAATGGAGGAATCCTTAAGTATGTTCAAAACCTCTATAACTCCAAGAAATTGGACATCTTGTATTACATTTTACGTACCTGTGATTCCCTCGGGAAGGAGTCTTTTCTTGCAGGAGTGACAGAATTTGAGAATAGTGCAGACTTCTCTCTATTTTCTGTCCCAAAAAATGTATTTGTTTCTGTTGAAACTAGCTCTCCTTATGAGAATGTAGGAATTTTTGTAGGCGTACTGCAGTCTTAAACTTTATAACTATTAGGCAAAATTAAAGGCCACAGATACTCAGATCTGAACAGGGGTCTGTTCCATATCAGTCTGACTATTCTTATGACTAATGAAGTATTGTGAGTATGGAAGTGGTGTATCAGCTTCATCTGTTTTTGCAATGGGGTTCAGATTAGACTCAGCTCTTTCAAATGTTTACAAAGATTTTAGAAACAGATGGAAACTCAAAGCTAAAACTAGAATTTTTCACAGAGTTATGGAATGGCTGAGGTTAGAGTGACCTCTGGCAGTCACCTTTCCAAATGCCCTGCTCAAGCAGGGTCACTTACAGCATATTTCTAGAAGTGATAGTCATTAGTAAATTTTTGAGACACTGCGGGAAAAAAAACAAACAAACAAATTAAAAAATTACTTTCCAGACACAGCAAAAAAGGACGAGAAATGGAGGAAGGAAAAGGACTTTCTCATACTGTTGTGGAAAATATATTTACTTTGAAAGAGTATTCTCTGGTCAGGTAGCCATGCAAATGTAAACTGCAATGCAAAAACATGTGGAAATTAAGGGAATTTCCCTAAATTTAGGGAAGACATTCTAAACACAAGTCCAAAGAGGTACTGATATCGAAAGACCTGCTTTTCAAAATGGAGTAAAATACGTAATTAAAGTAATAACATGTAGTCCCTTTTGAGGACTTTTTCCAAACTTTGCTTAATTTGAATTTCACATAGCTGACATCTTGTTTTGACAATTCATCTGATTATATCAATATGACACATTATGCAATAATAGCGAAACATGATGTATTTCAGCACAATGAGTCATCCTGATGGCATGTCAGATCCAACATATTCCAAATCAAAGTTCCTTAAATCATGATGATTGAAATCTCTGTTTAAAAGCGCTTTCCCTGCTCAGATTATTTCTTATTGCTTCTGTTAGGTTAAACTGGGTTTTTTACAGCCTGGCTCTCTTGACTCAGTTAACTTTCACTTTAAGTCAACACGTAAGAGAAAACAGAGATGAGCAAAACCTCGGGGGTAAAATGGAGAACAAAACAACCTTTCTTTTCTTGTACTTTTGGCCAGGTTTGAAAATAACACAGCTAGAGGCTTGAAGTAAATTTCATTCCAATCGAGTTCCTACAACTCTCTTAATAATCAAGGTATTCTGCCCTTAAAAGCTGGGGCCAAGCAAAAGAATCTGGGGACATTTAATGAGTAAATCTTATATTGCAAACTTTACGCAAAAATCTCATTATTGAGTCATGTCAAGAATTCCTGAAATAAAGTTTCATTTTTCTCTTACTCCAAAAAGGCAGAGCTGAAGACAAAACATACTTTTATTGCTACATAGTAATAAAAAGTAATAAATAATTTTTTAAAGAGAAAATATTTATTCTCTTTCCAGTTTTGTTACCTGAAGAAAAATTCCTGAGCTTTTTCTGATTTTTTTTTTTTTTTTGGTGTGCTAGAATACTTGGGCATCAATTTAGTAAAATAATTACTTGATATCATTTTCTCCTTGTTCATATGAGGGGACATATGGATTGTTTTCTTCCTCCTTTATTTGCCACTATCGCTAAAAAAATACAGGAGGCAAGCTATTTATGGGAGGTGATAAATTTCCTCAGATACAAGAGTTCTGTTGAAGTCTGGATGGTTCATTCAGTTTGATGATTAGTCTACTTGCTGAAGTAGCTTAGGAAGGCCTCTGTTTGGTGTCAGTGTCTTTCCTTGCTTCTTTGAGAAGGAATTTGTGACCTAGTTGTGGAAATGTTTAGAAAAAAGTTGCTTGAAGGGTTACATACCTTATTAGCTGCTTTTCCACTGCTGAACATTACTACCCTTAATCCTAATGGAAGTTATATACACACCTTAGCAGACAAGTGGGTCACCCTGCTGAGTGGATTTCAGGCTCCTCAGAAAGTGATACAACAGCAAAACCATTGAATTAACCAAAATAACTGCCAATGATCATAATAGGCCCTGGCACTGGGTGGAAAGGGCAGGAATCCTGGCAAGTTCTCAGTTTTCTCTGCTTCTTCAGCAGATAGTCTGTCTTTTCCCGAGACAATGCTCTACAGTGAGAGGAACCTCCTGTCCACTGCCAGGCTTCAACTAAATATTAATTGGGAACTTAATGAAAAATACAACACTGAGTCTGTGAACTCTCTAATTTGAAATCTTGCTCTCTGTGTGCAGCAGAGGGGAGGGAAAAGCAAGTAAAAAGGAGGACAGTGAATGCTGAATGTGAGATTATTTCTTCGCAAAATATATTTCTGAATGTGCACGGGAACCCACTGAAATGCAAGCTAACAAACACTGCTGAAATTCCTACTATAGGTGTTCACTTTTTTGTATAGGTTATGAACTTAAATGATGCACAGAAGCCTCACTTTCCCTTATATAAGGAGATAAACCTGCTGGGTAGCATCTTTACCCCTAAAATTGCATGCATAATTAGTTAAAATCCAAGCCCCTCCAGAACAATAAACCATCTGAAAAAGTTAAATTGATTAGAATACTTTTTTCTTGCTTCAGTAAACCAGTGTATTTTTGAGTACAACTGCTGGCAGAAATAAAGCATATTTTTCATTATTATCCATTGGATAAGTGACAATATTCCTGTCTGATTTTATTATATGAAAAAATAACCCAGAAAAAAATCTAGACAGCACATATTAAAGTAAGATGTGTGTAAGTACCTTACACTTTGACAGGATGATCAAATAATATTCATTACAGATATACACAAAATATATCTGTAAAGGCTATTAGACATATGAATAATTATAACTCTCTTGGAAACAATGCAGTGTTTGATTTATTGTATCTTCTGTAAATTTTAATATGTTAGCTGTTTCTGTACATGTACTTTGTGACTCAAATTTTGGGGCAGATCTTTTCTCCTTTGCTTGCAACTGGGATTTCAGGATACATTTTCCTTTTCTTTGTATTGCTGGAGTTCAGATTTCTGTGGGGGCAGGAGCACGTTCTCTGATTATTATTATTTTTTTTTAATATTACATTTTTACATGGCTATATTTGCTAGCCAACAGCTATATTTCAGTTTATCACCAGACTTCCTTGCAAATGGAAGCACTTTATAAAACAAGTGAAATCACAATACCCAATCATTCAGAAATATTGGACTACTTCAAATTTTTATAAGCTCTTAAATTTTGAGGTGATCAGGGTTCTGAGCTTGCATTGCACAGAATAATTTAAAATTATTGGAGCACTTCACATATTTTTAAAACCACTTCAGCTAGGAAATGATGGGGTTCCAGAAATATGTGGCCTATAAGGGTATAAAATTATCAGAGAGCTTAAGTGTTTCATTGTGAAAGTTCCTTGCTTGCACATTGCAAAGCAATTGAAAATTACTGGAGTGCTTCAAGTGGTTCATGTTTTTAGGATTTTAAGTCTCTCCTGGTCAAATACTCTTTAAAATTGTTAATGTTTCCAATATTTTTAGTTTTTGAGTATGCACCTGTTATCCTGCTTTTCCTTATTTTGGGTTTTTCCTCTGCAGTTTTTTTTTTTTTTTAAGTCCAAATATTTGTCTTTCAGAGGTCTCAAGAATTAACTAAATCTTGAAATCCTTTAGTTACCAACACAGAGGAGATTTGATGAACTTAACTGTACTATTGCTTGTGGAGAAAACAATTTAAGGAATAATTTTTATTGATGTCAGTATCCAAAGCTGAAACCTGAAGTTTTGCCTATATATTTTATTTTTCATAAAGCGTTTTCCATAGGTAGCTTATTTAATTTAAAATTTTATAATGTGTACCTCTTTAGGTTCAGATTTTAGTTAATTTAAATTTACTCCATATTGCTTCTAATGTTACCATTTAAAAAAAAATACCTTTAAAACATTAGGGTTTTTCTTTGTGCCCTTCTTTTTCCTCCAGTCCTTTCCATCTTCAATACACCCTTTGCACAAACCACTGGTATGTCATAATTCATTCTCTCACAGCTCATTCTCAGTACTATGTTTTGGTAGAACTCACAGTGGGTAGAATTTTGAGCTGGATTTATCATCCACACAAGAGAATCATAATAGTTCTATATTTTAAGAAGGGAAGAAAAAAGCCCTATAAAGTGCATCATTCTGCAATGCATTGTTTCTGTACATTGAATTTATGACTGTAAGAAGGAAATCACTTGTGTTATACAGGTATTCTATTGTGTGCGTTTAAAAATTTAATTCAGTCCCTACTGTGCTATTCGTTTTACTTAACTGTTTTCATGAACTTTGCTTATTTCAGGTCTATATTTCCTTACCTTATCTCTATTATGAACTGTTTGCTTCAACCATTTTCCTTTTCCAAAAGTGAAAAGAGTGTAAAGGGAAGAATCTAAGTGCAGTCCTTTTTTTTTTTTTTTAATGTCTAGGTATTGTTACATCGCAAATTGTTTGAACTAAAAAGGATGTGTTAATTTTTATCTTCATGTTTCATGTATGATTTATATTAGTAATAAGTACTGTTTTCTGAAAAATGAAATGCTTTCTTTAGAGAGGATTTAGAAATGTTCGTGAAACAGGATGAAATTTTCTTTTACTAGAATAGTATAACCACAGACTTAAGACAAAGCAACTACACAATACTTGCAATAATAAGATTAGTTTTTCTGATGAACAGAATGGAAGTACTACATTGTTTGACATAATATTGCATTCATTTTCATGTTACTGTTTTCACTGCTAAGATACCTAGAGCAGGCATGATTCCTAGGAACTGAATTTGAATTGACAGTTTGTAAACTTTATTTATAATGTTTTTTATCATTCCTTTGTGAGAATTTTAAACTGTGAGCTGTCAAAAAGTGCTTACAATGTAAAAAAAAAATTGATAATAAATAATTATCATCTTATATATGTTCTGTGATTGCTGTCATGAATAGTGTCCTCCAAATATTTATGACACATAGAAAATTGTAATAAATTAGTTTTGTCTTAGAAAATCACGTTAATATTGGCTACAGATATATCCTTATCAATAGCCTATGTTAAAACAATGGTTTTGCAGTTTTCCAGAATGAAATGGCTATTACAGGTACAATTGCTGGAATAAAGAAAATAGATATCTGTAGGGATTTAAATGATTGAAATCTGTAAACATTAGTATAGAGATTGTTTACAGTGTTAGCATTTACCACAGACTGAATTTTCTGTGTGTTACAATAAATCACGTCTTACTGGGTGAATACCTGGCCTCTATTTTTCAAGTCAGTATTTTCAAGTATTGAATGTGATCACAAGGTAAAAAGATGTTTGTACCTGTAGTTCATTTTAATCAAATTGATCTTAGAAAAGCAAAAAAGGAAGCCTTCAGTAGGCACAAAAATCTCTTCCCTGACATTTCTCTCACAGTTTTTGGTGACAGTAGGGAAGAATGTCTCTGAGTCTTGGGAGAGGTACTTTGGGGAAAAATTGAAAAAACTGCCTAGAAAGCGATGATAAAAGATACTGTACGACTGTTGCCTTTTCATAGCAGATATGCACTGACACAAGAAACTGCTGTTTGAAGGCAACAGACGTTTAGATTTGCTTGGACTGAGTGTGTGCTGCATAAGTGTTAATGCTGTGCCATGGGCAACAAGGTCAGAAGAGTGAGCATCTACCAAAGGTGTCCAAAACGGCCATCAAAGTAACATGGAAGAACTACTGAGTTGAGCCTGGCTAAATTCTCATTGCAGAAACTGGAAGACGGTTTAGTCCCCTCCCTCTTTAAAAACAAACAAAAAAATCTCTATCTAAGGATTTACTGCTCTCTGCCATCAAAGTAAGGATACTTCCCAAGGTAGACTTTTGATCTTGGTGAGGATGACCATCTCCAGGCGGCATTAAGCAGCAAAATGAATAGTGCATAATCAGTGCCTAAGGCTGTTCCTTATAACTTACTAATAAGTTTAGGCATCTCATAAATTTGCTGCTGAAAACAATCTCAATATGTAGGCTTCTCTTTCTTTAATTTTCATATACATACCAAAGTGTTTAGATAGTGTGACCTAATTATTAGTTGCACTTTTGCCGTCCTTCTCTTATGCAGGTAGTTTTAGAACTTCTCAGAAGGTCTGAAACAATATTTCTAGGGAAAAAAAAAAAAAAAAGAAATGATTTAATTAATACAGTCCACATGACCTGCTTTTTAGAAAGGGGGAAATACAGCTTTTCACCTAACCGGGACATATGCTTACTGTGGCTGATGTGTAAAATGGTTTATGAGAACTTTATTTACAAATACTCATAAATTCTTCTGGTAGAGGCACCATATGTATGCTGAGATCTTCCATTTGTGGGGTTTGGATTTTATTTCTTTCTTATTTCTATCCAAAAATCGGTCACAGGTCTGATTTTTTTTTTCCTCAGATACCTTTATAATGGTTATTCCTTCATATGGTAACTGAGGGACTTTGAACAAGGGGATTTGACTGTTTTAGCACTTCAACTAGAGGGTGATGAACCGTTATGTATTGAGAACCTCCTAGAGAAAGGGAATAAAGAGACATCTTACAACAGCAAAAATATTGTTTCCTTTACCTTCTGTTGCAAATTCAATTAATTTGCCAACTGAACACAATCATGAAAAACCAAGGTGCGAGAAATAGAAGTGTCTGTTAAAAGGGGAGCTTATGACAAAATTACAGGGTTCAGAAATGTTGATGGCTTTCCCACATCTTACTGGATTCCTGAAGCACTTATTTCATGGCTAAACACAGATGACTTCTGCAGCCCTCCCGTTCTTGCTGGGCAGTGCTTTTTTGTCATGACACCTGTGAAATCGTACAAAACCAAAACAACTAAAAGCTCACAATGGTTTTAGTATTTATTTCCTATTGTGTTTGATTTTGGATACTGAAGTCAGACCTGAGTGCTTTTTTCACAAATTAATGGGTTTATTTACTTCTGAACATAATACATGAAGGAGCAGATGCATTTCCCAAAACAAGTTCCTATATGCATCTTCCCAAAGTCTGAATTCTCACAAGTTGTGATTGGTCAAAAACAGCCGTTCTAAATCCCTCATCACGCAGAAAAGTTCACAAAAATTCTTGAAATCTTGATTTTCTCTGAGAAATAAAGAGCCATAACATTTTAATATTGTGAATTTTAGAGAGGGTACATATTCAAGTGGCCTAAACTTCTAATAACTTACAAAATTCCCTAAGGACGGACAAGTAAATATATTAGTCGAAGTCAGAGTCTGTAGGTAGTGAGTAGTGATAAATTTGGTAAAAACTAGACCTGTAACTTCTGGAAATTATGTTGGCTAGTAAGTATGATTGGCACTTGGTTCACTTTCTGAATGGTAGATAAAATGTCGTAAAGATGGAACTTTTTAATAAAAATTTAACTTGTAAATACTGCAATCTGTAGTAACGCTGTTTTAATATCCCAAATTCATTATAAATTTTAGTTCTATTAATTTAATTTTTTTTTCATTCTCACATGTTTTCCAATACACAGTTATTTTTATAGCATAATCAAAGTGGTGTTGTAGGAAATCAAAAGTGAATTTATATGTTAGTCCCTTTTTTAATCCCAATGTGTCATGGTTAAAACATTATAGAAAAAGCCTTTTAGAGCCATCAGAAAATGGCAAAAATACTGGATATTAAGAAAATGTTCCCGAACAAATCTTAATACACACACTTATATTAATCAGTATATTTTTTGTAACATTGATATGATTAATAATATATTGTATTTTAACAGGATTTGGTATGTGTGAAAAGGAAAAAGATACTTGAATTAAACCAGGCCTTTTTTATTTTTTGGGAAATAAAAAATCTGCTCCTTTTACTGGTGTTTAACATATAGGAAAATGCAAATCTTACACAGTGCAAACTTCTACATGTGTATGCAATTAAAACAAAAAAGAATTTAAGAATCATATCTTAAAAATGTGTCTCTGTGGAAGGTTGTCACTGTTAAATTTAAGAAAGGATGGACCCTTTACTTCCCTACAGAGTACATGTGTGTACCACAAATTAGTCTGATAACCAATGCTAATAATTTTAGTCCTTGAGAGAGTGTTAAAGTTTGGTCTGGAAGTTTAAAAGCATTGTTGGGTTAGTTGGTTCAGTGTTTTAAGTACTTAGTTAGAGAATACCTTTTATTCTTATTGCAAATGGGAGAGAAATTGACCTCTTCCTGCTAATTCCCTATATAACTTAAACTGTCAGAGGAATAAAATGGTTGCTATGCTAAAGGAAATAAATCTTACAGAACTGATTACTTTTCTTTGTGGTTTCTGTTTGGTTGGTTTTTGCTTTTGTTTTTGCTTGATTTGGGGTTTGGCATTTTGGTACAGTGTTTTGGTGTTTTTTTTTTTTTTCAATTTCCCTGGGTTTGGGGGGTGGTTGTTTTTTTTTCCTTTGAAATATATGACAGCTTTTTCTTTCCCAAACCTTCAGTAAATGTGATCAGGTGTTTGGACTGTAAGGAAGGAAAGATAAAAGACAATTTTTAATGTTCTTTCAATCTAGTTCTTACATGAATTCCTATAAAAATTTGGTTTATTCAGTGATTCTCAGTCAGTTACTCCCCTACTTTTCATGCGTCCAAATCAACACAGTACTGGATTAACCCTTGTGAGCTTGAGTTGAACTGGATTAACCCTTGTGAGCTTCAGTTGGAGGAGAAGGCCAGAGAAACATCAGGTCTTATCTCCCATGTGGCAGCTCCAGGAGTTGTTCAAGCAATCCACTCACATTTTTTCATGTGCCACAATATTGCTGTCTTGTGACTTAGGGGTGAAAGGGGTGCAGCTGGTGTGTGAAGGGTTGGGTAACACTTCCAAGGAGAAAAACTCACAAATGAGTTTAAAAGGCTGCATTATGTGCCCATCCCACACTGAACACTACTGTGTACCTAATTCTGTCCATGGCATCCAGCTGCACCTGCACATAGCTGAGCTGTGTAGTGCTGACAGTGCTGGTAAGACTCGGAAATACTGGGGATTTTGAGTTTGTTATATTTACACATGAGATTCTGGTACCAGCTGCAACCCTGTGGGACCCTACTTGGAACACAGCCAAATTGGTGAAAAAAAAAAATTATTTGGCTCTTATTTAAAAGGCTGAGCCAAGTGGCCTTTCCTTGATTATTCACTCTATGACATTGCTGTTACTGCTTCTGTTTAGGGTAAAAATAAAACACTAGTCTTTTGCCCAGAACAACCTGTAAATCCTGAGATAGTGGAAGATACACAGAACTTGTCAGCTGGCCTTTAAACTGTGAGGCTGATGGACAGCTGCTGTGGTTGGCTCTTCCCACAGGAATACCAAACTGAACTTGCATCCGATGGTTGCCCTTATAAATCCTATTGCTTTGCCTGAACATCTGCTCCAAGAAGTGGGAACTGGTCCTAACCATGAAGCCAAAATTCTTCTAAGACCATTCTCTGGTTCAAATAATCCAGTTATTTTCCTACTCTGATGATACAAACTTAAAATGACTCCATGTTTTACTCTTTGATTTAAATCAGTTTATTCTCAGAACTGATGCTTTTTATTAGATGACTCATTAGGCTTAGTTCTTCCTTTTGCATTCATCTTTGCAAAGCATAAGTCATAGTAAATACCATGTCTGGTGAAGATGAGGCCACTGGCTTGCCTTTAACAAAATTTTGAGAGAGTTGTTTATTTTACGTGTTTATCTAAAATGTCAGTCTCTTTGCAGTCAGGGAGTCACTTACAGCTTCTAAGTTGCTTCTCACCTTCTTTTACTCTGAGTTCTGCCTGTGTCCTCCCCATTCCTGCATCTCTAGGGCCATCTGCAGGACATAGGTCAAGCTGAACCTGCAGATAACAGTACCTTCATCTTCTCCATGGGGCCTTCCTTTCAGGAGTTCTTTTCATCTCACAGCAGGCAGTGACTACTTAGATGGGGTCTCTTTGAAATCAGATCTACTTTAATTATATATTAATAGATGAAAACCTGCATTAACTCTTGCCCCTTTCCAAAAATATCTGGTCTCGCATTCCCCAGATTTTTTTTTTTTTAATTCAATTTTCCTTCATGAAGTACTATACTGATAACTTGATCAGAAGTGCTGGAAGGTGAAGTGATTTAAAGTGGGACAGGTGCTTTTATCCACATGGTCTGTTGTGTAAACACCAATGGTGTAAGTCCATAAGTTCATGAGACATGTTATTTGTTTTTGTTTTTTTTTTTCCATGTTGTGGCTGTTTAGCTTAGTGTGGACAATGTTTGTCCAGTGGAGATTATATGGCCACTGGGTGAGAATATCCACCAGAGAGGTGGGTCCATACTCCATGTCTTTTGGGGTTTTGTTGTAGTTGGTGTTTTGTTTAGTTTGGTTTTGTTGTTTTTGTTTGTTTTTTTTTTCTATAAGCACCTCAGTAATTAAGAAGAGTTACACTTTTTATGGTTGCACTTCTGTGACTTTTGATGGTTTTCTAGCTCCTATGAATGGACAGCAGGGGTTTGCAACCCTGTTCTGGGAGACACATTAGTCACCTCATAAATTGGCTGGCTGGGAGGAAACCCATTGGTGTTCACACCAAAGTGAACAGGGTGAAGGATGTTCTCTGGGCATTGAATGCAGGTGAGATGGCCAGTGGGAAGGTCCAGTGCAGCTCAGCCATATTCCTTCCTGAAAGCCCATGGCTTAGAGGACTTCAGAGCAAATTTGACCCTTTCATTGCTAGACTGGTTCCTGGGGTCTGCTTTCCGCTTTTCAGTCTGCTTTCTGCTTTTCAGCTCAGAGCAAATTTCAGCAGTCTGGGTCTGGAGGAGTCAGGTCCTGCCTGCTACCACTGTGAGGAAGTGCAGGTGACCTGTCAGCTCCCGAGTTGCTTGGACCCCTGTCCGGAGAAGTGACAGGGTCGGGGTCAGGCTGGCAACTGTCTGTTTCAAAAAGGCAGCTTTAAGCTTAACCTTGTTAAGGAGTCTTCTGGGATTTGCATCTGCTCTTTAAAGCCTATGGAATCCCAATTTTGGCTTTCATGAAGATGTTTCCCTCTGGCCCAAAAGCCAGTACTGCCAGTAAGAAGTACTGCAAGGCTTCACCAGTCAGAAACTTCACTTATTTATTTGTAACTTTTGTATTTACTGCTGAGTGGCTTCTTAGTTTTATTTGAAAAGGAAATTGACTTCTCTCTCTCTTTGTCATTGCCTTGTTAACAAGGAGGAGGAAAAGCTGCCTAATCTCGACATTATGAGAGTTGTTAGAATTGATCCCAAGTGAACTCTGGAGAGCAGAAAGTCAGATCACCTCTTTGTTTTGTTCCAGGGGGTTACCAAAAGGGAATGACAGCCTTCAAGGGACCTATTTTCCACTAGCTGAAAGACTGCATTAAGCAAGCATGTTTAGTGAAGGGTAAAGAGAGTACCAGTGGGAACAAAATGCATGCACCACCATAGCAGGCACGGGCCTCAGAGCAGAGGAAGCAGATGTCTGCTGTGCACAGCTCTCTAAAGAGGCCATGTGGGCCTTTCTGGGCAATTCAGCGTTGCAGACTGGATCCTCTGCAACATCCTCTGGGGTTCTTGCTGGAGAATGGCTACAGGCAGCCTCTTCCAACCTCTCCTTACCTACCAGGCAGAAGACGTAGTGCTTGTTGATTCAACTTGCTTGATGCAGGAGGTGTTGGGGAAGGGGGATTTCTGTTGTAATGATTAGGTTTCCCTATCCAAGCTTCTGTAGGAAGCATCTGAAAAATTTTGCTGTACTGTTTTTTGGGTGAGTTCTTAACATTTTTTCATTCCTGTTTGTTTAAATATGGCCAATAAAAATATTCCTTTTAGTATTAGTATATTTCCCAGTGCCATAGAGAAATATTTTACTGATCTCTAAGTTATCCTTTCCTTTTCTGAGATTTGTCCCTTGTATATAAACAAAATACTTTGAGTAGGTTCGTTCCCTTCTGCAGGAGAGATGCCACATTTCCATGCCAACAAGAATTCAGCATGCATGGTTAGAGGAGCGGGTAGTACAATATAAGATGCAAAACTGGAATATCATAATTTTCACTGCTACAAAGAGAACTGCAATAAGGCTACTTTGGGTCAGTGCTATAGACCAGAAAATAATTGAAACCCCTGTATTTGTTCCAGACCAATATATAATGTATTTGTTTCAATACTGTAGTTTCAAGACTAGGAAAGTTGATCTCATATACTTGAACTCTTAGAAAATTAAAAAAAGGCAAGTGTTTCCTATGAGATTTAGTATCCTGATGAGATGTGCCAGCAGTGAACCTCGTGCCCTACCTTGTTTACCTGCATCCTTGCCAGGTACACCCAGAGGGGCCTGCCTGCAAAAGGACATACTACAACTCCCAGGAGTCACTACAGCCTGAATGAATTTTACTTCTTAAGACAGACAAGGAAAAACTACCTTTTTTCCCTCAGTGCCTAAATTCTAAGGGCAAACAGAAACTCATGCTGTTGGTATTTTGTCTTTACCAGACAATATGTTAGTCAGGCTAACCAGTGTGCTTGGCTCTTTGAGGTTACTTGCAGCCATAGGGAGAGTTTTTCTGGGACAGGATCATAAGGCTTTCACTCTTTCCTGCTTTTTCTTAAGATTATATTGAACAAGCCCTTGGCATGGTGTTGTCTGAATCTACAGGAATAGGTGGTGTGGAAATACGAAGAGAGAGTGGTGCTGGAAGTTGAGCCAGTTATTTCTTCAGAGAGGCATTTAGGGACTGCTTCGAAACTTGTTGGTGAATCAGATTTCTGATTGATTCTGTGGGTTGCATCTTCAAGTAAAAACAGGGAGTATTGAGGTTGTTATTCCATAAGGCTTTCAAATGACTGCTGAGAGATCCAAGTCTGACCTGCTTTCCACTGATTTAGCTTTTTTTTTGCTCTGTCCTTAGTTATGAGGGAGACTAGTCCACTAAAAAGGGTGATGTAGGAAACAGAAGTTTCCATTTGGCAGAACAAGAGTGCCTAATGCTGAGAACAACAGATCTTTTATATAAAGAGGTTATTTTCAGTGATCTCTAAAGTTTAGTCCTCTTTTTTTTCTGTTTTTTTCCTTTTCTCTCTTGTAACAAAGTCAGGTAGTTTATCCTACTCAAGGAAATATCATTGGGAAGCTATGGAAAGCAGCAGGAAAGAGTTGATAAGACTGATTATTTTTAAAAAAATTACACATAAATTTCTTTCAAATTCTAAGCATCTGTTACTATCACAGTTGTTTAAAAGTGTTGTTCCTAAACATCAACATCTGTTTAACACAATCTATAACCACTTTTTCTGCCAAATGGTTAAAAATAATTATGGGCTGCTTAAATAGTTAAAACATTTTTTTTAAAGCAACCAGTAGGCCTTTTTTCAGGTACAGCCAGTATCTACAACAAAGAGAATACTGTGAAGGGGAACTTATTCTAAGACAGGATTTTTATCATGTTGGGACATTTCTTACCAGCATTATTTAAAAGCTTTTTTAAAAAATCCTCTCTCACACCTTTGTTCTTTCTGTGCCAGGAAATGTTGCTACATATTTAATACCATATTTTAAATGTTTCATATGTTTATGACATGAAATACATGTACAATATAATCAAGGCTCTTCAAATTCTGCTGTACTTATTTCACTCCACACAGCAGCTTGAGAGTTTGTGTGAGGAAATGCTTCTGACCACAATTGCTGTAAATTGAGAAATACATTTTATAACTATTTTTTTATAGTTTTCATCTCTTGCCATTACACAATAAAGTCAAAATGTGGGGCTGCTGGGAAGAATGCTGCTTCTTGTACTCTCTCTCTTAAAATTATTCTGTTTATTCTGAAGGTTTTGTACCTAACTCTTAATAAGTCTGCTTGAATTCGGGGAAAGTATAAAATAGGGACAGAGTGAGAGCAGGTTTGCTCATCATCCTAAACTGGATCAGTAACATTGTATATCTCTCAAAGAAACCACTAAAATTTACCCTGGTGGTGACTTCTCACCACTAAGAGGAGACCCACACAAGAGCTCAGTTGAAGCCAAAAGGCTCTTCATTTCTCTCAAACAGGATTCATTTTCTAATTTTATTTTCATGAGTCTGATATGTATTTATGCACACAGTATTCTTAGGAATCTAGTTCCTGCAGGTAATAGAGATTAGAATTTTCTTTCGTCTCATAGCTCTTGGGCATGGGTAAGAGCAAAACAAAGATTTTTATTTTATTTTTCTTTTTGGTAGCAATTAAGTATTTTGTTGTAGTGTTTATGTGTAGTGGGAATATAGAAAGCTACCTGATGGAACACTTGATCTACTTTATGGCTTCTAAATTAAAATAATGCTGGTAGCTTTCCTTCATGGAGACTGATCTGTCCAAAAATATTTTTTGTCTGTTTTTTTGGGGTTTTATGGAGTTGGTTGGGTTGGTTTTTACTTGGGTTTTTTTTCAGTGACAGCTTTTAATAAAAAAATAATACTTTTTTTCTTTTGTTCTGACATTTCCTTAGATCATTCCTGGCAAACTGTAGAGTGCAAATTTCTGATCACCACGTTTACATGGATGTCCTGATCTATTCTGGCAATGGCTCAACTGCTCCCCTCTCTAAATAAGTGAATAATTGAACTTAAAACACCCAGGCCTGATGTAAGACAAAGTGACTTTGAGCAAACACTCAAATGTTTACTGGAATTTGTAGAGTATAACAAGGTAAAAATTAAGTTTTTAACAGGGATTTTGGGTCTGCTTTCTTTTTTGTTAGATGGTGTTGCAATTACTTATACTTCAGCTTGTGGTTTTCACCATAGCTGCAAGAATAGATTATTTTAAGTCTTCATAAATTAATGTAGCATACTTTCAAAACTGAACACTAACTTACTCTTCTTATAAGTGTCAATGTACTGTGTGGCATAATATAAAGACTGTAATATTTCAATTTCCATCCTATTCTCTTTCTGTTGTTGCTTGTTTGCTTTGGTTTTATCATATAAATACTTGTGTGCATACTGGTTTATTGTGTTGTTCTAAACACATGTGAATCTAATTACAAATGTGTTTAATTTGAATGTAGTGTTACAAGGTTTAATCATGTTCCAAGTCACTTTTAATGGTTACAAGAAAAGTATTTCTGGAATACATACTTCTCAGATTATAAGGATGTACTGTTCCCAGAAATAGTTGAGATTATTTAATTTATTAGCAAATAAATGTTGTGCAAATACTTTTGGATGGGATCCCAATGTTAATTAACAGAGAGTAAAGTCAAGAGGTTAAAAATTAAACTTGAATTCTATTAGGTTTTTTGGATTTTTTTAATACATTTTAGCAAATCATGTATCTTCCCATCCCAAAAAGCACACCCCAAGTATGCATATTGAATCCTTTGAGTTGCATGGAAATTATATTTTGTGTATATTAATTTCTTAGTACTAGTCTGGTAATAACAGTGTTTTGGCTTTTTTTCCAAAAACTTATAAAGGCTGGAAAAGTGCCAGTGAAGGAGTTATAGAAATGCGATGACTTCTGCCCTTTGTTGCAGCAGTGATACTGACAGTAATATTTTCCCATAGAACTTTTTCTCCCTATTTTGCATTTGGTGTTGAAGGACTGCTTGCTGGGATGACAAGTAGTTTGGGTCATCTAATTTACACATTTTTTGATATCTTTTTTGTATTTCTATATGATATAAAATATTTTATAGCTTATAGTGGTGAGAATTCTTGAACAGATAATTTTATCCAGGTCATCAAAAATTATATGATGGCCTAATACAACCACCATTGTTTTTTGTACTGAAAGCAGGTAGAATCTGTGAAAAAAAAAAGCCACTTTGATGTGCGAATAAAAATTTAGGTGCAAAAATACATTCTGATTACTTTGATGTTGTGTGTTTTTTTTGTAGTTTGGACTGAAACAGATATTGAACAGTCTATATATTTTTAATTGCTAATTATTTTGCTTCCATGTGAAAGTCCTGAAGAGACATAGGAAACTATTTCTTCCCATCAAAGTATTTTTTACTATATTAAACCATTTCATATCCTCATCAGCTGAAGGAAATTTACTAAAACAATAGGAAGGTGTGAGCCAGTGAACCAAAGGAAAAAAAACAAACCATTAACATCTGAATAATTGCAGCTAGTAGCAAATGTAAAACTGATTCTGGTTTGTGATGTTTTCAGTTTCTTACATGTGATTCCATTGGCATGTCACTTCCATCACAGTGCTCTTATGTAGTGTGATTCAACATCGTTTCCATTCAGTGTTTCATTGTTTGTTGTGTGGAATTTATTTAGCTGTTCATGCTGCTGTCTGATTTTCTGTGTTTCCTTTCAAGTGATTCCTTCCCTTTTCTTACATGAGGTGGATTTGCAAGTCATTCTTTACCTGTGTAGGCTACAACTTGGCTGAAATGCTTGATGTTGACATTCTGCTTTTTTCCTCTGTCAGCTTCCTCTTGCTTCTGCTGGAGCAATAGTGGGAGCCAAAGTTACATTTGAATGTGTAAGCAGGTAAGTATCTATTCCACAAACAGACTGTGTCATACATTCTTCTAAGATATTCATTCCATACGTTGTTTTCATGGTAATTTTTACAGTTTGGGATTTTATATGCTTGCCATTTTGCAAACTATTACAATCACTGACTTCTGTTGAATTCTCAGACTAGTTGCTCTGTGCCAGTTTCCCATCTGTGACAGTGGCCCGTAGCAAATACTTGACAAATAAAAGAGAAAGGGTGATTATGGAGGCAGTATTTTTCTAGTTACAGCACTTCGTCCCTTTGGGATCTTCTGGGTCAGCCTTTGAATCCTAGCCAGTGTTTATACTTTTGGACAAGTCCCCTTTTCTATAAATTAGTATTTTTTTTAGCCCATTTAATATATCTGCCTTTAAAAAATTTTGAGGCACTGATTTTTGCCTTTTAAAGACACGTTGCATTAAAAAAATTGTTTGATTTAAATCTCTTTTCTTCTATTTTTCATCAGCTATTTTCTCATTCTTTTAGTATGAGACTTAATTGCTCCCTATATACTTTCTCAAAACAGGCCTTCCTCAAATTTTGTCTCAGATCTGTTTTCCCAAATTAATTTTACTTTTATAAAGGCTGTTTCTTCATTTTGAGACATCTTATTTTTCCCCTTTTCTATTTGTACTTTCTCATTTTCAAGATTAAATTATAAATATTATGCAATCAATAAGAAACAAAGGAATTCAATGGCAGTTTTTATAACAAAGTTGTAAAAATGCTTTTGTAGTTTTCTATTATGGAGAATTTATCTCTGATTGTAATGTCATTTTTAGCTTAAACTGCCCACTATATCCTTATTTAGTGAATTACCTCTGGCCATTACCACATTCTTTCAACATATACTGCTTGTCAGGTCAGGCATCAAAGTCCCTCCAAGACACCTCTGCATGCAGAGCACCTCTGAAGTTTTTTCTTTGTAGGTGATCTTCTTCCAATTTTGTTTACCTCTACTCTTCGTGGTAGGATGTAATCTAAACAAACTGAAGGAAAGAAAGAAAAAAAAGCAACAGGTCTGATTTTTGTTTCATTCAGCACATGTGGATCTTGAACTGTAAATAACTAGTGCTGTACTTCAGCTCTTCTGTAAAACAAGTATTAAGGATAGCTTTGTAAATATTAATGATCAACATTGGTTTTCAGATTTGTTGTTATGGATATTCAACTTTTTGTTTGTGAGTTTGATACAGAACTTGGAAGAGAGCTGTGTTTAAATGTCTAAGATTTATTGAAAACTGTGATTTACAGCATCTAAACAGCTGGCCTGGGTTTGGAAATGTTTCTGTAAATAAAAGACAAGTTGATGAGAGCACAGATTTTTTTTCCCTCTTCCCTTAATTGTCATAAATATTGATTTTAGATGCATTCACTCTGATGTATTTTGCATTGTTATTGACATGACAATGTTACCTGTGATACATTTATTTTTCCATATCAGAAACAGTAGTGAGAACAGTGTTTCCCCTACACTATTAAAAAAACTACTGTGAGTTTTTTAGTTTTTTTTTTTCAATGTACTTTGAATACACAACTTTTAAATGGCAGAACACAATGAAGTATTTTTATAGAGCTGTTCAGAAGCAAGAGTGGCTGTTTGTAATTGTTCACACCAAGGCATTTGGCCTTGCAATATCATTGCTTACCACTGTCATAGAAAACATTAGATATGATTAGCTGCAGGTATCCATGCCAGATGATATCCTAGTAAAGTCCTTTATATATTTCATCTTATAATTGTATTTGCAAGTTAATGTTTGAAGTGTCAGTCTTTGTAAAATTAGCTCATCTTGTTATGATTTAGAGCTTTGATGTGAGTGAAAGGCTTCAATTGCAATGCACAGTCACATCTGAGAGTAAACTGCATAGACAAAGAGCCTTACAAGACTAGTAAATCAAATACTCTGAACTGTCTATGTGGATTACGAGGTACTATTTGCATAACTTTGAAGTATTTATACTGATGAAATTACAATAATTAAAATCATTGCTGTGTCAATTGCTAGATGCCACAAGGCATAGCAATTACTAGCATGCAAATCAGACTTTGTGTAAGCATTTTAAAGAATAATTACCTTATTTGATTCAGATGTGCCTGAAAGGCATTAAGAATCATTTGAGCTATTTTGCCTTCAACAATTTTTAGGTCTCAGATAATATTGTTTTTATTATTGTTGTTGATGATAATACCTTTGTGTGGGCATATGTCTGTATGTTTCTGGTTTAGGTTTAAAGGGAAACTTAGCGGTAGAACTTGCTGAAGCAGTTAGGAAGCATTTATTTTATATTAGCTTATTCCCATTCTTTGTCTACAAATTATTTTATTTTGCATAAGATCATATACAGGCATGCAAATTCTTAGGTTTTTGTAGTGGTTTTTTTTTTGGGTNTTTTTTTTGTTTTTGGATTTTTTTTCTGTTACAGCTTGTTGAGTCCTGTATCATGAGGGAAACAAATAATTTCTTAGAGAAAATAAATCTGTTATTTTTTTCTTTAGATTTCTAGTAGATGACTTGGGTTTCCACAGCATGATTTTGAAAAAGATATTCTGAAGAAAAATGGACTGTAAAGAGGTGATTATTCACATAATTTCAGGTGTATAATGTACTGCAGAAACGTAATGCCCATGAGAAAATTAATTAAGCCTACCCAAATTTCAGAGCCACTTCTCCTTACAAATTCTGTGTGGTGAAGATGCAGAGTTGCAGTGAACAGTAGAGGACATTTGACAGACACAAGTGGCAGAGAGTGAAGTGGGGGTCTCCTTCTGAGACTAGGGCCATACCACAGTGCAAAGTCACTTGAGAACCACTGCTAAATCATTCAGGCCTTGGGGTTAATCAGTGCCATGAGTTTTCCTAGAAAAGGTCCTGCCTGACAGTGCATATCCCAAAGTACAGGATATGGCCTGATATATAGCATTTTCAACATTAAAAATCAAGAGGTAAGGTCTTCTCCCTCCTGGCTTTGTTTTCCAAGTAGTTTCATTCCCCATGCACAGTACAATACTTGTTGCTGTTAAAGCCCCTAAATGTTTAGGTAATACTAGCTAAGAGTTTGGCATGTGTGCAGATGTATATGAGAGTTGTTTTATCAATTTATCAAATGAGACTGTTGTTTTATCAATTCTATTTTGAATTTTGCAAGGATTATGGGAAACAATCATTTCAAGGAATTAAATCCTCTGTATGAAGAAATACATACACAATGACAGGATTATATATGTTAACATAAATCATCTATAAAACATTAACCTTTCATCCCTGAGAAAAAAGGCACAAATAATTAGGGAAGGAAGAAAAGGTAAATCAGTATGAGATGAGCCTCAACACATGATGCCATTACAGTGGAGTGCTCAGGGACACTGAGTGCTATAAAGAATCCACCTTGGCTACTCCACCTCTGTCTTTGTGTAGGAGTGTTGTTTATTTTCTCAGTTTCCTTTCTTGCAAATTCAACTGTACTCCTCATTGCTCTGTTGTCAGTAAAATATACATTGTCTTCTCACATGAGAAGAGGTTTGTGATCCCTATGAACCTCCAGAGCTGTGTGAACTTTTTGGGGACAGCAACTTCTGAGCTCAGCTTCTGTAGTGTCAGCACAAAATAAGCTTCTGCATCCTGATGTCCTCACCTCTGTAAATTACCACACCTTCTGAATAGAAAGCAAAATGTTTATAGTTCATATTTATTAATTCAAATAACCTTATGTTCCTTGTCCACTTTTTGCGCCATGAATTTGTTGTTATTACAACCGCCCATCTTTAACTAAAGAACATCATAGTTCTGATCTAGTTTTGAGCAGGAAGACCTGGGTCTCAGCCTTATATGCTGTTCAAATATCACCCACTGTTTAGTGAGCCTAAGCTCAAACATGAAGACTCTGAAAAACTGACCCTTGTGAAGTAAGTGTCTGGTTCTAATGCTGGGAGCTACTCCCTGATAAAACATGTTTCATTTAATATTTCCTCACTTTTATTCCCCACTTCTTTTTTTGTGTGTTTTAATTCTGAAATTCAATATGGTATTTTTAAGGATATTTTTCTGCTTCAAATTTAAACTGCTTTTGTCTGGTTCTGGAGGCATCTTTTAATTTTGGTGTTTTTTCAAATATTTATACCTGAGTATACCCACATATGCCTATATATGTGCTACTCCATCCATTTTTTACAAAGGCAGTTCTTTCACCTTCCAGCTCCAGTTCCCTCCCATATGAGTCTAGTGCCATCATCATTCATCATGTTCACATAATGGGTTGGAAGAAGAGCTATACTTGCTCTCCTTAAATGAACTGCTACTGTTATTACAGAGGTGTGATTGCTGCTGATATAATGTATTGTAACCATCCAATGTGAAATGCATTTTGTGATGGCTAATAAGTACATTAACAGCCTTTATGTTTGCATTATTAGGATTTAGTTAGAAACCTACTCTTTTCGGAAGAGGCAATCACCTAAGCCAAATCATTTCCAGTCTGACCCTTATGTGCAAGGGCATGAGTATAACTCATCCTAGTTTTTCCTCTATCAGGATCATAAATGGTCATGCTTTAGCTGTCATTAACATAGCTTGAACTGGCTACAGAAAGAGGCCAGTATTGGCAGCATTTGTCACACTGCAGCTCAACAGTTTTCCTTATGTTTTTTTAATACAGGTTACTGTTCATCTGACCCACCACAGAATCAATGAAGACCATTGTAGTCTGCATCTCTGCATCCCTTTCCACTTCACTTCCTTATTGATTTTGCTGGAGATTTAAACAATTTTAAAAAATCTGCATCTTTTTTTGTGGAGTTTTGGACCTCTTCTCCTTCATTCCTCCTCCTTTGTTTATGTTCTGTTTCGTCCTCTTTGGGAAATTTCAGTGAACTTGTTGAATCCTCACAGAATGGGTTTTCATTTGGTTTGCTAATCAGGAGTGCTATTCTTCAGACAATTCAGGCTCTTTTTGATGCCTAAAAAGAAGTTATTGTGTATTGAGATACTTTGGAAATCTTGGTTCTTATTCATTATTTAGGTTTGTTTTTTTTTTTTTTTTTTCCAAATAATTAATTTTTATTGTGTTTTTCAAAAGGAAAAAGTACTAGAGTGAACAGTAATTCTTTACTTATTACTGATGAACATTATCTGTCATCCCAGTGTTTTTGAAATCTTTTATCGAGAGAAAACAAATTAGAAGGAAAACTGTGAAAATCAGTAGAGATTAAGTCCTTATACAGCCAATATACTCACTATCCATTTTTAGTGCACTTGATTTGCAGTGTTTGGTCCCACCTAAAAAGACTGGATGATCCAGTACAGTCATGAAACCTTAAAATACAAAAATGCTGTGTATGATTGTTCATTGATCCAGATGTCCCAACAAAGGCCTGCATGGGGTCTTGTGTTGCATTGGTGAGTGCTACACGTAGAGGCAGATCTTGGAGTCTAAGGGCAAGAATCTTTGTGTCTTACTGGAGTGATTTTAAGCTACGTTGTGGTGGAAGATGGAGGAGAGGAGAGAGAATAAGAATAGTTGTTGACCAACAGTGTGCTTTAAACAGTAGCTCCCTGAGAATGAAAAATAAGTGGAAGTACTTTGGATCTCAGATTTCATCATATGACAGTTTACTTTGATAGAATATATCTCACGTAGAGCAAATAATGACATCTGGTCAACCTCACAGCTAAAATTAATTGCAAGTGCTCTTTAAAGTTAGTAAATGTGGCAGGTGTGACAACACTAAATTTTTCACATTCTGCTTTCCACACAATAGAAATGATCAAGCAAATTATGAGAATGGGATGATTGAACCATAGACACATAAACCATTTGGTATGTTTTGAAATGCATTGATCTTGGAATTTGCTTTTGAAACTGACAAAATCTGTGGTTACTGTTCACTCTGATTTGAGGGAACTTTTGAATGTCTTCTTTATTCTTAAAGTTGAGTATCAGGAACTTGGTTGTAATATGTAAAGTACACAGGCCACTGGGGATTGCTTAACATAGAGCAGAGCAATTTCAAAATCTTATGTCTTGCCACAGTAGCAGTTCCCATGTTGCCTCTGTCATTGCAGGAGTCTTTTTTTTTTTTTTTTTGGTGTTTGCTGGTGGTTTTTTTTTTAATTTTGGGAGCACACTGCCTTTTTTTTAATGTTTCATGCAGTATGTATTTCCTTTGAAATCTTAATTCTGCCAGTTCAGTTTTGCTGAATTTTGGGGAAGAGAAGAAGTTTTTAATTAGTAGCTCCGGTTTCACTAGAGTTGAAGACATATCATGTCAACATAAATTATCTTCATGGAGAAAATTAAGAAGGTTATTCCTCAGAGATTTTGGAAGAAATCTAGGTGTTGGAGGAGAAAAGATTTCAATACTTTTCTGGTTTTTTACCCATCTGTGTTTTCAGATTTTGCAGTTACAATACCCTTACCAATTTA